>CM029531.1:53452272-53869540 GCA_017141395.1 Laodelphax striatellus
ATCAAAGGAGACGAGCGTGGCGAGTGTGTACCAAATATACACCGTCTACACCATCGTCTACGCTCGTGTCGTCTGTTGCTTAATTTTGTCTGTCGATTGCTACCGATATTGGCGGTATTTCGTATTCATTTCGAAAACTTTGAACATTTTGTCTTCCATATAAATATGAAAAAACATAATTATAATATGCTGCAGCACATAACGCTGATGCAGTCGCCAGCGCCGGCGCCATTCGTAGATTATAGCGCATGGCAACGCTCGCTTTGCTCGGCATTCGTGTTAAACCCACTACTCAGTACTCACACCTGAATCGCAGATACGCAAGGACTCGGGAAGCAGCCAGAGACAAGTTATAACAACGCCAAACTGTACTGAAGTATTCTTTTCAAAATATGTTTTGTCAAGAATTTCCGTGAGAAGATTATTATCACCTTGCTGTTTTGAATGTTTTGTCTATTCATTCTAAAATTGTAGTATTTACTAGTCACATAAACAGCAACTACGTAGTAACTTTTTCTCTAGGTTATGTTTTGATTTTATAGGAGTGATAAAATAATAGTGTTACCGGTGAATATTTCTCGAAAAGTGATCAAAATGAATACTTCTCTTTCAATTATGTTGAAGAA
Organism: Laodelphax striatellus; assembly: GCA_017141395.1. Lineage (NCBI taxonomy): Eukaryota > Metazoa > Arthropoda > Insecta > Hemiptera > Delphacidae > Laodelphax > Laodelphax striatellus. The sequence goes on from CM029531.1 coordinate 53,452,899, forward strand.
TGCACCAAGACTCCTGAATATAACATCCTCCTCGAAATACTTCCTTCGGCGAGGCATTATTACAGGTAAATATAGATTCTATTTTAGTCAACAAGCTACTTGTGATACACTTGAATGGTGATTTTTCTGTTTTCATTTACTGGAATTATACAATCATAGCTTATTCTATTATGGGGCTTTGATAATTTCATTTAGAGCTCTTCACATACGGTATTCTAGCTCTAACTTTAATGTCAATGTGGCGTAATTGTATTTACCTGTTATCCTACATTTAACCCTGCTCCCTGTATAGTAATCTTGCTACAGGCCTACCTGAATTTATCATTATATCGCCATCCTTATGCTACTAAAATCACTTGAAATTCTCATTTTCTAAAGCTCTTTTTGGCTTCATTAGGGTTGTCTAGAATATCACAATATGATTGTCTAGAATAGCATAATATTGATTTGAGAAAAAATCTGTAGGCCTAATCATAATCAATCTTCCAACCGATGTGTTCTAGACAACTAACTGTTTTAGACAGTCCCATTTCTCCAATTACATTCGAATGCTATTTGGTACAACTTACTAGACAAACTAGGTAACCACACAATAGACACACTGTTATAATACTGCAAACCCTTATGTGTGTCCAGTGCTTGTTGCTCGCAACTGTCAACTCGCATCTAATGTAACCACGGCCTTAGGCTGAGACTTACATTAGCAAGGTCAAGACCAAGATTAGGCTATAAACTAAAATAATCATACTGGCCAACAAGCACTTTTCAGACTAAGTCGCTACGGACGCACTTGAAAAAAGCTGCAATCTCTGGCCGTCAGAACTTTGTCTTGGCCGTATTAGTGCGCGCCTAGATTGTAAATATTGTAATCAGATCAGCCCACAATCTTATGCATCATATTTGTCAGAATTTTCCAGAATTAGGCTATATTAAGTTTTTGTAGATTTTAAATTACAATTATTACTTACTTACTTATTTTTCAAGTAAGTTACCTATATTTGCAACCATTATTTTTTGAGCAGTATTTGGACTTCTGAGGCATGTTTTATAAAATTTAGGATTCAAGAAACACAAATATGTCAAGAAAATATCCCCAGTAGTTGGTATTCTATTTTCGGAACTGTATTTTTTTCAGAAACCTTGCCTTCGGCATCCAGTGCTTCGGCAAAATCTTCGGAAAGAACGCACACATGCAACGAGTTGAGCTCGGCACTTGTCGGGCAACAAGTTGCACTGTGTGGATGGATGCAGCGCAAGGCAACGCCCCAGTTCCTCGCTTTCCACGATGGCTATGGCCGCGCTCAACTAGTCATTCCAGAAAATGTGCGTCACTTTGTAATAATCTATATATTTATAACAGAACAAACATCATCATTCAATCAGCAAAATTGAAAGAAACGAAGAAATGTGTAGTTACTTCACTATTCTGTTGATAGTGAAATACACCTCTTAATTAATTTTGAAATCATAGATTTCTTATCAATAGAAAACAAATGGTGGTCATTTTTTGAATTGTACTTTTAAAATTAGTTTTTAAATCTTTGCTATTAAATGATTCCAATTATTAATAGAAACAAATATGCTACTCATATTTTTTATAGGCTATAAATAATTTTGAAATTAATTTTCAAATCTTCATTAAGTAAATCACTCCAATTATTAATAGATAGACTATAAATATACTAGTCATATTTATATGAATAATTTTGAAAATTATACCTAGTTATTATAAATATAATTATCAATTATATTAATAGAAACAAATTGTCGTCATTTTTTGAAATACTTTCCAAATTAATTTTCTAATCTTTGACATTAAATCACTCCACTAGCTCATTTTCAAAATTTATTGACATTGAAAAAAGGCGACATGCTTTAAGTTTGTTATTTTTATTCATTATCACGTATTCATACTAATTTTCTTTTAGCTGAGCTGAACAAAAACTATTTCAAGAGATTTTTTGTCCTTGAATTTGAATTATTCATTGTTTTCCTCGTATTGTTGACATTATAACTCAATAATACCGGCTGGACGTGACTTTTTTATTAGGAACTATGTGCATTGCCTGTAATCTGAAAAAGTAGCCTAAATTGCAAATACTTTGATGAGGAGTTGTGTATTTTTGAAAAAAAAATGTAAAAACGTTTTGCACTTTCTTGTGTACAGAAAACGTTTTCAGCATCTTTTTCGCTATTTTTGGTACTTGATTCAATAAATTAATAGTTTAGTTTAGTTTAGTTTTTCACTACATCCCAAACATCTACAAAAGTAGACAGAGGATGGGTCAATATTATTATTACTATAAAAATAACACCATATTTTGGATTTTCATATGACTAAAACCAAATCAGACAAATTAACCGACCTCAATATTACAGATAACTAAGCAGTCAAGTTATAAAACTCATTTACCGTATAAAATGGTCTAGTAACAGTTACTAGCTTGGCTAGTTACTAGCCAATCTCTAAGTTTAATTTTGAATATTTTGTGGTTTTCCTCTTCTTTTAATTCAGGTGGCAAGGCATTATATATTTTTGGACCGCTAAACTGAGGTGACTTCTCAAATAAAACAGTTCTATGTGAAACGGAAGAAATCATATTAGAGTGGCGAGTATTATAGTTATGTGAGTCTCCATACCGGCTGAAGGTGTTGATATTTTTCTTAGTATAAACACATATCTCAAGTATATAAAGGGCTGGCAAAGTAAGAAGTTTTCCCCTAATAAAAAGGTCGCGGCAGCTATATCTTGGGGGCTTATCGAAAATAATTCTAATAGCTCTCTTTTGGACTTTGAAGACCTTCTCAGCTGTCGATGAGTTTCCCCAGACAATAACACAATATTTTAGAAATGGAAAAAGGTAGCCATAGTAGATACTTAGCAGTGATTTAAAACTTATCACTCCCCTAAGCACTCGAAGTGAAAAACAAGCAGAGTTCAGCTTTCTACATAATCTCTCAGTGTGCTCCACCCATCTTAAATTTCTATCAAGCAGCACACCCAAGAACTCAACACTATCCACATCTTCTAGTTGATTTCCTCTGTGATTTATGTTTATGTTACTCTGCATGGAACGCATGGATCTGAAAGACATTAATTTTGTTTTATTTACATTCATTGACAGTCCATTTACTGAAAACCAAGCTTCTATGCTTGACAACTCATCTGGGATTTTTTGGGAAATAATTTCAATACTGGAGTCGGAAATCATGAATGAAGTATCATCTGCATATTGAAAAACTGGTCTATTTGAACAAGTTGATAAGTCATTCACGTATATTAAGAAAAGTGTTGGTCCCAATATTGAACCCTGAGGAATACCAGCCGTTATAGAAGCCCATTTCGACCTGAAAGTGTTTTGGCCTGAAGAAATCTGTGTGGATTGCCTCCTGTTATTTAGGTAAGATCTAAACCATGTCAAAGACTTATCCCAGAAACCATACTTTTCCATTTTTTTAATGAGGACCTCATGTGCTACACAGTCGAAGGCCTTTGATAAATCACACATGAGGCCACACACTGATTGTGTTGAGTCGAGTGCTGAAGAGATACAATTCACAAGCTTTGTAACTGCAGACTCTGTACTTAGACCCTTAATAAAGCCAAATTGTGTCTTGCTTATTATTTCATTAGTCACCAGGAATTGCAATATCTGCTCATTTGCTGCCTTTTCAAAGAGTTTAGAGAACGCTGAGAGAATTGATATTGGTCTATAGTTACTGAAATTGTCCATGTTACCTTTTTTAAAAATTGGCTTTATGAGTGCCAACTTCAGCTTCTCAGGAAACACTCCTTGAGAAAAGGATTGATTCAAAATCCTTGTTAGAGGATCTGCCACAATATCAGCCACAAATCTGAACACCTTAACAGGAATATCATCCCAGCCAGCAGAATTTTTGTTTTTCAATGACTTAATCAATTTTACTACACTATAAGTATTTGTCATTGAGAAACTGAACTTCAAGCGGTTGGTACACTCAACATTATTTGAAGCCAATGTAGAGTTGCTAGTTCTACTGAAAGTTGAGGGTATGCTGATAAAGAAATTGTTGAAATCCTCTGCAACTTTTTCAAGTGTGCCAGAAGGATCCCCGCTAGAGGCTCTGATAAAAGGGAGATCATTGGTTTCCTTTGAATTTTTACCGAGTTCCAATTTAACCAGGTCCCAGACAGCTTTTATTTTATTATTTGCTCTTCCAACAAATTGATTGTTAAACCTTCTCTTGGCTAAAGCAACTACTTGTTTAAAGATTCTGTTATAGTTTTTATAATAATTCCGGAAAACTGGGTCCTGACTAGTCAAGTACATTCTATGCAGTTCTCTCTTCCTTTTGCTTGAAACAACTATCCCTGCAGTGATCCAGCCTTTTTTCTTGCCTACTCTAAGTGAAGAGGGTTTGAATACCTCATAGAAATGGAGGAGAAAGGTTCTAAGAAATGTGTCAGATGTAAAAAATGTAATAAATATTGGATTGTTAAACGAAGCAGTATGCTTACAGTACGCGCAATTAGTCTGGGCATTTGGCTCTCTGACGCTACTAGCTGTCGGCTAGCCACCGCTACTACGGCCGCCGCGATGGGCAGGCCGATGTATTTAGAAATGCTCGATAAAAACACCGCTCCCCATCCCGCGCCTTGCCAAGGCCAAGTGCCCAGACTAATTGCGTGCACTGTACTTATATTTCAACCACATTTTCTCTAGGCTAGGCTCTTCTTTTGTTTGTAGGCCTCCAATCCCCAATCATCATTATCCAAAAAATTCACCTGTCATTGACTCAAATGAAAAAAGCCTTCACAGATATTGCTTTGCAAAACAATATGTGATTTAGATTGATATTTTTGGCGAATAGGCCTACTAAAAATGTACCTACTTTTTGTTCATTCTTAATTTTTATAATTTTAGAATCCTTTATTAGTATTAAAAAATATTGTCACTTATTGTATTTTCTACTCCTACAGAACGCAGGACTATTGAAGAAACTAGAAAGTATTCAAGACAGCTCAGTTGTTATGGTCAAGGGCTTGGTTTGCAACTCTCAAGTACATCAAGTTGGATTGAACGTGAGTGGATTTTCTTCTAGTAAAAGCATTATCTTTATGGTCATACTATTACCATCGATTCAGATCCTTGGTTTGTGTTTTCATTGTTTATAACGTTTCTAGTCCTATCATAAACTGCCTTCTCGTAAAAATATTTGTCGTTTTATTCACACTTATCTACCTGTAATAAATCGATTTTATATGACGCCAATAACATAGTGCTTGCATTTCGATCTTCAAACTGCTGTAAATCAGGTTAATCGTTGCCTTTCCAACAACTGTATCCAACAAAAACCAAATGAATTGTGAATAAGGACTGTATTTATGAACGTTTCTAATATTAGGCTAGGCGTACACCGGTTAGTCAAGACAAGACAAGACGAGATTAGTTACGTTTAGTCACAGTAATTCACATAGTTGCTTATGAAGCAACACATACCGATTAGTCATTGCATCGGTGTGTGCTGCTTCATAAGCAACTATGTGAATTACTGTGACTAAACGTGACTAATCTCGCCTTATCTTGACTTGACTAACCCGTGTCCGCGTAGCCTAAGATAACTTGAGTAATGGCGAACTCACACTAAACAGACAGATCAGCTGTAGTAACTCAAAATAATCATGGGAGTTTTTTGGATGATTTTTTTTTTTAATTTCGTTAGTTCATTTATTGGCAGTGTTGAAGTATCTTCAAGATTATAGAGTATGAATAATTATATCAGATTAAATACTGCATCACGCACTAATGAATGCATTCATTTTTAGCAATTGTCCGAGGAAACCTTTGAACCCTAGTATTGGATTTCCATTCAATTAAATATCTTATAAAAAGCATCCAGTCTGCAATTGCTTATGAACATATCCAACGATTACCTACTTCATGATTGTATTAATGCTAAAAAAACGCTCAATCAGTCGAAAGTTAAATCTTCCGGAATCAATAATAATTAGGCTATATTGGATTGTTTTTTCAAATTGAAATCTATTCATAGCACTGTCAAAATAAATCAATGACATAAGATAAGAAAACAATGTTAAACAAGATGAAAAATTAAGCTGAGTATTAAATTAAAGCTATAATATATTGTTATTTTCCTTATTATTTCCTTATTGTTATATTCCTTATTTGACGCTTGGCATTAGGCCCATATTAGACTATCAAATGTTTCGTGAAAGATCTTTGACAAACATATGCCCAGTTTCTCAGTTGTTCAATAAACTATTGAATCAATAATGTTTTTTAATTTGAACACATGATTCAATATTGCTATTGGATCCATAAACTGTTTATTGAACGACTGAGAAACCGGGCATATGTTTGTCAAAGATCTTTCATGAAACATTTGGTAGTCTAATACGGGCCTTAGATAGATAGAGAGATATTTCTTGACGTTGCTGATGACCGTAGAGTACGATGGCAAAGAAATAGAATCTTTATCTATTTATCTAACGCCAAGCGTGAATCTGATTATATGAATTAAGTTTTTTAAATCAATCTTACTCATTTACAGAACGGATCAGCGGGATTGGAAATAGCTGTCAGTGATGTTTCTATAATCGATGATGATGCTTTGCATCATAAGGTGAGATTTTTTCTAAACAATAATTTGGTATTAAAATCAATAATTTAAACAGATATAAATAATGAAATTATATATTCAAACAGTAATTTGATATATTTGATTGACAGTTCAATTTGGAAATTACATTTTCCAAGTGTTTATTCCGTTTTGTCTATTTAGTATCGAATAGATCGTAAACTGGAGTGTCGTGATAAAGGACAGTCATGAATTAACTTATTAAAATTCTTATTAAACAGTCTTTATGAGTAGTTATTCAAGAATTCATCATTGAAAATGTATACACTACCAACAGGCTTTCATATTCTACAAAACAACATTCTCATATATCAATTCTGATGTAACCTGATTATTGTAAGTCTCATTTTCTAAAAATTTTGTATGGACATTTCTGATTCAAGTGAGTTGAAATTAGAAACTGCTAAGAATTATTTTTGCTTATTCTGTGAAGTATTACTCATTTAGTTCTACTAAATCTGAATATCCCTCATAATTAATTGCTCTCCTATCTTGCTTAATTGAATTGCATAGTTTCAAGATGAGGTTTTTAATATTGAGAAATACTGCACCTTTGTACTTTGTGGCTGATTGAGTATTCAACTGTAACGTTGGATCAGAGAATGCATAATTCTTTGTTTTAGTTGTTGATTCCTTATTTTTACAATAATTGAGTTTGTTAATAATTTAGAGAAGACTGTAATACCCGGTGATCAGAGGTTGTAAGCATGTGGTTAACCAACTAGAAAGTCACTTCTTCAGAGAACGCTATTTTTACAAAATAGATTTCAGGCATTAGTAATAGAAGTCTAGATCTAGATAGTGTATCTATAATTCTATAAATTCAAATTTATGATATTGTGGTTCTACCCTTCTTTTTTCAATAGTCTGTACGTACTTTCGCCGGAAGTTCGTGAATAAGGTTTCTTATTCGTTAATTTTGTCTTTTTTTTTAATTTTCAGTACAGTGATGATAATAATACCGATGAAGAATCGCCTACAACACAAAATCCACATGCTCCCATTTCATGTAAGTTTTATCAGCTGAAAAAATTGTCATTACAACAAATTTAATCAAATGCTTCGACCCTTGAATTGAGTTTTTAGCCATAGCAGAAATGATTATCATTAGAAATTTTTACTAGTTTAATTAGATTGCGAGTTGGAAAATTATCAGAATTGAAAATTTCCATCGCAAAATTGAATGGTGGTATCAAATACACAAGACAAGAATGATTAGTCACGTTTACTGATAATTCGCATAGCTGCTTATGGATGCAATGACTAATCGGTGTTGGTTCACCAAGTAATGGGCAATTGAAGGCAAGACAAGACATTAGTCACAGTATCACATAGTTATGCAAAACACCGAAGTCATTGCATCGGTGCTGCTCGTAAGCAACCGTGAATCGTCTTGTCTTCTTGACTAACCTGTAGATATGTGAAGTACTGTGACTAAACGTGACTAATTCTTGTCTTGCCTTGACTAACTGGTGTAGCTGACTAGTACTGTGACTAAACGTGACTAATCTTGTCTTGTCTTGACTAACCGGTGTACGCCTAGCCTTACGCTTCGACGCAGCACTTGAGGTTTTAGTCATAGCAGATATGATTAACATACAAAATCTGTATTGATTAAATTCGATTGCAAATGATAAAAATCAAATGAATACTTTGGAAGACTAAATATGGAACATTCTTATGAAATATTAGTAGGCTGCTGGTAATTGTCATAATCATCGGTGTTCAAAATTCTATAATAAAATAGTCAAAATTCTCACTTGAGCACTACTGATAGATAGATAGATAGATAGATAGATAGATAGATAGATAGATAGATAGATATAGATAGATAGATAGATAGAGATAAATAGACAGATAGATAGATAGATAGACATACATTACGTCTGGTTGGCCAAATAACTATGTCAGACAAGTCAAAAGTAACTTGCAAAATTGCAAGACACGAATTACGTTATTTGGTAAATTTTCTCAATTAGTCAAATATTATTAGTTTCTAACTCCATTGCAGTAATCGAAATACTCCTTTAGACTATAGAAGCACTCATTAATTAAAAATACTTCCAATCTACGTTTAAACTCAGTGATACTTAATGTTTCCTTAATACTGTAGTATCTTGTGTCTCGTACAGTGGCTCTATAAGATAGTGTGGCCATTGAATGTCACACGTCCAAAGTTTGTTTGGAATCTCGATTAAGAAATGCATCAGCTTTACGTGAAAATGTATATGCTTGCAGTTCCAGGAGTGAATGTTTACACGGAGCGAACGCACACGTGCGGCGAACTGCGCGGCTCCGATGCTGGCACTGAGGTTGTGCTGTGTGGTTGGCTACAGTTTCTCAGAATGAACAAATTCGTCACCATTCGTGACAGCTATGGCGTAACACAAATACTCATTCCAGAGGAGGTCAGTGAGCTCTACTTTCAAATTGTTCTAATCAATTTATAATCAGATTAATTTAATTTGACACTTGACATTAGATAGATATTATTTCTTTGCCATCGTACTCTACAGTCTTCAGCAATGTCAAGAAATAATATCTCTATCTATGTATCTAATGCTAAGCGTCAAATGAATCAACATTGTAGACAAGGCACGAGATTGAACGATCGCTGGTGAGCAAAGAGGAAGTCTGATTTCTTGATTCACGTTACGTCACACTCGCGGTCTGCCTATTATCAATCAATTATCAACAACTGATATTATCAAAATAAATGATCAAAATGACGTCAGCCGAATCAGTCCCCCCACTCCAACAGCCTGTGAATTCAAAAAGCATTAGGGATGGTTCAACCTTATATCTAATAACCTTGGTAGACAAGGCATGAGAGTGAACACTTGAGCCGGCTACGGCTATAATAATTCGAGCTTGAAATTTGCTTTCGGATAGTTCGGAGTCCTCCTGTTGATCCAGTCATCTCTCATCTTTCCTAAAGCCCAAAAGCCTCAGTGGTCATCACCACTCTCATGCCCGGTTTTTCAGTCGTTCAATAAACTTTTTTGCATTTGAAAACACATGGTTATTGATTCAATAGTGCTATTGGATCCATAAACTGTCTATTGAGCGACTGAAAAACCGGGAATTAGTAATGTAAAAAATTCTTATCCACTCCTCCCCCCTTCATCATAGCATAGCTGTGCTCTCATTTCTCAGCTTCCACAGAAATTTTGGACGAAATGGGTATTTCTGAGCAAAACATTTTAGTCTACCAGTGACGAATGAAGTTTTTACCATCGAAACCGGTATCTCAATATTAAATTAACAAATTTTTGGTTGTCTTTTTATTCGTTATGGAGGTATACTACTATAATCAGATTAATTTAATTTGACGCTTGGCATTGTACTCTACGGTCATCAGCAACGTCAAGAAGTAATATCTATCTATCTAATGCCAAGCGTCAATGAATCTGATTATACCTACAGTATCATATTCACTACCACTAAAAGCTTAATAACTCGAACATGCTTTTTCGAGTATATTTCCATTGTTATACAGCAGATTTTTGTTATTTATTTTTCAGCTAGCCGACGAGGCTCAACTGCTAGTCAAAGCTCCATTGGAGAGCATAATCCGGGTGAAGGGAGTTGTTGCTACACGACCCCCTGCCGAAGTATCGCCTGTAAGTTGTGCTTTTATCAAATCATGAAAACTTTCGAACATTTTATTTCCTGTAAACGTTTATTATGTGGATGAATATTCACTTCAACCTCAAAACTGAAGAGAACGATTCTGTATTTCTATTTCTTGACTTCTGTTTATGAAACAGCCCTTGGTACTCAAAATGGAGAAAATTGCCAATATAAAAGAATGACAGGTTAACAAAATGATATTCCACCCAAAGGCCATAGCTCAAGAAATTTATTCAAGTTTGACATAGTGCCTTTATCAAATCATGGAAACCGCTGTTCATGAAATAGCTTGAGTTAGGTGGTGAGCACTGTTTCATATCCGAGGAAGGGACAGGCACAGGCCTCTCTATGCTTCTAACCTACTAGCGAGATTAGGGCTACTACAGGAAAATAGTACTGAGCCACAGCCTTCTATAGATATCAAGATATCTATATAAGGTATCTATATTGATATCTATTTTAATATTAATATCTATATTGATATCTACAGAAGGCCGTGACTGAGCGCGAGGTCTACTGTTCACAGAACTACTAGTATAACTAAAATTGAAATTGTATTATCATGTCTGTCAATACATTTTACAAGTACCTCATTTCGAATGCAATTAATATTATTTTCAGAAAATGTCGACAGGCGAAATAGAAGTGATCGTGAAGGAAGTGGACATTCAAACCAGCAAGTGCAGGTGCCGCTGCAGGTTCGCGTCTCAAGCACCGCTACCTCGATCTGCGCTCACCGTCGATGCAGAAGAGTCTGCGCATGCGCAGCAAGCTGCTGATGCGCATGCGTGAGTTTCTTGTCGCCGAACGCGAGTTTGTCGAGGTGGAGACGCCGACGCAGACGCACGCGAATTGTACACACAACGAGAAAGTTCTTTTCGTTGGTTCAGTCGCCGCAACAGCTCAAGCAGATGCTTATGGCCGGTGCCGTCGACCGCTACTTTCAGGTTCGTTATTTCTTATTTCTATGATTATACAATTTTCCTATGAATTTTCATATTTATTGAATGCACATTTTTCAGGCCGATCGCTTAATCTCTCTCCTATGTATACCGCTGCCATCATCATTGGGTTTAGGCGCCAGAATTGGCTTCAATACTGAGCCTGAGTGCTCCGTTTAATTGTATTGTGGTCGCTGTAAATTTGATATGAATTTGAATTCTTTGAAAAATGTTATTGAAACTAATGCATGTTATATATATTTGATCATTTTCCTAAATATATTAATTTATTCATCAATATTACTAAACGACAGTTGATTGAAATGCAATTATGTGTTGCAGGTTGCCAGGTGTTACCGTGACGAGTCGACGAGACCCGACCGGCAGCCGGAGTTCACACAGCTCGACGTGGAACTGTCGTTCACCGATCGCGAGTCGGTTCTCGCGCTGGCCGAAGACGTTCTGCAGTTCGCGTGGCCCGAGTCGTTCGCGCCGCTAGTCACTCCGTTCCCGCGCATCACCTACCGCCAGGCGATCGATCTCTATGGCAGCGACAAGCCAGACACCTCCTTCGAAAACTTCATCCAAGATTTCACCGATCTAAACGACGCCGGGCAAAGTGTGTCGCGTTCAAAGTCACGTGCTCTAGTCATTAATAACGGTGCTAAAAACTATACCACGTCAATTAGAAATAAGTATGATGCCTTCGCCAGAACCACCTACCCGGATGTTAGGTTTCTTGCCATAAAAGTCACCCCCGAATGGCAAGCAACTCTAAAAAAAGCTTTACCATCCTGTAGCAACCTAGATGCTCTTCAAGCACGATTGAATTTCAGTGTAGGCGACCTTCTGTTCGTTTCCATAGGAGACATAGATAGGGCATCAATGTTGTTGGGAAAGTTGCGCTTGGAATTCGCCGAACCCAACTTGCAGCGAAGTTTTGATTTTCTGTGGGTAGTCGATTTTCCCATGTTCGAAGCCGGTGAAAATGGGAAACTGTGTTCAGTGCATCATCCGTTCACGCAGCCGCATCCGCAGGATTTGCATCTGTTAGAAACAGACCCACTGAAAGTACGCAGCCTTTCCTACGATTTAGTATTGAACGGTTGCGAGATAGGTGGCGGATCCATACGTGTACACAATTGTGCACTTCAAAAGTATATTTTGAAAAATCTGTTAGGGGAAGGAACGGAACGTCTGCAACATCTGTTAGATGCATTGGAGTCGGGATGTCCGCCTCATGGTGGTTTAGCGTTGGGGATCGATAGGCTAATGTCGATCTTAACTGGGTCGGAATCTATTCGAGACGTCATTGCCTTTCCGAAAGGCTTCGATTACAAAGACCATTTGTCTGGTGCTCCCTGTGACATATCTGCCGAAGATCGCAAGTACTACCACTTGCCTCAAGTTACAGACAATCGCAATGTGGCTGAACATTAATCTAACCTCTGTAAATTAATGTAATGCGATTTATTGTGCAATTATTCCCGAACGATGTACCGTACATATAACCTCTGTACATTAATATAACGTGACTTATGCCGGGATTCACCAAGATTGGTCAAATATTTAACGATGTTCAAACGCATCAACAGGTGAAAAGGTTATTATCACACTATGCGAAAATTTGACCGTCAATTTTTTCAGTTGCAGCACAAAACTTACCTGTGTGCATTGGCGCATTGCTATATTAGCATTTTATCCGGCTGTTTATGTATGAGAATTCCAATCACTTGAAATTCATTATAAAAGATCAGCTGGAGTTTCCGTTCCTTTGCAACAACTTTTTACCGTGTGTGCCATGGTCTTTTTTTGAAGATCGTCAAATTCTATTTGACCAAGGTTGGTGAAACCCAGCATTATTGTGCAATTATCTCCTGACGATGTACCGTACATTGTCTAGGATAATGTACACTATTTGACAATAACGTTCCCCTCAGTCAGGCCATCCAGTTTTTTATATTTTTTTGTAAGATTTAATTTCTCAGATTATATATTGATAGATTGATTATTCAAGCAAGGTAATAAGAATACAAGGCAGTGTTCAATAATTCCAAGCAAGGTAATTAGAATACAAGGTAGTGATAAAGAGGGCGTGGCAAGCATCTTTCAGCTGATCGTGCAACGTCACTGAAGATCAAGAGCTCGTCATCTTTTATATGTTAGCAATTGACCGATTTATTATGTATTTTTCTCAAAAACTATGTATTTTCAAACCACCGTGACCTCTCCTGAGCTTCATTGTGCATTTATCTTCATTTAAATCTAGTTCCAATATTATCAGATTGCCAACTATCAAGGAACATTCAATTATTGAATGGCACTCATATAATATTGAAAACAGGGTATAGGCTACCTTCTTTTGCAGCCCTCTGTATAACAAATCATTCATTGTAATTAAAAAATTGTCAATTACATCATCATTGTAATATGTTATCAAAACAGTAAAATTATAATAAAAATCAATTAATATTGATTAATACTATTGTTTGTATACTTTTTTATATTCACAGTTTACAGTCTTTTATATTGTATAAAATTTAATAATAACCTATATCAAATTTTGCTTTGATACAAAAATTGATAAAAAGAAACTGAAAAAGCTTTCTAGAAACTTATTTCTAAACGTTGTTGGGATAGTTGTAGAGGGGATTGATATTTTCAATCGGGGATATAGTTCTCATTTCTGGGTTGTCAAATAAGGAATTTTAAACATAACGCTTTGAAAAATAATACAGTAATTACACTCCTATCCAAATTATACTGGAGTAGTCTAGAATGTTGTATGAGCTCTTATATTAAGTAAAGTTAAATAAGTAACTTAAAATTCCATCATAATGAAACTTCCATCATGGTTCGATTTCTGTCTTATAATGGCATTACATTCTATCCATTTCTGATGTTTTCAATATCGCATTTCAAAATAGTAGTGAAGTAAAACAATTTGAAAATTGTGTGGAAAAGTGGTTTTGGAGTGACTTGCTCAGTCTCCAGATTGAAATATCCTGCACAGCAGCGTCTGTGATAAATTGCATCAATCTGATTGAGCCTAGTCATCCACTGGAACCGTTTTTGTCAGAAAGCGTCCAATGTTCGAACAGCTGGCCATTTGATTCAATGTTAGCATTTCGGATGATCGGTCGCTTTCTAACAAAAACGGTTTCAGTGGATGACTAGGCTCAATCAGATTGATACAATTTATCGCAGCGTTTGGACGCTGCTTAACAGTTAGTTCCAATAATATAAATTTAAAATTGGTAAATAATAAGGGAAAATACTGTTATTTTTTGTTGTTGTGTATATGAAAAAGACTCATAATATGAACATATGTACATAACCTCTGGAACGTGTAATCCAAATTTGAGATTGAATTAGTTTTGGGCTATGCCTGTTATTTCTTCCCACAGTATAATTATTGTCAACAAATAAATATATATTTTTAGGACTATATCGGATTTTGCTACTTCTTTCTAGTCAATTAGTCAAGAAAAGATGCTTTGTGTAGACTACTGTATGCAATAATAATAATTGAAGAATAATAAATAATATTATGCTATGTATTTTTCAATCAAGATTCTGTGCAATTTTACAAATGCACCAATCACCTTTTCTTGTACTGTAGCTCAACTTAATTAGCATTTTCATCTCTCAAGAATTGTTGCTAACATTATCAAACTATTGCAGTCTTCAGCACATATATTAAATCGAATCTTATAACAGTATTTCATACCTCATTGAATAAGATAATTAGGAAAAGCATTTATAAACAATTATATTTTAATGGTGGTTGATCAGTTGTCTCATTTTACGATTGATAAATTAATTGTGCAGTCATACTTGAATAATAGACTGTAACCACAAAAAATATGCATTTCAAGTGATTCATAAACTGACATTAGTTTACGTTTTTATTCAGAAGACATTTTAGTGCTCAAATATAATTTCACTTGCATGAAACATGTTTTTGACCCCTTACCTGTATTATGTTGGAAAATTGTTGAATATACTGAAATTCTATTCTAAATGTATTATTATTGAACTCATGTTATTCTATGACTCTATTTTCTAATATTTGAAGCTCTTTTTTCGCTGAATTTTCGTTATCAGAGAAAGAGAAGTATAGGTATATTCATTTCATTTGGCTGATGGCGAATATAACTTTCATTCAACATTTCTACGGTAACGGGTGATGTTCTGTTTTTTAACGAGTGTGAATTTTTTAACATAAATACTGTATATAACATATTTAAAAAATAAATCAACAGAACATCACCCATTACCATAGAAATGTAAAATGAAAGTTATTCGCCATCCGCCAAATTAAATGAATATAGCCTACCTATATCTGGATGGTGAGTTTTAGAAATTTCAAGCTTCCCATCATCAGCTAATTGGAATTGTTTTCTCAAGGTCCATATTACACGAGGCGGCAATGACGCCGAAATCAACCGGTGAATGGAACTTACATGTTGCAAACTATACGCAGCGCATTTGGAGCTCGAATTTGGTGCTTTGAGATTGGTCCAGAGCTCTTACGGAAAGTTTGATCCACTCTGTTATAATTTAAAATTCAGCTCAAAACTTCCATCTCACATAATAGTAATTTGATTATCAGGAAATAGAAAAATGTGACTACCATTATAATTCAATGAATGATCACTTCAAACAGTAAAAACATACATTTATTATTCAGATATATATATATATAATATCATACTGATGGTTGATAATATTTTGGTCAAACATTGCTTTAAAATATTATTAATTTGTTAATATATTAAATATACACTCAATTATTTTTATTTAGTATTGTAACCTATAAAAGACTAATTAAATACATGAAAGAAAATAGAAGAAAAACATAAAAGAAAAATGACAGCTCAGTTCATCATATGAAATAGTTGAAACAATTTAATCTAGTAATGTTAATAAACATTAAGTTAAAGAAGATAACATATTATAGTCCAACTAGAAATTATTAAAATATATCATATCAACTACATTAACATTTTTCAGATGGGTGTTGAGTTATTATAATTATGTGATTTTCAAGACTCATTAGTACCAATAGAAACGTAGCCTAAATATCGCTTTACGCTCTTAATACATAAATAGCTATTTAAATGTTATATTAATGGTACAAAAATTAACAGCCTACGGTATGCTGTTATCAATAATTTAGTCGCCTCTATCAAGGAAGTTGCCTCTAACTCAAAGTAGTATTATAAACGAGAATAAATACATATTATTGAATGCATTTCAATAATTGAATACATAATGAACTTTTAAGCTAAAGAGACTGATCCCTTTTATTTAAGATTTTTATAATTTAACCACAATATATGAATAATATTTAATTTTGAAATAGTTCTGCACTTGAACCATCGTCCATAACAGTGATTGCTGCGAAGAAAACAATTTAAAGACTACATTTTACATTTTTAGGAACTTGAAATCTATAATGTATACACATGAGTAAATAGTGCATCATCATGATGTAATATATAAATCATAAAATATTTCGTCATTTTATTCTTCATTAATGTCGAAATCAGTTGACACAGAATAGTTGAATTAATATCAATCTATCTTAATCGAATACTGAAGTTTGTTACGTTACTGACTAATAAACTGACATTGATTTGCACTGCTTCGATCTAATATCGTTAAACTTCAAAAATGACCTACCAACTATTTTCAAATAAGGGCTTCCCTTATTTAGCTACTCTTCTCAATTTTACATCATAACAAGTGAAAATTTATTTTTTAAAAATGCGTTGAATTGACAAGACAACAAATTATTGAGAGTTTTGTTACTTACAAAAGTATGGCATTCAATACCTGAATGACTTCTAACTTGAATAAAAATGTACTATAAAGTATCAATTGATACATATTGAAGAAAGATTCAGTTATATCATCTAATTATAAAAATATTATTTTGTAGTCTTCTTCATCAATAATGAGTAGGAAATTGATAAGAACAAAATGAAAACAATGGGATGAAGTTTTAAAAAAATACCAAGTAAAAAGATTTTTTTTAGAATTGATAACAAGGATCAACTTATAAAAATAATAAATGTTTTGTACAAAATTGCTTTCTAAATTCATTAGGATAACATCAACTATTTACTTCAACAATTTAATAAAAAAGTATTGGTTATCTTATCATATCGAATATTCTGCATGCATAACAATGAATAGTATATTGAACAAAAATATTGTCAATCTATGTCTAAGCCAATAGGTTCAATAATATAATGAGTAATACACTAATTGCAGACATGTTCTTAAAGCAATAATTCATATAAATCTTGCACGATGACTCGTTTTTCATTTATGTAATAATCGTTATAATCTATGGTAAAACAATAAGTAGTTTTAATATTTTCAACTGAATTATTAATCAAAATTATCCTATCTCCATTATTAGCGATTTAGATTTCGGTGGTGAGAATTAGCCTTGAAAAGTACAGCGAGCCGGACTCAGGACGTACACAACAAGTGTGTAGTGATTTTTTTCCCAGCCCGACTTGGGACGGCCAAGGTCACGAGCCAGACTCGCAAGTGTAAGGGCCTTTTTTAACCCCAACACTATTCATAAAATAATTTTTTTTATCATATGGCTTTTATTGGTGGGGAGACCCTCACGGGTAGGTTCCACCTCGCCTTATTGCACAATTTTTTTTGTGTCTTTTATCAAGATTATTATAAAAATAATATTCAAGCATAGGTAAACCAAGATGTACAACATAAATAAGTAGTCATATAAAAATACTATGTACGATGCAGACATGTTAACACTGAAGCTATCAAGTACAATTTGTTCAATAAAGTAGTCAAGAAGATAACATCTTCCGAGCATATTTTGAAAAGAGTATAAACAATAGAGTATATCTCCTCACTCCATATGTGGTGAGTTCAATCAAACAATTTATATAGACACCTCAAACTCTATAAATATATAAAACTGTGTATCAAATTTTTCATCAAATTCCTTTCAATAAAATAACTTTGAACTAACAACAAATCAGTAAAGGTACTCCTGAACAAGATATTCATATGGAATTTTGCCACATTATAACAATTCTTTTCTAATTTAGAGGTAAATTACCTGATAAGCTAATAGTTCCATGTTATTTTATTGAATGGAATCGAAAGAAAGATTTTATTGTGGACAAACAGCTTTGCACATTAGTAAGGCTAGGCGTACACCGGTTAGTCAAGACAAGTCAAGACGAAATTAGTCACGTTTAGTCTGCTCATGAAGCAGCACACCGTTGCAATGACTAATCGGTGTGTGCTGCTTCATAAGCAGCTATGTAAATTATTGTGACTAAACGTGACTAATTTCGTCTTGTCTTGACTAACCGGTGTACGCCTAGCCTTAAGATGACACAGGTCATATTAATTTTAGATGTACCTTGACAAATGTTTATATCTCTTTCACTGGAGGTCACTGTATCTCTTCCAATGAATGATATTAATGTATTAATTAATATTAATTGTATGAATTATTATTCATGTATCTATCTGAGGCCGCACTGCTGGGTGGTAGATGGTTTATCTACAGCTCAAACAACATCCATAAATACAGAGCATGTAGAAAATGATCACGGCCTTCTTGATAAACCGTGTCACCCATCTGCAGTGCAGCCCATGGATGAAATTGTCTCCTCAATGAAAACAAATTTATCAAGAAAACAACGTTTTTTGAGCCAGGAATTATTGCTCAAACATCATTTCAAAACTTCGACAAACAATGAATTCAGTAATAGTTTAGCAAACTATTACTAATTAGTAATAGAAACTAATAGTTTAGTAAGTTTAGCGAATAGAAATGCTATATCTGTGTACTCAGTCTTGGCAAATTTCCTTGTTTGTCAGCAACGTCGGCGATCTGCGGAGCGGCATCGAGCAGAAGTTTGGCAACAGCGCTGTGCCGGCCTTCCAGTGCGCGATGCAGTGGCGTGCGTCCGTCGCTATCCTGCAGCAGTGGATCAGCTTTGGCCTCCAGCAGAATACGCACCACTTGCTCATTGCCTAACACACAAGCACAATCGTTCAAGAATTTAGTGTCGACAAAACATACAGTAGCAAGACTCAAGTTATACAATATCATTTTACAAGGAATTGATACTTTAATCAAGTCAAACTAATCAACTTTATTGCATTGAAATCAATATAAATACAAGCACAATACATAATTCACTTGAAATTAGGACATAAAATATTAAACATTTAATATGTTTGCAATTATTAGGCGTTACCAGCAAACCCTTGGTTTATGTGCTGGCGATGAGGAACAAAACGGAAAACCGATAATACTGTATTACATCTTATATTAAAAACTCTTATTTAGTAGATAATACAGTGGAACCTGGATAATTAGAACTCCTTCAATATGAATATTTTCAGTAGTCCCTAGCATTACGGTCCCGTTTATTAATAACTTCTTTAATTCAAATTTTAAGATAATTCGAAGTTTTTAGCTAGTCCCTTGAGATTCGAATTATCCAAATTCCACTGTATTTACATAAATAAATAGATAATAGGCAGGTAATTTGAATCAAGGTGAAAAATAATATAAAATTATAAATACAAGAGATTTATGAGTACAGTATGATAGCGATACTAAAAAAAATCAAATTTTATCATGTAGGCTATTAGGTGAAAAACAAATGATAAATTTTATCGATCTAATTCATTCAATTTTTTTAAATCAATTTGATTTTGTGATATTTTCTATGATGAAATGGTAAAAAGTTGATCAATTTATTACTTGTTTATGGGAACTGCCTACGGCTTACTACTAGATCTGTTATACACACTTGATAGTTGAATGGCGATCGGAAATTATAAATACAGTACAAATTTTTAATATAAATACCAGAACAATACATAATGACTACATATTACGGAGTGTATGGAGTAAAAAAGTATTCAAATCTATTATTATAAAATAATACATTTTTTGAAATAAAGCTGTCTTATTCCTTACGTTCACACTTGGTCGATTTTTGTGTGCTGCACAGCATGCTGCATATGCTTATGTTATAGCAGGATCATTTTAACTTGTCAGAAAACAGCTGTTTCGGTAATAAGTATACAGTGATTCTGACACAATAATCAAAAGGCTTAAAAACCTTAAACACCTTTAAAGTCTTTAAAAGACCTTTTTAAAGAAAACCTTTCAAAGAATAACTTTTGAAAAGACCTTTTCAATAATCTGCGAGATTCAGCATTTGTAGGTCAAGTATTGTGATATTGCTCGTCGAAACATATGTTTTCTGACAAGTTGAAATGATTCTGCTATACTATAGATAGTATTTAGACAAAATCGATCAAGTGGTCCACACAGGCACTGTTAGTACTGAGAAACCGACGTAAGTGGCTGGTATAACGTCTCGATTATCGATTTGCCGCTTCTATTATATGTCTCTGAATTACACCTTCTACTTGATCAATTACCTCTGAGAGCAGCTCGGTGGAGGGCAGTCGACCGGCCAGCGCGTGTGACCAGGTTGACTGCGGCACCAGCCTGCAGCAGGGCACGGCACACATCGGCATGTCCGGCCCTGGCCGCATAGTGCAGCGCCGTGTAGCCGGCCGCATCCAACGCATTCACGCAGCGCGCTCCGCTCGACAACAGCTTCAACACACGATCCAAATCACCATCCAACGCTGCAAAAACAGAGTTTCATCAATTTAGATTGAATTATCATTGAAACTGTCTTATACAACATTATTTGATTAAAAAAACAAACGATATTTCAGAGTTTCATCAATTTCGATTGAATTATCATTGAAACTGTCTTATACAACATTATTTGATGGTGGATGGTGGCCAACTTGAAAATACTCGCCACCATGAATAAACCAAGATGGCGGCCGAAATTTGTAGAGGTTCACGGTATTGCATGTATCTTGGTTATTAATGAAGATATAAAAATTTTATCTTCCTCAAAATGTTCTGCGTAAGGCTAGGCGTACACCGGTTAGTCAAGACAAGACAAGACGAGATTAGTCACGTTTAGTCACAGTACTTAGCATCAAAATTCAAGTTTTTCACTATAATTTAGGCTAGGCGTACACCGGTTTTTTTTTTGAGGGTGATGCCCACATGAGCTCTAGGCTTGTGCGTGGGTAATGAGAGAGGTGATGATGAGAGATGACGACTGTTTTTAGGCAGTCGGGACCGACGGCTTTTCGTCTCCTCCGAAAGACGGGAGTGGCCGTTTCTGTCAAAATCCGTTCCGGCAACTTAGTCAAGACAAGACAAGACGAGATTAGTCACGTTTAGTCACAGTACTTCACATAGTTGGTTATGAAGCAACACACCGATTAGTCATTGCATCGGTGTGTGCTGCTTCATAAGCAGCTATGTGAATTACTGTGACTAAACGTGACTAATTTAGTCTTGTCTTGTCTTGACTAACCGGTGTACGCCTAGCCTAACACAGCTTTTCAGTTTGGCCTACAAGCTTCAGGGTGGTGGGAGACGCAAGATCTGACTGATCTCGTGTTGTCTTGTCTTGACTAACCGGTGTACGCCTAGCCTAACACAGCTTTTCAGTTTGGCCTACAAGCTTCAGGGTGGTGGGAGACGCAAGAGAGTTAGATTAGATTATTTGCTTAATATTCATGTAGATAACAAATATGACGGCTTGAATTCTATACTATAATATACAACTAATTATTTGACAAATGTACAAAACTTATAAATTACTCAATGAGAAGATGTGAAGGAAAATTATAATGATGATATAATTGTGATTTATCTACATGGAATGGCGAAGTTTAAATAACATATAAATGTCCATTGTAAGAGGAGAGTGAGAGAGAGAGAAAGAGAGAGAGAGAGAGAGAGAGCAAAACGTAGGCTATTTTATTGGATAAAAGAGAAAGTTGTATTTTTCATAATAATTAGGATAAAGAAAAAATGCAAAGAAACCTATATAAATAGATCTATAAAGATCTACTCATATCTATCAAGTCTTCAGATCTATTTTAATAGCTTTCTTTGGATTTTCGGTCCTCTAATATTAGTATGCATTCACAGCAGTTGGTTAACTGCAACGTCTAGCAATTTCCTCCATCTTGTATTTTTCATTACATTAGACTTGAATATACTTAAAAATGACAAACATTATTTGATTGTCATTAACGAAGCTATTAAAAATTATCAACAGGTAAAATTTCCATCAAATTAGATAAATTTTATTATTAAAACTGTCAAGTGCATTATTCTTTGATTGTTAGTACCAGTACTTTGTTCAATTATTTAGGGAATCAATTTGGCCTCACTCTTCAGTGTAGTCGATGCACAAGAGAGCAAAATAGTGTATATTGAATAAGATAGTAGGGTATTGTATTTATTCATTATAATTAGACTAAAATATATCTAAAAAAAAATACACCTACACCATTATTTGCCATTAGAATATTATTCTGATATTATACACCTAAACCTACACCACTATTTGCCATTAGAATAATATTATTCGAATATTATTTTTATTCATATTTACCTGCCGACCAGATGCCACGTTCAAAATCCATTTCGTCCAGAGTCTGCGCAGTGGACGTTGGCGCATGCGCACAACACGCGTCACACTCGTGCGACATATTTACACTCGAATAAATAATATATATACAGATGTAGTTCACTAACACTCTCAATAACAACACTATTTAGTAAACAATAGCAAAGTTTAAACAATAGTTTAAAAAATTCGAGAAGTAGCAAGCCTAGCGATAGGACTGCACTGTGTGTAGTGTCCAAATGGCAGATGCATGCGGTCCTGTCGTCGAAGTTAATACACGGTAGCCGAAACTCTGCTCCAAAACTGACAGGACCTAGAAAAGAAACACAATAATTGAATTATATGTAGTTTATCCATTTGGATTCATACTATATTAGTAGATTCGGTACTTTCCTGTTTAACGACACGTCTACTCATTTAGAGATATCGATAATCGATATCGAACTTCAAAAGTATCGATACTCCTCTGACAAATATATGAGAAAAATATAGGTTATTATCAACAAACAAAAGTTACTTTTAATAACAGAAAAGTACCCATTTCCAAAATGATCTATCTTCGTGAAAATAAAACTTCATCTTATGTCCTTTCTCACAATCACGTTCATTATGCAATAAACACTTACTTTTTAAAAATGTAATAGCACTCTTTTCGTTGTAAGGTACCAGATTAACATGTTGCTACCGAAAATCTTGAATAATAGACAAAATATAATATATATTTTTTTAAATTGCCAGCTGATATATTTAAATTCAGTGGGAAGAGGAGGATCGATACTTTTGAACTTCGATATCGATTATCAATATCTCTAAATGAGTAGACGTGTCGTTAAACAGGAAAGTACCGTAGATTCAATATTAGTGATACACAGTAGATAGCCTATAATTAGTTATACATATTTATATTATACTCAATTCACCGAAACAAGTAAGTAAATGTAACAGCTGGGTGAGCTTGTGTGAGTGTATTGCATGACGGCATACAATATTCAGCGTATGCAACTAATCGCGTATTCATTTGATACGGATTGAGAGTGAGAGAAATTTAGTTATAACATGCCTTTAACTTGGTCGTCCAGCTGTTTTCCGATACACGTATAGCAGGATCCTTTCAACTTGTCAGAAAACATATGTTTCGACGAGCAATATCACAATACTTAACCTACAAATGCTGAATCTCGCAGATTATTGAAAAGGTCTTTTAAAAAGTTATTCTTCGAAAGTTCTTCTTTAAAAAGGTCTTTTAAAGACTTTAAAGGTCTTTAAGACTTTAAAGGTCTTTAAGACTTTCAAGCCTTTTGATTATTGTGTCGAAATCACTATTTAATTATTACTGGATCAGCTGATTTATGACAAGTTAATTGGATCCTGCTATAAGCGATATCCGATGTGTTGATAAAGAGTACAGTAGTGCCAATACATTATACATTTTGAGGAAAAATATTCCCTATGCACTAAATATTCTCCCGTAAACTTTGAAGTGTACTTTTTGAAACACCCGTTAGTTCAACTTGACTGATCTGTGACTTTGTCAATCGCCTACCTGCAGCGGCGCATTGTTAAACGTCTGCCCGTCCTGTCCGACACGATTGCCCCAGGGCGCCAGACTGTGCGAGCAGAGGGCGGCCAACTCGCTCCGACTGAGACCGAACACAACGCTCTGTCGGCCGTCCTCGCTGCCCTTCAGCACCACGTGCGGCATCACTCTTTGCTGCCGACGCCTGCTGCGGAGCTCGCTCTCTCCATTTGGCTCGGCACCTGAACACAACACAAGAATGAAAAATCAAATCAAATAATCTTTATTCACAAAATAAGTAAATACAACAGCAGAGATACATATATACATAGTGAATATCCCCCACAAAGACATCAGTCTGGGTGTGGGGAATGAGTTCAAAATCTGCATAATATTTGATGAAATAAGAAACGGTTGTGAATTATTTACAATAAAATAAAATAATAAAGAAATAATGTTTATGAAGAAGAATAAATAAATATAATTGATCATTTAATGACGAGAAGAATACTCTAGTCGTTAACCGTACCATACCATTGATAACAAATTATTAGAGATAAGAGAAAACAACATATATGAAGCCTTGTATCCTCAGATGAACATTGCTAACAAGACGTGATTTGACAGATCACACAGACTGTAAGCATATCAATACTAGCAATAAAGCATCTTCTAATACTGAATTAGTCAGCTGCACTTTCTACATGTCAGATTTGTTATCTCCAGTTGATTGACCATTAAATTAAAGTAGCGGCCACGAAATCAGGTGCCTGGCAAATTTTGCGCAGTTGTCAGGTATGGAACCGAGGGAATGTCAAAAATTGCTTGCTCTTGATCACAAATTGACAACGATGTGCTTCCAGCGTTGCCTAATTTGAGCGTAAGGCTAGGCGTACACCGGTTAGTCAAGACAAGACAAGCATATAATTACTGTGACTAATCTCGTCTTGTCTAGTCTTGACTAACCGGTATACGCCTAGCCTTAGGCTAGGTGTACACTGGTTAGTACACTCTATGTGAATTACTGTGACTAATCTCGTCTTGTCTAGTCTTGACTAACCGGTATACGCCTAGCCTTAGGCTAGGTGTACACTGGTTAGTCAAGACAAGACGAGATTAGTCACAGTAATTCACATAGTGGCTTATGAAGCAGCGCACACTAATGCAATGACTAATCGGTGTGTGTTGATTCATAAGCAACTATGTGAAGTACTGTGACTAAACATGACTAATCTCGTCTTGTCTTGTCTTGACTAACCGGTGTACGCCTAGCCTTAGGGATTCGATTCCCTAACATGATAGAGTAGTCAGCTGGCAAGACTTGACAACAGCTCAAAATGTCTCAACCGTCTCATTTCGTGGCCGACACTATAGTCGTGTTCCCAATTCTACGAGTTAATCATTTATATATTAGCATAAAAATAGATTTGATTCAGGGGGCCTGTTACATAACGTTTTAGAAGTCTAGTAAAACAGGGAAATGGCCAACTCACACCAAGGGAGGTATTTATGAACGTTCCTAAAGTAAGAAAATCTTACATGATTTCGATCAAGTCAAACTTGAAACCTACGAACACTTGAATCGCACTTGAAACCTAACCTCAAATTCGATAATGTTGATAATGCAAATCTGGTTCCTTTTTTCAAGTATTGGTTTATTCAGCTAAAAACAATCATGTTATGTGAAGAACTCGACGTTATAAAAAAAACTCGGTCAGTAAGAACCTCTCTCATTGATAGAATTGGTACAATCAAGTTTTACAATAATTATTCTATTGAAAACAAATATCTTAAAAACCATGTTAGTTAATCAAAGTAAAATTGAAAATAATCAAATACAAAACGGCGAGTGAACTCTTAATTAGAATTGTTATCTTGAAAGAAAACAGAAAATTAGTTACTTGTAAACATTGTTACAACAAAAAATATTAAAAACCGGAGAAATTGTAAAAACAGGATATTTGACTAAAAACTTGTGTTAATGAAGAAAAAATCAAAACAACTCAAAATTAAACGGTCTATTGGTAATAGCAGGTTGAATAGATATTTAGGAATATAAACTTCAAGATAAGCTAAACAGGTATATTATTTGAGAGTTAAAAATCTGTTTAGTTTTATGGTTTTCTGTTAAGTTTCGGTTTATGGTTTAGGGGGAAAATCACGCTCAAGCCTAGAAACTTGCAAAAAAATGTTTACAAAAGTGACCGCGATGTTTCAGTGCGCTAGACTCTAGCCAAGAGAGAAACATCACAGCAAAACATTCAGTGGGAAGAGAAAACAATCAACGGCGAACGAGATACTTTGCTGAAAACAAATACATCAATGATAAAAAATAAAATGACATATTTACATGACATCTACAATTAATGTAGATAATACAATCTATGAATATTGATGTAATAAAGACAATCTATGTAGACAATCTATGTAAATGTAGATAATACAATCTATGAATATTGATGTAATAAAGACAAATCGATTTCCAGCCTAGAATGATAAATTTTGCAGACAGAATACTTGACTACTAATGACAAGACATTTGATTTGACATATGCAGACAAAAGACTGCTAATGGTTTCAAAAATTATACACTTAGGTGGTCAAGATAATATACAGTACTTAGAAGACAAATTACGTAGAATTCTATAAATAGATAAAATTAAGAATGAAGACACCAATCTAATACATATGAAAAAATGTATGCTTGCCACTACTTGCCCAAGCATGGTTTACACATCAATAATATTGCACATGTAGGGATCGAGACTTGGGATACAGCTACACTGTATGCAAGTTGGAAGTTATAAGGGTGAAATTTCACATCGATGGAGGTTTATATTGTTTTACTTGTACTAGTAGGAACGAGAGAAATTCTGCTTTTCAGAATTCCAACTCGTAGTTTTGGTGTGTGCCAATTTTTATTGTGTTAATGGATGACGGCCCGAATGTTATTAAAACGAAATGGAATTATAATTCAATTATATTAATGAAATACCATTCAATACAGTCTCTGATTATACAGTCTTTGAAGATATAACCAAATAGTGCATTCCAATACTACATTACAACTAGTGAATCTACTTCAAAAAACTTAAAGATTTAAAAGAGAGTCTAAAATTTGTGCTAGATTAAACATGCTTATTTATATCAATAACATATTGTGTAACAGTTTGTAAGAAAGACGAAAATAGCGTGAAGAAAGCTCAAGCGATGTGATTATATCATGCATTATAAATATTTGGATGCTGCAAATACATAGATGAATGCCAATTTATAAATTATATTTGGCAAGTATTTTTAGTTAAATGATTCTAATATCGAATTAATTCCATCTATCCGAAAAGGCTAGAACTTTTATTATGTTTGAAGTTCAACAAATAAAATAATTATCTCATTTTTAATTTGTTATCATTAATATTATTACTGTTTACGAAAAAAGCTTCCAACTCAAAATTAATTCTCTCTCAAATCCTCAAAAACAATTGATATCGGCGTGGTTAGTTGAGCAAATGACTGGACAATAATAACATTAAGATGATTAAGATAACCTTCAAAAAACATTTACCTAAAATGAAACTTAGTTGAAAAAATATGGCCCTTAATCATGCACAACAGTCGAATTCTATCCCAATGTTAATCTAAGAGGAAAATTAACGAATGAAATACTTTTTTATGGCTATACTAAACGGAGGAATATTGTATACCTCGAATCCTTTAAATCTCTAATAATGACACCTTCATTACGCTCCTTCAACTGCAAAAAACACAATTCAGTTACAGGTGGCTTTGGCCGTATGGAAACATTGCACAAACAAAAACAAAAAACAGTCGGAAAAAAATGAAAATTGGAATTTTCCTACTAAAAAAACGTATTGAAGAATAAAAATGAAAAATCAAAGGAAGTAACTCTATCCGATGAAAAGCAAAATATTGGAGTCTATATATAGTCAATAAATAGATAGAATATTAAATATTCTAAAAGAAATTGATTAAATTACGGTTTGAAAACGGGAGGGACTATGAGGAAAACGCAGAATACTGTATAGATCTGAGTATAGTTGGAAAACAAAAGTGGATCCTCAAATACGAGACGAGAGCTGTTCATCATTGAATGTATGGAGAATGATGAAATCAATTTTGTACGGTGAAAGACCGGTTCAAGTAGGTTAAAAGATCTCAAATTAAATTAGAATGTATAATCGCTAAGCAAAAACGGTGTCCTAAACTCAACGCTGCTTTCACTATTGAAAATTCAGTAAATGATTGAGCAGTATCCATCCCCGTCCCATCACCTACACTTCTCATTTGAACTCATTTAAAAAAAAGTTAAAGACCTGCGCAATTCATTGAATGTCTAGTTGAATTAATTTACTTACTTGAAGCCGGAATTTTGTATTACAGTATTTACAAGATCTAGAAAAGATTGTGAATGAAGAAATAAAGCGTGTTCAAACAGAAAGCAAAGCGTTAGAAATAGAGCACAAGACAGTTAGTTGGTGAGTTGGCATCAAATGAAAGCAAAATGATAGCCGTTAGAGCAATTTGAGTAGACCTAAAGGTGCGTTTAGACTATGTAACTTTGTTATAAAACATTTGTTATTGTTAGATTTCATTTACCGTCATTTGTTTACTTTCACACTGTCGTCTGCCAATTGCAGACTTATCGATTGTTCGTCAATATCGATTATTTTCAAACTGCCGCCTTTTCCACTGCCTCCGTTCGTCGCGGTCTGTGTGCTTCATTTATTATTGTTGTGTTTAGGTTATTTTTATCATCTGGATTTATTCTAATATTTTCTTGATGGTTGTTCATATTTTTCTTGTTATTTATCTAGTGTCTTGCTAGTTTTGTGGTATTATTTTCATTTGATTTAATATCTTCTATCGAAGGTTCTAGAAGCTTTTGATTGCATTTCCGTCTTGTTCCTTCTCGTGGTTGTAGGCGTCTTTTTTCTTCACTTCCTACTGCAGCTTCCTCTAGTGAAGTCAAATTTCATAATGTGAGCTTTCAATTTTCGTTCAAAGTACATAATGGCTCTACGTTGTGCATTTCTTCGTTTATCATCTTCAGCTACTGAATTTTCTACATCGTTTCATACATAAATATCAAAATTCGCTCCGTTATTTCTTCAGTTATAAACATTTTTATCGTGTCGTGCTGTCCACGCGTCGATTCCAGTCAGCTTCAAACTCTCAGCAATCCTTCATTTGGATTCGTGCTCCGAAATCCTTTACAATTTTGCATCTACGTTAAACTCCGGTCTCACTTGCTGTTTTGTATGAACATTCCATGATGTCAACCTAAGCGTGTTCAGTGCTTAATATCTTTGGACTTCGGTCGGGCAACATTTTGCCATTCAGATCGTGTGTAGTTACAGGCTCACATCGCATCTCTTCTCTCATTACAATTGAAATCGCTATATTTCAATCAATCTTTGATTCATACATTTGAAAACCCCAGTGTTTTACATTTCACAGCTATCGAAAGCTGTTAGTGTGTTCAGGCAAGGACACAAGTGATCCTACAGTGAGTACCGTATCATTACAATTTTACATATTAATCTGGTACTGCAGCTGACAGTCAGAATTACAGCCATCAGTGCATTCCACATAACCTCACCTTGGTTATAAATTTGTTTTGAACTTTGAACATTCAGCTTACTTCAATAAGTGAAGCCTATTTCATAAATATATGCATTAACCACAGACATTGGTCAGAACATTTTACCTACATCAATCTTTGAATCACCTTCCGAAGTGATCTTCAACTACTTGATCAAACATTTGGAGGTATCCAGCCTATCGTCTCTTGTCATCTTTGGTGTCCTATGGTGCCTATCTTCGCTCTCTTGCTGCGCGCATTTTGGGTTATGCGCTCTTGGTGACCTCACTACTTGGTATTCCAGTCCCAGTGGCCTGGTCAACGCAGGCTTGGTTCTATTGGGCCGCGCAGTTGCTGTATCTTACAGGCTAAGTACTCTTTCAAGACCTAGTTCTTACCTACATTGTGTTCTGTTTTTGTATCACACATATCATATTATATTCTAATAGCTTGCAATGCTATACTTCTGGATTTGACAATATAGCCAAGATGCCTACTTGTGCTACTACAGAGCTTGATTGTTATTAAACATCACTCTTACATTATTAAGACAAGACTAATTTTTGTATTAATTACATCCTACTTTAAACATTGCATTTCTCCACATTTTTACCATTATAAATCTACATTTTTATTCCTCAAAGCAGTCTCTTTACTTATTTGACTTGATTATTCCAAGTTGACATTGCAGTGGCAATTGTCAAATTTAGCTCCGCCCTAGATAGATCTGGCAATTGCGGAAATTACTTTGTAACGTATATTACTGTTTGGCTTTCTTACAGGTTTAATTTTAAGATAAGCTGTTATCAAATTTGTCATAAAATTAAATTTAGTTGTCGTTTTACCTCATAAAATTTGTCATATCAAATTTGTCATAAAATTAAATTTAGTTGTCGTTTTACCTCATAAAATTTGTCATATCAAATTTGTCGTAAAATTAAATTCTTTCTTTTTTACTCTCTTGCGTTCTATACAAGAGAATAACGTTTGTCTGAATGAGTCAAGTGAATTCCACAATTTGTAATATTTAAATTCAAACATTTGGAATTATCTAATTTTGAATTATCATTTTGAATTATTAAATACATGAATTGTCTCTTGTGTTATCATTTGGCATTTTCCTTACATATATTTACAAACCTGCGCACTGCGCTATCAGAGTCGATTCATAGCAGTCATTGTACACTCAAAAAATGGATTCTATTTTGAGTGCACAGTGATTGCAAAAAATGTGAATGATTTGGGTTCAATAAAAGACTTACAATCTTTTTGCGTCCGACACTGGACAGTCATTTAATATTGCAAATGTCTACTGCTCTCAAATTTTACACCCAGATTATTCATGGTTTGGTCCTCCAGCCCGTCGATGGGATCAGTAATCCTTGGAAAATGGAATTCAATTCAGCTTAAAAATAGCAACATTTTGTTAAAAACTCAATGCCAAATGATACATCTTGTATTTTTCCTGTTTTATTGTGTTAGTTTGTAGTAGTCTCTACCTAAGGTTAATGCACTCTGTTCTTTCGATTTTCATGATGCTGGCTGCTACCACAAGGCACGCTGCGACGTGTCAGCGCCAATCCAGTCTGCGACCTGATACTCACCGGGCTGATGCACTCACAAGGCGGACGCAAGCTACTCACCGTCAAGCTTCTCCAGCAAACTAGTCCTGCCAAGCATACTCACAGATTCTACGCCTGTTGGAGTCAAAAATTAAACTTTCATTGTGCTGTAACTTAAGTGCCCAGGAACAATTTCAGGTCGTATGACTTATTTTGTAAATTTAATAGTCAAACTTTGTTTTTTAGTATGCCTTTACAAGAGGATAACCATAACTCGGGGTCTTCTACCCCTGAGCCTTCAGTGTTAATTATGCAAAGAGACGATATACAAAACAGCTCAATTGGCTGTCAACAAAATACGATAATTTCATGGTTAACAATCAGGCTAGTTATTATAAGTTGTTAACTATAAAAAACGAAGTTGATAGTTTAAAAGTAAAATATGAGAAAGTTCATGAAGATTTACTACATCAAAACTTGTTAGATGATACATTGCATTTTGAAATGATGGATGGATTCCTTTCATTCTTAAGTGAGGCAAATGCTGCTTTAGGTACATTTGAGGCTGGCAACACTCCACAGCCTAGTCCACAAGTAGCACCCACTTCTCAAATTCAGGGCCTTCGCCTTCCAGAAATTCCGCTCCCAAAATTCAATGGGGACTTCCAGAATTGGCTTAATTTTCGTTCTGCCTTTTCAAGTATTGTAGTTGAAAATACTTCAGTTGAGGATAAGGTAAAATATCAGTACTTAAAACAAGTACTCTCTGGTGAAGCCTTAAATAGAGTGGCCAATGTTCCATCTGGCGATTTCCAACTTGCATGGACTCTGCTTACAGAGCGCTATGATAACCCTATGCAGATTGCGGACACTCATGTCGCTGCTATCTTATCACCCCCTAATCTTAACGCAAAGTCAGCCGCTTCATGGCGAGCCTTTGTTGATCATGAAAAATTGAACATTCAAGCCCTAGAGTCACTTGATCTGGGCATAGAGGTAAAGGATTTGTTGTATATGTACATCATCATTTCTCGATTTGATGCTTCCACACTTAGAGAGTGGGAGAGATTTAATTCTCTTAAAGAAAATACTTCACTTGCACATTTGTGGAGTTTTATGGAAAATCAGCATAAGGTTGCGCAAGCCGTATCCTTCAATTGCACAAGTAGTGCTCAGAATTCACAAAATTCTTCTTCAAATCATTTTCTAAATCTTCTAATCATGTTGCTAAGCCGTTTAGTCAGCCTCAAGGAAATAATAAAGGTTTTAATTTTCAGAAAACAACTTCATGTTTGTATTGCAAGGATGCAACTCACAATGTGTTCAATTGTCCTTCGTTTCGTCAGCTTGAACCTTCAGCCAGGTTGGAGGCTGTCAGGGCAAAGCAATTGTGCTATAATTGCATGAAGCCTTTCGATAGAAATCATCATAGCTGTTCAGGTGCTTGTAAAACCTGTGGTAAGGCACATCATACAACGCTGCATGGTGCACACTTTGGTAAGAATTTTGCTACTAATAATAGTATTCAATTGCGCAATCCGTCTCCTGCATTGAAAAGGGCTCAAATTCCAAAGCTCATATCAATTCTGTATCAATATCAAATGCTGGTGAAGAGTTTAGTAGCCAGAAATTTATTCAGTCTTCTGCCGAATCGTCTATTTGTAGTAGTGCATTGGAAGCAACGCCCAGTTCTTCCCAAGTTTCATTGCCAAGTTCTACTAATGCTGCAAATCATGCTGTAATTAATGCTGCTTGTAGTTCGTCAGCGGAATTCAATCATTCTAAATCAATTGTTGTAATGCCGACTGCTGAAGTCAGGGTCGTCAATGCTCAGGGTCAAACTATTTTATGTCGTGCGCTGCTGGACACAGGTAGTGACTCTTGTCTTATTTCCGAGAGATTAGCCAGCTGCTTGGCTCTTCCTCCAATTCTCAAAAATAATTTCATTCATACTGTTTCTAGTAATACTACCAGATCCACTGTTGTACACTCAGTTACAGTCAAATCATCAGATCAAATTTGGTCTACTACCATTGATTGTCTTGTTGTAAATAAAATATCACTTAATTTGCCACCATTTGATTTAGACATGTCAAGGTTTAACATTCCTGCTAACCTCAATTTAGCTGATCCGCATTTTCATCAATCTAAAGAAATAGATATCCTGCTCGGTGCATCCGTATTCGCCGCGATCATGACTTGCGGTCAACTCACTTTTGATCCGTCATTACCCATATTACAAAACACCTTACTAGGTTGGATTGTCTTTGGCGCGCTTCAACTGTCGCGTCCCGTGCCGCGTTCTAATCATGTACATTCAAATTTCATCTCTAGTATGGAAATCTCCGATCAATTAGAAAAATTTTGGAAGATTGAAGAACTGTCTCCAATCTCTCCTCCAACCGGAAGCAGTTAAAGTCGAAAATCATTACAATGAAAACACTGTTAGATGTGATGACGGTCGATTCATGGTATCATTGCCGTAAAGATAATTTTTCTGAGCTCGGTCAATCAGAGTTTCAAGCGAAAAAACGTTTCAATTCATTGGAAGTCAAATTGTCCAAGCATAACGACTTGAAAACGCAGTACACGGAATTTATGCGTGAGTATCAAGAATTGGGACACATGAGTCCTGTTGATCCTCCTGATAGTAATGAACCAGTTTTTTACATACCTCACCATGCGGTCTTTAAGCCGGATTCCACCACCACCAAACTCGCGTAGTTTTCGATGCCAGTGCTAAAACCAATACAGGAGTCTCACTTAATGATTTACTTTTCAAAGGCCCAACGGTACAGCCAGATTTATTTGACATTGTGTTGCGCTTTCGCATACATAAATTTGCTTTCACGGCCGATATAGCTAAAATGTATCGACAAGTGCTTCTAAATCCTAAAGATAGAAACTTTCACAGAATTTTTTGGCGTGAAGATCCGTCGTTGCCCTTGCAACAATTTTGTTTGAACACTATTACGTATGGTACTGGCCCTGCCTCGTTTTTGGCCACGCGCACGCTGAACAAGCTTGCTGAATTGGAAAGTAATTCTGATTCAGCAGTTTACCAATCCATTCATAGAGACTTCTATGTTGACGACTGTATTTCAGGTGGTTCTACCCTTGAGCAAGCCATTTATTTGGCACAGGAATTAATTTTGACTTTGAATAAAGGCGGTTTTGAATTAAGAAAATTTAGGTCGTGTGCCCCAGAATTAATCGAATCAATTCCATCGCATTTAGTTGAAACATCAGTCATTACGCCCGTGTCAGACAGTGACAGCGGACTCACTAAGGCATTAGGCCTATTCTGGCATTCTCAATTAGACAAACTATCCATTGATTCTAGTGTAAGTAAAGATTTACATAAAACTTCCTTTACTAAACGCGAGTTGCTTTCGGTGATTGCAAGCATTTACGATCCTCTGGGTCTCGTCAGCCCCGTAGTCGTGCTTCCCAAAATATTACTTCAACGATTATGGTTGCTTAAGTTAGGTTGGGATGATAAGCTCCCTTTTGAGTTGCTGGTCGATTGGCTGAGCATTTTCAGACAATTGCCAGATATATCACAAATTTCTATCCCGCGCTGTGTACTCACAAATGAGCCTCATGCGGCTATTGAGTTACATGGATTTTCGGATGCAAGTTCCTCTGCCTATGGATGTTGCATTTATGTGCGTTCCATTGCAAATAAAATTCAGAGCAGATTGCTTTGTTCTAAATCGCGTTTAGCACCGTTAAAGGTCTTATCAATTCCTAAACTTGAGTTACAGGCAGCTCTGCTCTTAGCACGCCTTATCAATCGCGCTATCAAAGCTTTTAAAATTCTTAACGTTTGCATTTCTCAAGTGTTTTTATGGTCTGATTCAACCATAGTATGTAATTGGCTTCGCGACCTTCCTGATCGTAAAGATGTTTTTGTTTCTGTCCGCGTAGCAGAAATTCAAGAGACAACCTCTCAGTTTACATGGAATCATGTAAAATCAAAAAATAATCCTGCTGATATCGTGTCACGGGGTTCCAGTTCCCACCGATCTTTGTAAAAATGAGTTGTGGTGGCATGGTCCTACATGGCTATCCAAACCCACTGAACATTGGGATTCCTTTTCATCTCATTTCGTTGTCACCAATGTTGCTAATATCGCGTTGATTAATAATGTCAAGGATTCAATATTTTCAAATTTGTTTATTCGTATTTCCAATCCTGTAAAATTGATTCGTGTTGTAGCTTACTGTTTGCGTTTTGTTCATAACGCTCGACGAATTGGTAATCATCTTTCAGGGGAATTATCAGTTCCTGAAATTCAGGAGGCAGAAATTCACGTGATTAAAGCTGTACAAGAGGAATCGTTTGGATCTGAATTGCATTGTCTGCGTTCCAAGGAGGATCTGGATTATCGTAGTAAAATTCAATCTCTTTCTCCATTCATTCACAAGGATGGTTTACTCAGAGTAGGTGGTAGATTAGTACATGCTGATGTACCGTTTGATTTCCAACACCAAATCCTGTTGCCGCAGAAGCACAAGTTTACTAAGGCTTTGGTAATCAATACTCATCAAAGTCTATGTCATGCTGGTGTCCAGGCCACTATGGCTTCCATACGTCAGCGTTTCTGGATCCCTTCCACACGACGTTTTGTAAAAAGTGTATTGCGTAAATGCATTAAGTGTTTTCGTTTACCCAGTCTAATGCCGAACAGATCATGGGTCAGCTTCCCGCGGTTCGGGTAAATGTTAGTTCACCATTTTCCAACGTAGGCGTTGATTATATGGGTCCATTCAATCTGCGTTTAGGCGGTCCTAAATCGCGCACATTTTCTAAGGCTCATATAGCCTTATTTATTTGCATGTCAACTAGGGCTGTCCACCCAGAAGTGGTAACCGAACTTTCCACAAAATCGTTTCTGGCAGCTCTTACTAGATTTGTCTCCATCAGAGGCATCCCTAACTCAATTCACTCAGACAATGGTACTGCATTTGTTGGAGCCAACAATGAGCTTCAAGACCTTTATAAATTTCTTACTGATTTGCAAACTCAGGATTCTCTTCAGAAATCTGCAGCTTCCTGGCGTATCCAGTGGAGTTTCATTCCACCCCGCACCACATTTTGGCGGGTTGTGGAGCGCTCAATTAAAAGTTTCAAAAATATCTTTAAAGTTGTGACCTTTAAACAAACACTCAATTTTGAAGAAATGTATACCTTCAGTGCTCAAATCGGAGCTATCTTAAATTCAAGGCCGATTGTTCCTCTTTCTGAGGATCCTCATGACTTAGCGTACCTTTCGCCCGGCATTTTCTCATCGGTAGACCTCTTAACGCGCTTCCGGTTAAGCAGTTGAATACAAAACATATTAATCATATCGAACGTTGGCGTAAAATTTCAGATATGAACAGACAATTGTGGGCACGGTGGTCCCAAGAATATTTAATATCATTGCAGAAAAACATAAGTGGACATCTACATCAGACAACATCAAGGTTGGCATTCTCGTCTTACTGAAGGACCCTGGTTCACCACCAGCTGTGTGGAGGTTAGGCCGCATCACAGAAGTTGTGATCGGTGTCGATGGTAAGGTTAGAGTGGTCATGGTTTTGACTGATTCAGGTATTTTTAAACGTGCTATCACCAGCATTGCTCCATTGTTTTGAAGAGACAAATGACGATAATCTCATCTCACATATTTTCCGTTCCGTTCTTGAAAATTCCTAGATTTTCCAACGGGGCCCAGCTTATGTTAGATTTCATTTACCGTCATTTGTTTATTACACTGTCGTCTGCCAATTGCAGACTTATCGATTGTTCGTCAATATCGATTATTTTCAAACTGCCGCCTTTTTCCACTGCCTCCGTTCGTCGCGGTCTGTGTGCTTCATTTATTATTGTTGTGTTTAGGTTATTTTTATCATCTGGATTTATTCTAATA
Source organism: Laodelphax striatellus (assembly GCA_017141395.1). Taxonomy (NCBI): domain Eukaryota; kingdom Metazoa; phylum Arthropoda; class Insecta; order Hemiptera; family Delphacidae; genus Laodelphax; species Laodelphax striatellus. The sequence continues at coordinate 53,490,256 of CM029531.1, forward strand.
TTTTCTTGATGGTTGTTCATATTTTTCTTGTTATTTATCTAGTGTCTTGCTAGTTTTGTGGTATTATTTTCATTTGATTTAATATCTTCTATCGAAGGTTCTAGAAGCTTTTGATTGCATTTCCGTCTTGTTCCTTCTCGTGGTTGTAGGCGTCTTTTTTCTTCACTTCCTACTGCAGCTTCCTCTAGTGAAGTCAAATTTCATAATGTGAGCTTTCAATTTTCGTTCAAAGTACATAATGGCTCTACGTTGTGCATTTCTTCGTTTATCATCTTCAGCTACTGAATTTTCTACATCGTTTCATACATAAATATCAAAATTCGCTCCGTTATTTCTTCAGTTATAAACATTTTTATCGTGTCGTGCTGTCCACGCGTCGATTCCAGTCAGCTTCAAACTCTCAGCAATCCTTCATTTGGATTCGTGCTCCGAAATCCTTTACAATTTTGCATCTACGTTAAACTCCGGTCTCACTTGCTGTTTTGTATGAACATTCCATGATGTCAACCTAAGCGTGTTCAGTGCTTAATATCTTTGGACTTCGGTCGGGCAACATTTTGCCATTCAGATCGTGTGTAGTTACAGGCTCACATCGCATCTCTTCTCTCATTACAATTGAAATCGCTATATTTCAATCAATCTTTGATTCATACATTTGAAAACCCCAGTGTTTTACATTTTCACAGCTATCGAAAGCTGTTAGTGTGTTCAGGCAAGGACACAAGTGATCCTACAGTGAGTACCGTATCATTACAATTTTACATATTAATCTGGTACTGCAGCTGACAGTCAGAATTACAGCCATCAGTGCATTCCACATAACCTCACCTTGGTTATAAATTTGTTTTGAACTTTGAACATTCAGCTTACTTCAATAAGTGAAGCCTATTTCATAAATATATGCATTAACCACAGACATTGGTCAGAACATTTTACCTACATCAATCTTTGAATCACCTTCCGAAGTGATCTTCAACTACTTGATCAAACATTTGGAGGTATCCAGCCTATCGTCTCTTGTCATCTTTGGTGTCCTATGGTGCCTATCTTCGCTCTCTTGCTGCGCGCATTTTGGGTTATGCGCTCTTGGTGACCTCACTACTTGGTATTCCAGTCCCAGTGGCCTGGTCAACGCAGGCTTGGTTCTATTGGGCCGCGCAGTTGCTGTATCTTACAGGCTAAGTACTCTTTCAAGACCTAGTTCTTACCTACATTGTGTTCTGTTTTGTATCACACATATCCTATTATATTCTAATAGCTTGCAATGCTATACTTCTGGATTTGACAATATAGCCAAGGTGCCTACTTGTGCTGCTACAGCGCTTGATTGTTATTAAACATCACTCTTACATTATTAAGACAAGACTAATTTTGTATTAATTACATCCTACTTTAAACATTGCATTTCTCCACATTTTTACCATTATAAATCTACATTTTTATTCCTCAAAGCAGTCTCTTTACTTATTTGACTTGATTATTCCAAGTTGACATTGCAGTGGCAATTGTCAAATTTAGCTCCGCCCTAGATAGATCTGGCAATTGCGGAAATTACTTTGTAACGTATATTACTGTTTGGCTTTCTTACAGGTTTAATTTTAAGATAAGCTGTTATCAAATTTGTCATAAAATTAAATTTAGTTGTCGTTTTACCTCATAAAATTTGTCATATCAAATTTGTCATAAAATTAAATTTAGTTGTCGTTTTACCTCATAAAATTTGTCATATCAAATTTGTCGTAAAATTAAATTCTTTCTTTTTACTCTCTTGCGTTCTATACAAGAGAATAACGTTTGTCTGAATGAGTCAAGTGAATTCCACAATTTGTAATATTTAAATTCAAACATTTTGAATTATCTAATTTTGAATTATCATTTTGAATTATTAAATACATGAATTGTCTCTTGTGTTATCATTTGGCATTTTCCTTACATATATTTACAAACCTGCGCACTGCGCTATCAGAGTCGATTCATAGCAGTCATTGTACACTCAAAAAATGGATTCTATTTTGAGTGCACAGTGATTGCAAAAAGTGTGAATGATTTGGGTTCAATAAAAGACTTACAATCTTTTTGCGTCCGACACTGGACAGTCATTTAATATTGCAAATGTCTACTGCTCTCAAATTTTACACCCAGATTATTCAGTTATATAACAAGTTTCACAAAAATGTTACAAATGTTATATAACAAAATGAATACTTTTGTGTAGTGTCAGCTGTTGTTATTATAACAAAGTTACATAGTCTAAACGCACCTTAAGAATAAAGTTAATTGAATTACAATACCGTCAATTTCGAAGTTATTCGAGGTTTTTACTAAGTTTCTACCAAGTAAATGGTAGAACTGGAAACCTTCAATTTTACTTAAAAAACAATACTAATCTTAGTGCAGAATGAGGTAATTGATTAGCATTGATTTTCAAGATAAAAAGTTTTTAAAAGACAAGGCTAATTGATTAGTCTCATCAGCTCATTCTCCATCAAGATTATTCTTGATTTTCTCAATATTATCCTTTTGTTGTTTTTTATTTTCGATTTGCATCCTTAGATTGTTGCTGATTGAATTACTTCTCATGCCTATTTTCATGTTTACAAACATCTATTTAAACTTGATTCCTTCATCTGCACCTCTACTTATTATGAGTTAGTCATCATGACAATTTCCAAGTTCATCGAAAGCTTCCAAATTGCAGTTCGTGAGTTACAGCTTGATCTGAATGGCATGCCAATTTGTCTAGATCTGTATTTGCTGATTAGTACAATATGTTGTAGAATAACCTCTAACCGTGGTGAAAACCAGCAATAAATTAACACTGGAAAACACAATATGATCAAATGACAGGTCGACGATAATTAATATGCCACTTGAAGGTCATAGCCGTACCTTACAAACTGCACTATTATTAAAATTACCAGCTAGTAATAATGACATTAAACAACATTTTACCAGTTATTACCAGCTACCACATAATACAAATTATGTAGTATGTGGTATACTACATATTATGTATTATGTTGTATTATGTGGTCGCTGGTTGTTACATTCCTTCTAATTTCTCATAAGCATAGCGCTCAAAGCATCAAGTGTGTGAAGGCCTTAAGCTTTGAAAAGAGAGGCACTGAACAAGGATGGAAGTGATTGAGTAAAAAAGTGCTCTTTACCAGTATCTCACGGCACAGAGTCCACACTATTTCGCCCTCGCCTGAACTGCAAACAACTTTATAGCCCAACTCGCTCAGCAGGTTTATCACTCTGATCGGTTCACCTATAAAACACAGAACATTGTCAGTGCAAAAGTCGAGAAAACTTCAACAATATCTACCAAGAATGTCAAAGCACCAATTTCCAAATCGGATATTTTTTAATAGATTTGTAGATTTCTGTTTCCTTTAAAAATCTATAAATTAACATTTACTCTAGAAAAGTGAAATTAATGCATAAGTTAGTAACAAACAATTATTATTGACCTAAATCAACATGGGGAAAGTTGTAGCTAAAAATTGGTATAGGAATCAATAGTTATGATGATAAAGATAGTCGCTACATCGATAGTTATAGAAATCGATGGAAAGGCATGCACAATTTACACGACTAAAAAGTCCATAGACCCATTCATTACAGCAAATAATATTGTACTAAACTACGATATCACTCAAGGATAAACTATAATATTAAAACACATTATTCTAATACACAACATACGGTAACACAGTTTGAACAATAATAAGTTTTATAAAAAGAATGTAATGATGTCTGATGTGAAACAATAACATGCAATTGACAACTCTACAAACAACGAATAGTCATGAGAAAATTATTATTCAGTTACCCATAGAAAGTGGCTCATGAAAAATTAAGTACATTCAAAAGCAGAATTCCGATGTTTCCAAAAGAGAAATGTTGGAATAACAAAGCAGACTTTTGTGTAATACACAATATGAGATTATAAATTGCAATAATGGATGTGATAAATGATTTGAACAAAATTTCAAAGTCATAAGATTAACATTACGGTAAGATGAAACATTGGATTAATGGCTTAGAACAGATAGATCAATGAAGTTTATCAATTATTTCCCCTAATCCATTTAATCCCTTCTTCCACTTAACCCACTAGTGAAGCGATTTGTTTTCAGCACATCATGGTGATGAAACCCTATAGTAAAGGAACTTGGGAGTGTTTTTACAAGCATAGGGATGAAAAACAATCGGGAAAGATGTTTTTGAAAATGTTTCAGAACTTTGCAATGTACCTTTAATGAGCACGCCGTTAATAATGTTTCTGGACGATCCGACAAATCGCTCAAACAAGGCAGACACTTCGACCTCCTCAAGACCAAACACTTGAACGTCGGTGGCGTGGAGCGACGCCTTCACAGCAATGTAGTAGTTTTCCGACATGATTCTGCTGACTGGGCTATTTGAATTGGACAGTCGGCGAGCGTTTGTTCCTGACTCTCGTTTGCTCCTGAAGGCAGAACAATTATTCACGCTTATTTTAATCGTCGGTTTCCGACTACAGCCACTGTTTGGTTCGGAAATACTGGAACAATTTTCCAAGCTTCGATTGCTTTGGGGGCTCAGCATTGTGGCACACACTTTCACCAGCACAAATTTAATTAGATTATTCTCACGTAGTAGTTCAGTTGTATATTTTAGTCCAATAGTATTTATTATTCAGCTAATTTAATTAGATTATTTTCACGTAGTAGTTCAGTTGTATATTTGTATTTTAGTCCAATAGTATTTATTATTCAGCTAACAGTAACTAAGTAGTTCAATTAGGCAATTCAACTAGTAAAATTAGAAAAAAGTGGTTTTTAGTTCAATCATCAATTATGTAACATAGGCTAATAAATTTCAAGGTGAATATAACCTTGAAAAGAACTCAAAGTGTCTTGAACAATACAGGAATGGAATACCCTAGAGCTAAAGCCTAGAGTAAGTGCACTAAACAAAATAGGATGGAATACCCTTAAGAAATATAGGAATGAAATGCCTTAAAGAAATATAGGGATGGAATACCCTTAAGAAATATAGGAATGAAATGCCCTAAAGAAATATAGATATGGAATACCCTAGAGAATTATAGGAAAATAAATAAAATAAAACTAAAAATAAAGGAACGGAATACTCTATAGAAGTAAAGGATTGGAATACCCTGAAGAATATAGGAACGTAGTACGCTAAAGAAATGAAGGAGTGGAATGGAATAACCTGAAGTAATACAGGAATGCAATACGCTCAACAGCATTTGGGGTACCTATATCAATGGAAACTACAGCATCAAGGAATAGTAAGAAATAGTAAGAAGGAATAGTAAGAAGAAGTTATTTGAACTTGGTAGGCCTAGTTCAGTAGAATAATGGGTATGTTATTTGAGAGAAGAGATCAACATCAGAATGAACACAAGACAATGAAATGAGTCGACACAGAAGTACTGTATTTGAATTAATACGGTTGAAAATTTCTATGGAGAATTACAGCAATAAAACAAGTCACAGAGAAGAAATCAACATCAATATATGAGACCTAGAAGGAAACCAGAAATCTAATTGACAAAATTAAACAGTACAAAAATTATAATACAATGAAATTTGGTGTCATATCGGTTTTAATAACCTGTGCGTGATACCGGCACTATAGCAATGTAATAAATAAGTAGACACTGTAACTAGAAGAACTGTATTTGAAACGAAAGACTATTCGAAGGATAACTTCAAGAAAAACTATGGCAATAAAACAAGTCAACACATCAGCAAGAACTAGTGAGGAATAAAGTTACTAGCAAGCCATTTCAACAAAGGTAATATCTCCATAACACAAGACTATGTGATAGCCTTAGAGGAACTAAAACAATAAAATAGGGAATGAGTCGACACAATAACACGCAGTAGGGAAAAAAGAGTCCAGTAAAAGCTGGCCATGCAACAAGAGTGAGCACTATCACGCAACTGAAAACAATGTGGACTATTCAGTCCCACACACTACTACTGATCAATGCAACCAACCGTCTGAACAATAATTCACTTCACACACTCGTCGGGGGTTTTTTTGGAGGAAGACTCGCGTATTATTTATGACACAGCGATCGATGGAGAACGTCATTGTAGGAAAAGTCACGCCAATTAGAGAGAATGGACGAGACCAAAGAACTGTGATAAAGTGTAAATTTATAATGGAAAGGAATAAGCATCAGTAAAAGGTGTAATAAAATTAGCCTAAAATAATTAAGTAAAGAAGGAAATGTTGTAATAGGCATACTACAACAGAATAGAAAGATTAGAAATTGTAAAAAAACACCCCACTATTTGATAACACTATTAATAACACTACTTTGATAAAATCTTCAACTTCCAATACTTTAGATTGTAGTAGCAAGTTCCAATTTTTTCATAAAAATGGAACAATATTGGAGAATGGTAACAGAATAAAATGTAAATGTATATGAAACAGTAAAAGAGATTGCAGAGATGTAAGAAGAAAGAAAGATGTAAGAGCAGAAATTTTAAGAAGAATGATATATAGAACCATTGAGAACTGTGAGTTGAATTTTATACTGTTAAGGCATAGGGACCTATAGAAGGCCATAAAAACTAAAGAATTCAATTTTAACGTGAACGGCAAAGGGCAAACAACTAGAACTGTCTATTTGGAAACTAACTGTGAAAAAGGAAAAACAACATGGACTGCTAGGCACTAATAGAAACTTGAAGAATAATGATCAATTATTGAAAACGTATGGTGACAAAGTAGAATAAAATTGAGAAAATAATTACAACAGGAAAACACATTGTAAATGTGGGGAAAACTATAGGCTAAATGTGTCAGAAAGCTAATAATGAATGTCTAATACTCAAAATAAGTACAGCTTGCTTGTAACGTATAGAATTACCGCAGAAGTGGACTTTAAAAAAATTAAAATAACAATTTTTACTAGCCTATTCAGTTGAATAACAATGAGCGAAACTATAACAATTTAGAATGACGTTTTACTGAAAATTATACCACAATAGCTACAATATATCACACTAATTTGTGCTTGCTAAGGATTTCCCAAAATGAAAACAATCATTCAGTCTGCTTTGAATTTAGATAGATTAACGGCATACTACTTGATAAATTGCACGAAAGCCAATCAAGAGTGGGCGGTAGTAGTCGGCCATATTGGATTGATGTCCCATAAGATCAATGTAATTTTAAGCTAAAACATGCATTTTTCTGTAACACATCAATGTTCACAAAAATGTTCTAACTTAAAAAAGTTTATTTTTGTTGTAATTATTGCAGTAATTTTCTAATTAAAAAAGTAAAAATAAGAACCCCTGAAGAATTTTATTCTCTTTCCAATGACACTTCAAACGTAATTTTCTGTCCAAAAATAACGGCGCTACATGTTTCAAAAGATTACATTGATCTTATGGGACCATTTCCAATATGGCTGACTACTACTGCCCACTCTTAAAGTTATCCGCCGTAAAATTACATATTTAACAGAGCTCAATGAAGATTTCGATGTATTGGTTCCGTTAAATGACGTTATTTTACAACATTAAAATTTATTGGCTTTCGTGATCGATCGACTTCGTTGAAACCCATCAAAGAACAGGAATCGAACCAGAAACCATCATTTCTGTACTCTAATAACTACATAACAAAACTAAAATAGGTTGTCATTCATGATAAAGTAAACAGCAAATCAGTATGTAAGTAAAAATCTGAAGTAGAAAAATCATTTATTCCATACAAAACTGAGAATTCCTACCGTTCACTCAAAACTAATTGATTTCCATAAGAATCGAAGGAGAATAGCATGCAAACAACTATCCAAACCAATGAAACTACTGAACGAATTGAACAGACGTTTGTTAACTACTGAACAAACTCTATACTGAGGATAGATAGTCTGGTTAAAGAAGTAAATAGTCTGGTAGATAGTTTGAGTTCTACAGTATATTGTGGAACTTCTACAGTATATAATTATGTATATTTCGTCTGGCACGATAGGCTACTTTATAAACATTCTTTACATAGTTTTCATGGCAATTCTTCAATTTTTGGTACGAGACCGCTCATTTATTCTTATTAATGGTATTTGTATTTCAAATCCGTTCCCCTCCCTTAACCAACAAACAACAATTCAATAGCATATAATTTAGAACTGATACTCTCACCTAGCGAACAGGAGTTTCCTATGTTAATTTCCATTGTTTTTGCAACAAAGATTGAATTACATTGATGAAATAAATAGATTGTATTCTAATAATAAAACAATAAAAAACCATAACATAGGCATTACCTTCTGGCATAACTGTGACGTTGTCTGCCAGCTAGAGTCGGCAGACTTTCAAAATTTTCAAATTTTCTTTTATTGAATTACATTATTCCGTATTATATTTTTACTCGTCATAATTTCAAGTTTGCATATTATTTCCATTGTTTTTACCAATTTCCTTTTTGTATTTGTTTTACTTTTTGGCAATAAAGCCTGGTTTTCATTAGTAGAGTTAGTGGTAGTGTTCCCTGGGCGAGTACTAACTATCTTGTGAACTCTCCCAATGAAAACGTTCGTAGCAGAGTAGAGTGATGGTGGATTACTTGTTTTTGGTAGAGTAGAGTGGGATAGCACCGTGGGATAGTAGGCTACTCTACCACTTGCCTTCCCCCCCCCCACCGCTTCTCACTCTACTCTACCACCACTATCCTAATGAAAACAGTCTCGAGCTAGAGTCTGCTAGTAGAGTAGAGCTAGTAGAATAGAGTCATTTTAAGGTTAGATCTGTTCACTAGACAACACACTCTACTTACTATTCTCAATTGTAGTGAATAGAATAGAATAGAATATTTTATTGACCACAAAAGACATCACAAATTGACATATAGGCCAGTCATTATATTACAATAAATAAATAAATAACAAGAATATAGACAATACAACAACACTATTATATAATACAGCGATATTTATGCTACACTTTAAAATCCCCTACAATTAATTTTTTTTCCATAAACTCTTTGATGGAGTAGAATGGGTTCTTTATGAGAAACTCCTCTGAAAACAGCTACTCGACCAAGTAAGTAGAGTAGAGTTAGTATGCTAGTTACTCTACCACTAACTCTACTAATGAAAACCAGGCTTAAAGATTGAATTTGCTGGTCGGCTCACCTAGCCTAGGCCTTGTTGACTTTGGGCGCCGGCGCAGTGGGATCGGGCTCGGTGAACTCCTTGCGCATGGTCCACATGTACTCGTTGTAGTCCTGTTTGACGGCGGTCGAGGAGGAGGCCACCACCTGATAGCCGAGCACCTCCAGCGCGGTCAGGATCACGCACGGGTGCTGCAGGTAGACGATGGTCGAGTCGTCGCAGTAGCCGCCCGATGCGAACCGGTTCAGCTCGACTATGTCCTCGGCTGGCCACACAAACAAAACATTACAATCAACTAATGATAAAGTTGAAGAGTATACTAGAAAAACTCATTGCAATAAACAAACAAATTAATGTTACCATAGTAATTAAGGTAATGCAATCAACTAATGATAAAGTTGAAGAGTATACTACAAAAGCTCATTGCAATAAACAAACAAATTAATGTTACCAAATTAATAAGGTAATGCAATCAACTAATGATAAAGTTGAAGAGTATACTACAAAAACTCATTGCAATAAATAAACAAATTAATGTTACCAAATTAATTAAGGTAATGCAATCAACTAATGATAAAGTTGAAGAGTATAATACAAAAACTTATTGCAATAAACAAACACATTAATGTTACCAAATTAATTAAGGTAATGCATTCAACTAATGATAAAGTTGAAGAGTATACTACAAAAACTCATTGCAATAAACAAACAAATTAATGTTACCAAATTAATTAAGGTAATGCAATCAACTAATGATAAAGTTGAAGAGTATACTACAAAAACTCATTGCAATAAACAAACAAATTAATGTTACCAAATTAATTAAGGTAATGCAATCAACTAATGATAAAGTTGAAGAGTATACTACAAAAACTCATTGCAATAAACAAACAAATTAATGCAACCAATCAATAAAGGAGTTGATAATCAACTGGACCATACATCACAAATACGGATTTCAGTAAACAAACAAATCAATAATACATCAATGCAACGAATTAAGACTACACCTTTTCCAGTTCTATTTGAGAAAGTATCAGTTGTAATTGAAAATAGTGATTTGTAATTGAGAAAACATCAGTTGTAAATGAGAACGGTCAATTGTATTTGAGAAGATATCACATGTAATTGAGAATGGTGAATAATTGTAGATGAGAAAGTATCATTTGAAATTGAGAAGATGTCAGTTGTAGTGGACAAATCAAATTAAAGAACCAGCTGACCTTTTCACGTTTTAACTTCTCATTTACAAGTGACGATTTCTCATTTACACCATTCTCAATTACATGTGATATCTTCTCAAATACAATTGACCGTTCTCATTTACAACTGATGTTTTCTCAATTACAAATCACTATTCTCAATTACAACTGATACTTTCTCAAATTGAATTGACACTTTCTCAAATACAGTTGGAAAAGGTGTAGTTTATGATCGACTAAACCATATTCAGTAGCACAAAAACTACAGAGAGTATATCGTCACAGAGTGGACATTGCATGTCAAACTTTTGATTGGTTAGCTCCGACAAAACCTTTGCCAACTCCCATAAGATTTGCATTGGAATGAAAATCAAATCATATATTATAAGTGATTTATTTCTAACCTACATTTTGTCTTTGCCAGTGTTATTTTTCATCATTTTAAGCTTTTAAAGCAATACCAAGAGTAGAGAGACTATTTTTAATGTTAGAAAAGTTATTTTTCATGTTGTTTCTCTTAAAATAAGTTTGACAAATGAGTGAATGGGTTCATGTTTGCCTGTAATCCCATATCAAAATTCAAAAGTATGGCGGCGGCGGGAAAAAATATGATATCCACATACTGTTATGGAGTGCTTCACACAAATGGCCACACTGTGACTATACACTCTCTGTAACAAAAACCAAAAACACATTGCAATTCAATTTATTTATTGATTTCATCTTTTTACAATAAGAAAATTTTCATTTTCTACATTATATGTAATCATAATCAATATTATATGAATAAATCACCAAATCGATGTAATCAATACTACATCAATGCAACCAATTAATGAGGTAGTTGATAATCAAATGGACCAAACACCACAAAGACGTATTGCAATAATCCAACAATCTAATCATGGATCACAATGCAACAAATTAATAACTTAGATGATGATCGACTAAATCGATGATCCACCACAAAAACTCATTCCAGTTAACCAACATATTAATAATACACCAATGCAACAAATGGAAAGGTAATATCATAGAGAAAGCATAGCTTTCCAGTGTGTTGGAACATGTTTTTCCCGCCACCGCCATACTTTTGCCAATATTTTTATCAACTTAAGTCCCTATATACAGGGCTTATATAGATTTACAGAGTTAGAGCTATATTTAGAGTTAATAGAGCTATACAATTTTGAACGTTCATAAAAAGAACCGAAATTCTGCTTCAAGTTGTTGGCACAAGCTAACACAAGGAGATGAATCAAAAGTACAAAGGAATAGATAGTAGATAGAATACAATGTGGATTATGAATAATTTTACGTATTTGGAATTTATTTTTAAATATTGATCAACATTGAAAAGCATTGGAAACACAAGAAAACTGGCAAAGGATCGAGATCATTAGTTAATTCGAGTTGCATTGTCAGACAACTATACAACATAATTGAGTATTAGAATAGATTACCGTATGACATTGCTTATTGCATGACTTTCCAGTAGGCTGTATCAATTGTCAAAATCAGTAAATTTAATAATCCTAATGGCATTATCCACTAATAGGCAAGGACTAGACACGGAAATGCTATTACTTGGTAAACAACACTGTACTGGCTTTAAGTGGACTGTAATAGGTCGAATGCGAAATAATACAATAGTAGAATATTCCGTTGTTCAAATGGAAATTAACTGAACACTGAAATCCCCCTAGTCCAAACATAATAATATACAAAACATAACTCATCATAGCTGTTGGTTTGACGATCCAGAACTTATTTGGTATTTTAGGTATTGGATTGGAGTAGAGTTGAAAGAATTAGGATCAAGGAGGGGTAAAATAAAAACATAATCTTGAAAAGATCTACTTTAAAATATACTAAATTTACTTTAAAATCTTGAATAAATCTTAAAAATTTCAAGTAGATTTAAAAATCTACTTGAAAGATTTTTAAATCTTTAAAAATACTAAGGGCCGGTTCATGAGTTCGAGATTTAGCCAAGTCCTAGACTAAAACGGGTGGCCACCGCAGCATCGACAAACGTTAGCCTCGACACTATGTACTAAGGGCTCTCTATGCTGCTATCCCACTAACCTGTCGAGACAAACGTTTGTCGATGCTACGGTGGCCACCCGTATTAGTCTAGGACTTAGCTAAATACCGAGCTCATGAACCGGCCCTAAATCTACTTTTAAATATGGGATGAATATTGAAAATTATCCCTTTAAAGTTCTTCTACAGTTGAAAATAAAATAAACTGAAGCCATGGCAATGAGATGTATAATTGGATTAATGAATAATAAGATTGAAGCTTTCACATTATTTTCCATGGTACTATTGCTTGGCTAACTTTCAACTGAATTGAAATGAGTTTGTTGTTTGGGAAGATGCCAGACATTTTCAATTTCTTCGCAAGCCAGCACTTGTCCATCATGAAATTATACATACAAGTGACGCAATTTCTTAATGGACCAGAACAAATTTAAACTGCATACGACAGTTATAACAATGATGGAAACAATCCCTACATTCAGCGGTGATGAATTATTTACGGTAAAGTGGTCAGAACCTTTTTCAAGACTATAATCCGATTCACGTCAAGAAGTCAGCATTGTTTATATGAGGAGCATTGATGCCATGTTTCATTGAGAGAGAAAGAGAAAACTGCACCAAACGTGTTTTTTGGGACTGTGTGCGACAACAATGCACAGTGCGGCAACTATGCACAGTGCGAATAGGATAGAGACATCAGCAACTGCCTTGTGCTGAACAAGGATAGCAAACTCCCATCTAAGCAATGCTGACTTCTTGACGTGAATCGCACTATAGACATAATGCCACAGAACCTAATCTATAATATAACAAGTTTGTGATTTATTTAGATTTTAGTAATGAAACAGTATAATTCATAAAATTTGTCAAAAATTTTCACATTGAAAGAAACACCCATTTTTGTTGGAGGAAGAGGGAAAAAGTGAAATTTATGGCAAGATCAATAATTATGCTAAAAACTAGAGGCTCTTGACAGCCGGTGACAATGAATAGACATGGACAGATCTCAAGCAGATGATCCAACTAGTTTTCAGCGGGGATAAGTCCACCCGAACATCTAAATATTATGGATTTCGGGTTTTGTGTGAGCACGTACGCACCGGAAAATTTATAAATCTCACGGGAATGTTCAGCCGAATGTTACAGTCGGTAGGAAAAAAGTGCTGGAGCGACACTCAACTCGAAATACACACGAAGAAATTCAATAGAGTTAAACTCAATTGATCCGCGCTCATCCGGACCAATCAGGATATTATTTTTGCAATTAGGATTTTGCATAAATTTCCTTGATTGGTTCGGATGAGGGCAGAATAAAATTTAATCGAAAAATGAAATAGAATAATTGAATTCTGCCGACAACGGTCGGAGAATATACTACAATAATAACCCTGCATAACCCTTTTACAGTTAATTATTATTGATCAGAATACTCAACTTCATTACGACAAAGAACAAATTAAGTAAAAATGTTCAAGGAATACAGAGAATAAACATGTAAGTACTACGAATTCCTTGTTCAATTTATTTCTACCCTAAGAAGTTATTAATTATAGGGTTGCACCCTGACAATATATAGATATGTTTGGGTCCTATCCTTACCTAACAACTAGGCTACCACTAGTGTCTCAATTTTGAGTACAATTCAACTGAAGTGAATTAAACTCTCATGAATTTCAACTAACGACAACATTTTTTCCTCTTCCTCCAGTGAGTGTTTCTTTCATTGTTGAAAATTCATGCCAAGTAGGCTGTTACATTACCGGTACACAACATCCAAACCAAAAGAAAATCATTCAACCCTACCACAGAATTTGTTCACCTGTTGATCAGATAGATTCCCCTGCAAGAATTATAAGAACTCCAAGCGCCTAGCTGACTGGAAGTTTTATAGACTGAACTTCTCGACTGTAGTTTTTGAAACACTTCCATAAGATCGATCAACAAAGAGGCACTGAAAGAAGTTGGACAAAAGTGGAAGGATAATACAAATGAAAGGAAGAAGAGAAGAAAGAAGAAGAAAAGAGGCTGAGTTGCACAGAATTGGTACCAAGAAGTACCATTCTCGGTGTAGTGCAGCAGAATAGAATAATTGTATAGCCAAGAAAATTCAATAAAGCATGAATGGGTTCGTCAAGTGGTTGATGCATTCACTTATTAGTGCATCAATTCAATTCAATTGAATACATTGAACACAAAACAATGCACCCTCTACTTGATCATAATATGTTTCATAGATTTCATTTTATGCAACATGTGATATTATTGAACAGGCAATTGAAAGATTTGAGAATTTGAAGAAATAATGAAAAATAATTTTAAGTTGAATTATTATTATATTATGCTTATGGCTTTTATTAGCGGGGAGACCCTTTCGGGTGTTCCGCTTCGCCGAAGTTGAATGATAGTATCTAAGTAACTAGGACATCCCAGGTCGCATAAAACTGCGACTATTGAAATAGCCTACATGAAATAGTTCCCAATCCTCCTACATCTTCAACTTCAGCTTCAACTCAGTGGCGGATCCAGGAGGTGATTTAGGGGGGGGGGGTGTCAAACACCAGTGTGGTGGGGGGTATGTAATATCCCTTAACTAAAAGGGGGATCTAGGGGCCCCCCGGAAATTTTTTGATTTTTCAACAGAAAATTATGTATTTTGATGTCATTTTGGGGATCTCGGGGGGGGGGGGCAATTGCCCCTTTGCCCCCCCTTGGATCCGCCACTGCTTCAACTTCTTCTTTGTTGAGAAACCACGGAGGAGTTGAGGTCACAAAAAACATGTTCGCCTTTTAATAATATACATGATAGAATAGTTGTATGATAGTATGCCATCTGAGAAACGCAATTTTAGCTATAACAATTTTTAATCAGTAACTAAAAAATATTCTAGCCTAAGTGGTCTTGAACATCAATTATTATAATATTATATTTATTAAGGACCCGATAGGGTTCTTAATGCGATCGACCGATCGTACTGGTGTCCGTCTGTCCGTCCGTCCGCACGATAACTAACGAACGAAAGATCGTACACTTTTGAGATTTGGAATACAGGGTGTCCCAAAAAATAGTGATGCCAGTACTACCACGGTATTCTACAAGTCAAAACAAACAGAAAATGTCGTTGGCAAAATGCTGATTTCTCCTTAGTTTACCTGTAATCCGCCATTTTGTGTTTTTAATATTTTTTATCATATCTCGTTGAAAAAACAAGATTTCCCCATGAAATTTGGTAGGGGTATAATTAAAGGCGTTGTTTACAAAATACATACATCAAAAAATTTCAATATCTGTTTTTCCCAAAATGGCGACCGACAAAACTTTTCAATTCGATTTTACTGGAGGAATATTACTTTTTACGATAAAACTTTCAAAGACAAAAATGTAGAGAATTTTATTCTGAATAAAATGGTATATAATTGTAAAGAATCGGATAATAAATAACCGAGATATGGCTATTTGAAGATTACAACTTCTGTGTTTCTTTATTTCTTCAGCAGTGAGACATGAGAATAAATTTATGAATGCAAAACATATGTTTGCCTATCTTTGTCACTCGAACGTTCCCAATTTATTATTGGATGGAACAACCAATTGATGAATTTCATGAATGCGAAAATAATATTTGATACAGTAGTAAATTTGAGAACGCTCAAGATAGGCAAACATAATGTTTTGCATTCATAAATTTATTCTCATGTCTCATTGCTGAAGAAATGAAGAAACACAGAAGTTGTAATCTTCAAATAGCCATATCTCGGTTATTTATTATCCGATTCTTTACAATTATATACCATTCTATTCAAAATAAAATTCTCTACATTTTTGTATTTGAAAGTTTTATCGTAAAAAGCAACATTTCTCCAGTAAAATCGAATTGAAATGTTTAGTCGGTCGCCATTTTGGAAAAAACATATTTTGAAATTTATTGATATATGTATTTTGTGAACCACACCTTTAATTATAGCCCTACCAAATTTCATAAGAAAATCTTGTTTTTTCAACGAGATATGATGAAAAATATTAAAAAAACAAAATGGCGGATTACAGGTAAACTAAGGAGAAATCAGCATTTTGCCAACGACATTTTCTGTTTGTTTTGACTAGTAGAATACCGTGGTAGTACTGGCATCACTATTTTTTTGGGACACCCTGTATAATATCTTCATAGATGAAGTAAGAAGTCTATTGATTTTGAATATTGAGGGTTGAATTTAAAAAAAAGTTACAAGCAAAAAATAGGTACTGCATTTCAAATACATGTTACAGAGAAGTATAATGACATTGAACTACGGCTATTTCAGGCTAACATCACAGTGCAGTCGTGGCCGAGTGGTTAAGGCGTCTGACTAGAAATCAGATTCCCTCTGGGAGCGTAGGTTCGAGTCCAATCCGGGGCAGTTTTTTTCGCTAACAAATTTCAAGTTTTAATCAATTATGCATACATTTTTTATTGTAATGAATTCATTATTGATGATTTGAAACTATTCATTATGTTTATTATTTACTACAATAGCCTATTCTTATTTTATGAAAGTAATCCAAATGTTGAAACGTTTCTCTCAATTGCAGAAAATAGCTACTAAGTTTACTACTTGAGCAATTCTTGAAAGTACTATCCTGTTTTTTCTGTTGATCTGTACACTACAATATCGGGTCCTTGGATACTCCGATGTATCGGTTTATTATAATTTGTATATTTATATCATATGTTGAGGCCATCAGGGAATCAACCTTATGAATGCAGAGGTTGGATACGATTGAGAGGTAAAAATCAATAAATTGAATGTATTCTTTGATAACAGAACCGATATGCACCTGTAGTCTTCAAATTATCACAGAATCAGTCATAAAATATAATTTGACAAAAGATAAGCTTAATGCAATTTGTTTCATGATGAAAAAGCGGAAATTCTTACTTTGTGAGCAACATAGAATAACAAGGGTAGGCCTACCGTTGTAAAGAGCTCTTCCGGTAAATCATGTTATGGTCTATTGAAGATGAACAGAATGAATGCTCAAATTGGTTGTCCACACTTGCTTGATTTTATGTGCGACTCAAGCATGCTGCATAATTATGCTTAATCATCGGCCGCATACTGTGCCGCACACAAAATTGACCAGTGTGGACATAGGGATTGAGTGTTACATGTTCCCTACTCCTACCGTCAATATTTTATTGTTGATACTGATACAGTTCACATACTTGGTACTAAGAACTAATGGCTGGATTTCACGATTCCAGTAGACGTTCAGGTTACTGGAGGCAGGTTACCTGCCTGGAGGCAGAGAGGCAGGTTACCTGCCTTGCAGCCTGCCTCTGCTCTAACCTGAATAAACGAGTAACCTGTTAAGTAACTGTTATGACGTTCAGACAATTGCAAGTTATGCGATTCATTGAATAGACGCGTATCCAAGTGTGAGTAGAGCCTATAACTTGAACATAACCTAAAAACCATGAATAATTTTACTGTGATGACTCATGTTATTGAATAAGCAGGAACTGAAAATGACTGTGAATGCATTTCTTATCTTCTAATTATTACGGTATTCACATATCTACCACGAGTCAAGTCATTCATGATTCAATCTACTATCTACAAACAAATCTACTTTTGAAACAAGACTGTGGATGTTTAAAAATGAAATAAAACGTTATAATAATGGAATTAAATGTTGTCCAAGTTAACTATGCAAATAATTTAAAATACTTCTGATTGATTTTCAATGTTTACCTTTCAAGGTAACGTACCTTTCAATCCAGATACCAAAACCCTCCAGGGATATCTGTTGTCGTAGGATGCTAAATTACCACGAACTATGATGTATGGCATCGATGACGGTTGAAACACTAATTTCTAGATCGTTATTACATCATACATGAAACAACGATTTTGCAAACAATTCACCAAAATGAGACAAAACTGTTTTTTAGATAAAACCTGTCGTAGCCACTTGACTCGACTTGAAGCAAACAGATTCTCAATCTCAACTCAGGTTTCTCACGGCTTCACGCTGCACGCACTCTGGTGGCCTGTGGTACAATTACTCAATCTCGATACTTCTACGTGCTAGAAAATCTCGGACCTAAATACTTCAAAACAGCCGAACAAATAACAGCAACACTAAAAAGTTTACTATGTATTACAATGCACCAATTGGTATTGGTAGGCTGGTCGACGTGACGGGTAGAGATGCAATGGAATATTGCCAACAACGACGCAACACTTGAACACAGATTTGCAATCGATAGTCATATCGTCATCGATTCAATTGAAGTGCGCGGGAGAATTTGAACCCGCCCAATATCCTAGTTGCTAACTGGATAAAACATGACAATAATATTATTATGTGTTAACAATTATTTTTCTCGCATTTTTACTTTGCTAAAATCAGGAAAAAATGAAGTAAGCCGAGATACTTGCGATATACGAAAACCTTGCAAACTGAAACTTTGAGGAAGTGCTGATGGGGTAGCAAGAGGGGTAGGGGTGGGTACTTTTGCCAGCAGAACACTCTTGTCTGTATGACAGTAGTCGGACTATCAAGTTTTGAGCAAATTTTGTAAAAATCACCCATCTTTGACGGGTGATTGTGGCTGAATGGTAGAACTTATTTCAATTTTTCAAACGCTATTCGACGCATAATCCAATGCTCTTAAAAAAAGATAAAGTTAACTTTTTGTAGGATAAGTACTTTTTGAGTTATAAGCTAAAGTTTAAAAAGTGCCAAAATGTTGAACTTTTTAGGCTCTCAAATCTGAAGCACAACCTAGAAACCGTCGCAAACTCATATACATGTTATTCAGGACCCCTTAAAGGGGTTAAAACGATTTCCAGCTCTGGAGAAATTGTTAGCCCCGTTTTTTGCACTAATATGCCTGGGCTATACATCAGTTACCAGTAATCACTGAACAAGGTAGGGTTTCATTGGTATGACTGAGCTGCTGTCAGCTGCTGATAATCAAAATAGCAACTATTTAAAACTGAGAATTTTAGAAAATTCAAATGAGCGGCGCTTTGCGCTGCACGGGGTGGCCTCGTATAATATAATATATATATTATACAGTATCTGTACTTTAGAGTTATTCACAAAGTAGAAAGGAAAGTAGAAAGTTCCTTTCTACTTTGTGAGTTATTCTTCTCAAGAACGTCCACAACCACCAGCTTGTCCACCTTCGACCTATCATGGCCCTTTCAATATTTTTGTCCTTCATCACACCAATTTTTTTCATTATTCGAAATTATGCATGACCAATGCAGTGACAACGCTTATTAATTCATGAGCAGGCCAAATTCTTCCCCCTATTTCGACTGACCCTACTGAGAACGATGGAGGTGGAACATACCTTCGTCTTGGGAGACATGTCTCTAGGACTCTACATAATATAATTATACTATAGTATAGTACAAGTTTAATATAACTATAATTGCACTCCAACAAAATAAAAGAACGTTTCCACGTTTTCAAATATCTTATTTTTTGACAACATAACATTTTCCATAATAATAATTGACAACAATGTACTCACCAGTACTAAATTACCTAAAATCTATTGACTAGTAGAAGAAATACTCGGCGCATTCCTTTAAAAAACTCTCCCAAGGTTGTTTTGCGACCAATATTATTTCATTAGTGCGCCTTAAATAATGAATTTCGCATACGAGAGAAACACATCGTAGAAGCAAGTCATAACATTCACATACATGACTCGAAATTTGGAGGGGACGTAGGCGAAGTTTATGTACTGAGTTGGTGGCCAGAAACACCAGTCAATCTGAAACGAAAAACAATAATCTATTTCAGAGATTTGAAATCTGTTAAAAAATGAACAGAAAAATACAGACGATTAATTGATAATTATTTATATTATTGGAGAGAGTAAAGATTTTATAATACGCAATAATGCAGGGTTTACTTATTATTATAATTTTTTTTTAGTATTAATTTTATTGATATTTAATAGAAGATTCGAAGTTGTCACATTCACACATTTTAGATAGGCTTCTGAGAAGCTACTTTCAGTTACGACATAGGATGGTCGCGCACCAAAAGCGAGAGGCGGGGCTTTTTGCATCCGGGACTAACTTATTCCACTCTGAGCGCATAATTCAATTCTATTATAATCTCAAATAAGACATTCCAGATTAAATTGTTTCATATCACATCATAAGTTGATCACAAAGCTTACTTACCGAATAAACCGTGATAAACTTCTTTTTGAATTCTTCAAATCCTTTCGCGACACTGCCTTGCTCCGCCACACCAAGACCGACAAAGAATAGGAATATACATACTGGCGAAACGATACTTTGGTCGAGCGCAATTTTCTTCACTATTGTTCTCCCTGAAGTTCCTGGCAAGAATTTGTCCATATATTCGTACAAATAATGTTGAGGACCACCAATTACAAAACCGACAGCGGTCATGTCTCCTGGAAAAGGGTAAAACCCATAGGTTGAATTTTGAATGATGATCAGTCAAAATAACGACACTCCTAGCTTAGGCTAGGCGTACACCGGTTGGTCAAGACAAGACGAGATTAGTCACGTTTAGTCACAGTACTTCACATAGTTGCTTATGAAGCAACACACACCGATTAGTCATTGCATCGGTGTGTGCTGCTTCATAAGCAGCCATGTGAATTATTGTGACTAAACGTGACTAATGTCGTCTTGTCTTGACTAACCGGTGTACGCCTAGCCTTATAGTTATCAATTATAAGATTTCTTCAATTTCACTTAAACAATTCCATACAATAACTATTTTTTTGTTTACAGACCTCAAGTCCTTCACACTAATGTAAGGAAATATAATTATAGATTGATTGATTAAGGGCGGAGTTAGGACTCCTGGTCCTCTCTACCACACAATCCTATAGAGTGAATGTGTTTATGGATAACCTTGAATACCCTATACCACTGATGATTAGGTAAGCCCAAGGTAATTAGCATACAAGGTAGTGTTCACGTGCATCTCAGTCCATTCAAAGATCTGATCGTGTGACAGTACTGAAGATCATAAGTTCGATTCTCCCTATCTTTTACATGTTAAATTTCAGCAACTTTCTAGTATTTTTCTCGAAAGCTGCATGTTTTTAAAGCCATCGCGACCTCTCCTGGGCTTCATTATATATTCATCTTGAATTCTTTGTAGTTTCGCACCTCAGACCGCTAATTATTTCAGAGCTCTAATCTATGCCATGCATACCAGAATCGAAAATCACATGATGAAGAGTACAAACTTCCAATCTGACATGCATGCCATAGAATAACCGAATGCTCTAAAACTACAACGAATTAAGCCTGGTTTTCATTAGTAGAGTTAGTGGTAGAGTTCCCTGGGCGAGTACTAACTATCTTGTGAACTCTCCCAATGAAAACGTTCATAGAAGAGTAGAGTGATGGTAGAGTGCTTGTTTTTGGTAGAGTAGAGTGGGATAGTATTCTACCACTTCCCTTCCCCCACCACCGCTCCTCACTCTACTCTACCACCACTATTCTAATGAAAACAGTCTCGAGCTAGTAGAGTAGAGGTAGAGTAGAGGCTGAACGGCGACATTTTAAGGTTAGATCTGTTAACTAGACAACACACTTTGTATACCTACTATTCTCAATTGCAGTGAAAACAGCTACTCGACCAAGTAAGTAGAGTAGAGTTAGAATGTTAGTTACTCTACCACTTACTCTAATAATGAAAACCAGGCTTTAAAGATAAAAGTACAATAAAGCCCAGAAGTTGTGACTTAAAAAGCTTTTTTGATAAAAGACTTCCTGAATTAAACATGTAAACGAAAGGGAAAATTGCACTCTTGATTTCCAGTGACGTCACGACTATCAACTGAATGAATCTTGCTATATACTGCACATCATCCTCGTTAACACTACCTTGTATTCTATTAATCCAGTAGATATACACTTTTTACCTGGAAAATATTCTGAAGTCTATGAAACTTTTACAAGGTGTCTGGGGGTACTCTGGGATGTATATCCTGAGTTTCCCCTCAGTACCCTAATGCTAACTTCGAGGCCAAAAAACTTCAAAATTTTCAGTATTTTCTATGTTTTTCGTGTATATCTTGTGAATTAAGCATTACTTTGTGTACCATTGTGCATTACAAAGTTGTAGAGCATAAAATTTGCTAAATTTTGGTTGGTAAAACAATTTTGTAGACTCAATATTAACTGAATACAGCCCACCAAAGTTTGAATTTTTCACCCGTTTTTTAGATAGTAAGTGAAGTCGATTTAATACGTCTGGTTAATAATTGAAATATCTTAAAACGGCTCCACATAACGATGTGCGGTTTCGCCATTAATTTTCTCTTGAAATTCTGTATCGAAATCATGTATAACATGACCACCTTCCCATTTAATAAAATGAAGTTAGAATCAATATGGCGGATTCAAGATGGCGGACCAGACTTTTGAAGTCACAGTAAAGTAGTAGTATTTTCAATTTTAGTACGATCTCCAATGTCACCTACCGTCAAATTACCTTTGTTTAATAAATATTAAGCCGTTTCCATCATTTTCACCAACCCTGTATGCTCAATATCCGAATCTTATTCTCAAAAGATGAAGAATTACTAACCAAGAATTAAAAAGGGGGGGAGGTTCGTTGATAGATATTCCAAGATATTGTTATTGATGAATTATTAAAATAAATACATAACAAATATGATAGTAATAAAAATAGTTACAGGGCCGAAAACTTAAGTTTTTAATAATTTGTTTACATTTTAATAAAAATTCAAACTTTGGTGGGCTGTATTCAGTTAATATTGAGTCTACAAAATTGTTTCACCAACCAAAATTTAGCAAATTTTATGCTCTACAACTTTGTAATGCACAATGGTACACAAAATATGCTTAATTTACAAGATATACACGAAAACATAGAAAATACCGAAAATTTTGAAGTTTTGGCCCTCCCGAAGTTAGCACAGGGTACTGGAGGAAAACTCAGGATATACATCCCAGAGTACCCCCAGACACCATGTTAAAATTTCATAGACTTCGGAATATTTTCCAGCAAACCCACTTTTTTTCATTATATCGACTGGACTATATCTACTTTGGGTAAAACTATACTTAGGTACCGTAAGGATAATGTCTGAGTCTCACATGTATTTTATTAGACAGTGATAGAATCATGATAATTCAAACCTTTGTTGCCAACGTTTTTCATCAAGTAAGTATATAGGAAGTCACAGTCACTGAGCTAAATTATCTAACTGGAGGTAGCAATGAATGAACAAGCTGGGTTCCTCCTATTTTTTTTATCATGCCCCACTGTACTGCCAACCTAACAAAATTAGGTGGCCCGTGTTCCACATAATTTTGTTAGGTTGGCAAAACAGTGGGGACATCATATGTTGCCTAATTATAAAATGATTAGGGCATGATAAAAAAATAGGTGGAACATGGGTCTCGTATAGCAGTCCTAGCCACTGCTACCTCCAGTTAGATAATATTTAGCTCAGTGGTCACAGTGCTACTACAACGTAGTTTTATCAAATGTTATGAAGCCCCTGCGCCCACTTCGCAACTGCTATCACTTCGCAACTGCTATCTGATTTCAGTCAGCAACCCAATGTCGCCAGATTCGGGTAATCGGGTAATCTAACCTATCAGCCAAAGTCATCTGGCAACGCTGGGTTGCTGACTGAAATCAGATAGCAGTTGCTTAGTGGGCGCAGGGGCTTACACTTACTACACAATATAATAATTATGTCAATTTGAAACCAACTCAAATTATGTAAAATTTCCCATGTTTGTTTGACACAGGAGGCAGAGCAGAGGTGCATATTTACTGTGTCGTAGCCATCATAGAGATGGCTATAACTGGGTACGTTTAAAAAAGAAATGTCATGGCTCAGAAGTAGTAATAAACAGTAATTTTACGATACTTACGGATTCTCACCCAATCAAATGTTCCGGTGGGGTGTATTTCCCTTCGAATTTCAATTTCCTGTTCAGCTGCATCACCAATTCCCATGAGCAAACCACTTGTAATTACATTTGTAGCTACAAGATATTTGCTAAAAGCTTTTTTAAAAATACTTCTTGAATACATTTTCTCAGTTTTAAATCAAATACTAACTACGTTTCTGAAAGGATTTCCACAGAGTTTCTCCATTCTTTCAAACTACTCAAAAAGAAATAGGCCTGATATTATTTGTTTTTGCTGCAACATGACATTCGAGTCAAAATAACCTTTAAAACCATTAATGAGATGAATAAAGAATTTGATTTACCAATCAAATGTATTAGTGCAGAATTAAGTGGAATTATGAATTATCTACTAAAAAGATAACCATGATGAAATTTAATATTGACAATTAGATAATTTGAACTTCATTTGAAAAAATTCTAAACGTATAATCAATGTCAACAATGTTGAAGACAGACCGTGACCGACCGTGTCGTCTGCCGCTTCGATCGATCTTTCGAATCATCGAGCAGTAAATATCGATACATCGAACAGTAAACAAACATCGACTGTACAATCACAGTGTGGCCATTGGTGTGAAAGGGCCATATAATTATTATAACAGCGTGTTGGGACGTTGGACATTTAATTTCCCGTCACCGCCATACTTTTGAATTTTGATATGGACTTACAGGCAACTTAAACGAACCTAAGTACCAAATTTCAACATTTTCTGCCAATTAGTTCTCGAAAAAGCTGAGAAAACGCACAAAATCGCGAATATTGGGCGATTTCTGGCGTAATTTTGGGAGAATCTTAAAAAGATTTTAACATATTATTTTTAGACCTTAAACGAACCTAAGTACCAAATTTCAACATCTTCTGCCAATTAGTTATCGAAAAAGCTGAGAAAACGCACAAAATCGCTACAAAAACGCGAATATTGGGCGATTTCTGGCGTAATCTTGTGAGAACATAAAAAAGATTTTAACATTATTTTTAGACGAACTAAGTACTTAAACGAACCTAAGTACCAAATTTCAACATTTTCTGCCAATTAGTTCTCGAAAAAGCTGAGAAAACGCACAAAATCGCTAGAAAACGCGAATATTGGGCGATTTCTGGCGTAATTTTGGGAGAATCTTAAAAAGATTTTAACATATTATTTTTAGACCTTAAACGAACCTAAGTACCAAATTTCAACATTTTCTGCCAATTAGTTCTCGAAAAAGCTGAGAAAACGCACAAAATCGCTAGAAAAACGCGAATATTGGGCGATTTCTGGCGTAATTTTGGGAGAATCTTAAAAAGATTTTAACATATTATTTTTAGACCTTAAACGAACCTAAGTACCAAATTTCAACATTTTCTGCCAATTATTTCTCGAAAAAGCTGAGAAAACGCACAAAATCGCTAGAAAAACGCGAATATTGGGCGTATCTTTGGGATGTTTTCAAAATCCGTTCTTAGTGCGCGTCTAAAGCTCCAACTGAACATGCATGCCAAATTTGAACGCATTTGGTTTAGTAGATTTTTAGTTCTGCTGATGAATGAGTGAGTGAGTGCCATTTCGCTTTTATATATATAGACATATTATATTGTGAGTGGGTGAAAGGTATGAGAACGGCCTGATATCTTATTGACCGAAGCGATAGCTGATAAGATTCAAGCGAAGCGATAAGATTCAAGTTCGCTTCAGTTCGCCTCTAGGCTTCGAGGAGTAAACATCGTGTGCTGTGCGCTCTCTTTGTTATCAGTTTTGTCGGGTCAATAATGATTTGTTCGAAGTGTAATTCGGATGTTCCAGAGCAGGATTTTATAACATGTAAATCTTGTGGCACAAAATGTCATTTTTTGTGTGAACTGATTAAAGAATCGAATTTTAGAAAAATGTCGGTTGATAATAGAGCGAAGTGGAAGTGCATTGCCTGTAAGACAGGCTCGGCTGGGTCGTCGGCGGATAGTGCGGCGTCAACTGTTAGTGCGGCGTTATCTGTGCAAGCATTGTCTACTGCCGGCAGTGCCGATAACAAACAATCGCTTTCTGTGTTGGATATACAGGCTATTGGACGTGTAGTTAAGGAAATAATAAGTTCTGAACTGTCACCCACATTCAAAGAAGATTTCCAATCAGTGAAACATTCTATAGAATTCATGTCCAATGAGTTCGATTCTTTCAAAAACGAACTACTAAAACATAAGGAGGATGTTAATAAATTAAATAAGGAAGTCATGACACTTAAACAAGAAAATGAAAAATTGAAAAGCGAAGTGGCGGAAATGCAGGGATATACGCGCAAAGACAGTGTTGTTGTAACGGGTATTCCAGAAACAAAAAATGAATCGGTGTTTGAAGTTTTCAATAAACTTTCTTCTGTTATTAAAAGTCCTGTTGTTTCGAATGGTCTGAGTACTGCACATAGACTACCATCTCGGGGAAAAGAGCAAATCAAGCCGATTGTCTTCAAATTCGTTCGAAGACAAGACAAAGAGGGCTGGCTGGCCGATTTCAAACAAGCTGCTAGTGAAGATAATGGAGGTGCGGGGATTTCTACGAAGACGCTGTGTCGGTCTCTTGCTGAAGGTCGTGTGTGCGCTTATCAGCATCTGGCCACTACAATGGAACTGTTCAGAGAAACGAAAAAACTTGCGACCCAGAAAGGATATCGGTTTGTTTGGATAAGAGATGGTAAGATTCTTGTGAGAAAGGAGGAAGGTGAGAAGCCTATACAAGTGAAAAATGTGATGGACCTCAAGAAAATCTAGGTTTAAAACAAAACTGGGTTTTCTATTCAGCTAATATTTCTATTTTAATTTTAAATGAAATTTGCGATTTAGTAGAGGATCTTGATCTTATAGACAGATGTGAAACAATTAATTTAAAAATTTAAACGAGATTTCAACGTTTTTCATTCAATATCGTTAAAAGTTTTCATTTGAACATAAAGTATTAATAAGAACTTCGATGAATTGTGTTTATTTTTATCTAGTGTTGATGCGCAATATGATTTAATAGTTCTCACTGAGACGTGGCTATCACAAGATTCTGGTTTCGAGTTGAGCAATTATATTAAGGTTGTGAAACCAACAAAATTTAATAAATCTGATGGAATAGTAATTTATGTTAAACATGGAATAAAATTAGATATTCTGGATTTAAATATTGGTAATACTAATTATTTAAATTTTAAAATAACATATGGAGACGTATAGTTTTGCTGTACAGCATTGTATGAATCACCTAATGATACCGACGCTTTGGCTTTTTGGATGATTTGGAGATATTCCTTAGTCAAACAACTCGTTATGAAAACAAAATCTTGATTGGAGATACAAATATTGATATTTTGGGTAATGATCTAACCCAAATAGGTCATAAATACTTGAATATGCTTTTGGAATATGGTTATACTAATTATTTACACGGTTGCACTAGACATTCATTATATCGTGAATCATGTATTGATCATCTGTTTCTCAAATCTAAGATATGTACATTGAACCAGCTATATACAATTGTACTATAACAGATCATGAAGCTATTATGGGGCAATTCAGTTTATAAAAATAGTAGTTTAGAGCCTAATAAGAAGCCTGTACAGTATGATTGTTTATTTTTGACGACCACCTGTTTAAAATTAAAATTAATGAAGTGTCATGGGATGGAGTCTATTATGAAAAGGATTCTAAAGTAGCTTTTAGCAGATTCTATGATAAAATAGTTGATGTTTTAATTCGTGTTCATCTTCGAAGCATAAAAGTAGTAATAGAAAGAAACGATTGAAACCTTGGATAACTAAAGGGTTATTGAAATGTATCAGGAAAAGGAATAATATGTCACTTAAAATAAAGGGAGCAGCCGTTCAACACAATTAATGTTCGTTATTATAAAAATACAACACTATTTTGAAGGCACTGATACGTTCTGCAAAGGAGATTTTCTTTAGAAATGAGTTCGTAAATTGCAGTAAGGACTTGAAAAGGTGTGGAAAACTATAAATGATGCTACTGATTCCAAATCTCGAGACCAAAATGTTATTCAAGAAATTAATATACCTGATGGTAGAGTAGTAAAATCCACTGAAAGTGAACAAATGGCTGAAGAGTTTAATAAATTTTTCATTGATGTTGGACAGAAAATTTCGAATAGGGTCAAAGAGACAGGTTCAAATCAAACCATATCCAGTATAAGGTCGATAGGTCATTTTGTGGGTCGTTTTCTTTTATCCAGCTACGGCCTGTGAGGTGAGAAATAACATATTGGGGCTTAAAAAAGGTACTGCTCCGGGAGTAGATGGAATCTATTCAAAATGTCTGATAGAAAATTCCTCAGCAATAGGTGACCCGTTGAAGCATATTATAAATCTTTGCTTCCAACAGGGTATTTTCAGATGAAATGAAAATAGCTACAGCTATTCCTCTCTATAAGGGTGGTAGTAGGACTGAACTTGGTAACTATCGTCCTATCTCCCTACTCTCAAGTATATCAAAGTAATTGAAAAGTGTGTAAAGTCGAGGCTGGTATCCTATTTGGCAAAACAAAACATTTTGATCAGTACTCAAACTGGATTTCGGGAGAGTATGAGAACATCCAATGCAATTTTAGAGTAACAAGAGAAATTTGAGCAAATTAGATAATGGGGACAAATGCTTAGGAATATTTCTGGATCTACAAAAGCATTTGACACAGTTGACCATAAATTCTAATGGATAAAATGGAAGCAATAGGAATAAGAGGTATTGCATTGTCATTCTTTGAATCATATTTAAATTGTAGAAGACAAAAGTTAGGCTTGATAAAAGACAAGTGGACTATTAAATGTGAATATTGGAGTTCCACAAGGAACAGTGCTTGGAGCCAGTTTTGTTCTTAATATACATCAATGATTTATTAAATATAAATCTAGGGAATTGCTCCTTGTACTCTTTGCGGATGACACAGTTGCTATAGTTTGGGAAACTTGGCCAATCACTTTCAGAGAGCTAATAAATGCTTTGATGTTATCAAGTCCTGGTTAAAGAATAGTCTTCTACATTTGAATATTAAAAAAACTAGATTTCTTCCCTTTTCTTTGTCGTCCTCTGGATTGCCTCCAGATAATACTGACTGTAAACTGGTATCACATAATATAAATTGTGCCAGTCCATACTACAGCTGTGGATGTCCTACATTAGAGAAAGAAAATGGAATAAAATATTTAGGTGTAGTACTGGATGTACATTTACGGTGGAGCTCGCACATTTCATACATCTGTTCAAAACTTAGAAAATTAATTTATAAATTCGTCCAATTAAGGAATGTCCTTCCTATCTATCAATTAAGAATGGTATTCTTGGCACTGATACAGTCAATTATCTGCTATGGTATTGTATCCTGGGGAAGTTGTGGGAGTTCAATTTTGCAACCTCTCATAATTCTTTATAAATGAATAATTATAATATGTTTAAAGAGAGCCATAAGATATCAACCGAAGTATTGTATAGAGAATTTGGCGTGTTTAGTGTTGATACCCTATTTGAAATAAATCTTTTGAAGTTTGTGTATTTAAGACGTTCAGAGTTTCCAGTTATGGATGAACATGTATATTCCACTCGTCGAAATCTTGCTAATAAATTGAAAGAACCCTTCACAAGAAGTAGAGTGGCCTCCTTACATGCTTTTGCTAAGGGACCACGACTTTTCAATAAACTGCAATCAGATATATCAGATGCATCCAGTTATAATTTGTTTAAGGATAGACTTAATCGCTTCTATGAAGAAAAACGTTAATATAGGTGTGATATTATTTACAATTTTTTTTGCTGTCTTCATTCAAATCTAGGCTTGTTTTTTTTTTATTACTTATTTTTTTCTGGTTAATTTATTGTTAAAGATTCATAATCCCATCTTGTGAAAAGCACACTGATTATTGTATAAAATTTACTTTATTGTTTGATACCTCAAAATTGTTATTGTATTATAATTAAGTTGACTCAATTAGAGAGCGAGACATCCCTCAACACAGGTTTAGCCTAAAGAGGGATGCACTGTGGTTTTTTCTGTTACATGCTTAATATTATTATCTATGTTCAATTATTATGCTTAAGGTATGTATTTGTGTTACGAATTGTAATTTTCAATCATTATGCTTAATGTATGTATTTGTATAACCAATTGTAAAAATGCAGTGAAATAAACGAATTATTATAAATTTATTATTATAAGTATTGGACTGTTTTGCATTTGTGTGTATACAGAGTGTCCCAAAAAATAGTGACGCAAGTACTACCACGGTATTCTACAAGTCAAAACAAACAGAAAATGTCGTTGTCAAAATGCTGATTTCTCTTCTTAGTTTCTTAGTTTACCTGTAATCCGCCATTTTGTTTTTAATATTTTTCATCATATCTCGTTAAAAAAACAATATTTTCTTATGAAATTTGGTAGGGGTATAACAAAAGGTGTGGTTTACAAAATGCATGTATCAATAAGTTTCAACATCTGTTTTTTCCAAAATGGCGACCGACTAAAATTTTCAATTCGATTTTACTGGAGAAATATTGTTTTTTACGATAACACTTCGTGATACAAAAATGTAGAGAATTTTATTTTGAATAAAATGATATATGATTTTAAAGAATCGGATAATAAATAACCGAGATATGGCTATTTGAAGATTACCACTTCTGTGTTTCTCCATTTCTTCAGCAGTGAGACATGAGAATAAATTTATGAATGCAAAACATATGATTGTTTGCTTTATTTATAACCATGCTTATAAATAAATCCCTACATGGTGTGAGAGGCGGTTTACGGCATATTATACGTAATGATTTTTTTTCTAAATCTGAATAGATTGAATAGAATATTAATCTGAATAGATATATTGAAATCTGTCAATGCGTTTAGCCGTAAATGCGTAACAAACACTCAAATCCACAGACGAAAGCCAATCGACTTGAAACAAGACTTCACTTCGTTCAGACTGAGCTTCGCTCAGTCTTCTCTTCGCTCGGTCAATTAAATTATTGTACAATTACAATATTATTTAGCCGCGCGTAGCCTACATTTGAAAGCACATGTCGCATCGTACGCTCGCTATTTTCAGTCAGTTGAGACTTTCGCTGATAGATGTCGTGCCAGTACTGAAATTCGTCTAAAATCGATGTGCCGATAGACGAAGCGAGTTGTGGTGTGGCGGCTAGCCTTCAGCCCCTTTTGCAAAGCGGAGCGGGCTCAGAAGGCGTTCTACCTACGATTGTAGCGTACGATCCCTTCAAGACCGGCTCACCGTTCTCTTTGCAGGGAGGTCTGCTTCCTTCCAATTAGCAGTTTAATCTAATACTTACCTCGAAATCAGCATGGAGTCGAAGGAACAGTACTACACACCGCCGCCGAAAGTTGGAAAATGGGAAGGATTCAAGACTTTCCTGTGGAACTCGGAGACCAACCAGTTTATGGGCCGGACGGCTGGCAGTTGGGGTGAGTTTTCCGCCCCATTTTCAATTTTCCAAATTACATTTCATCAGCTGGAGAAGATTTTCCAACAATAAAATATAATAGAGATAAAACGTTTCATATCCACAAACATCCCTTCAATTTTAAATGTTCGGTTCTTGTCAATCGATCGCGATTTTTTTTTTTGTTCTACCTTCATTGATTACACTCCAACATTTCTGAAAATGAATGTTTTCCAGTTACAAAATTTAGTTACATTTGTAATAGGCCATCCATTATCAATGTTGATTACGATTTGCCTTCTTCACTAGTAAATATCGTAGTCCATGATAAATTATGTCTTGGCGTCTTGGGTTGCAATTAGTAAGTTCGCAATTCCATTTGCGAAAAAAACAAAAACATTCCGATTCACAATATTATGGAAGTTGGTAGAATAGTAATAGGTAAAAGCTGGAGGAGACAGACTGCCTTCAAAACCACCCCCTTTTCACCATGTTATAGTTCCTTCTGGATCGATTATTTGGGTTAAGTAAGCTAAAACAGGCACTACGAAATCAAATGTAGCAGTAATTGCAATGAATTTCAATCATTTTTCGGATTACCGATGCTGAATTCAACTTGAGCTAGCGTAACAATGTTTATTGTTAAACATAAATTTTATTGTTAAACTCAACTCTGCCCACCCCTATTTACGGTATACAGTACCTAACAATTGAGAGTATAAATTTTGATAAAATATCAGTTATGAAAACAAAGTCAATAGCTTTCAAAGGTAAATACCAAATAAGGATTAAAATATAATCAAATGGAAAGATGATAGAACAGACCAAAAATTTCAATTACCGTACCTCGGTAATGACTTATGATTTTGTTTAGATAAAGATGGATACAATAAGTTATTTAAATTCCAAAGAAATATGAGGTAATATATTATACACAGAAACCTTTTAAGAATAAAACAAGGCAGGACACAAGAATCAAATTTTCAATGCGATTGCTGTTTCAATTCTTCTCTATGGAAATGAAGATTGCAATTTGCAATTATTGAGTCTCTAGTAATTCTAGTAATAATAATAATTCAAATTACTATCGTATAGTAATAGTAAATTACTATTGTATAGTAATAGTAAATTACTATCGAGTCTCATTTCATTAATTAACTTTGCCTGTCTAGAGCCATATATGTATTCAGAATGTCCTCTCCATTCGACAATGTGTAGAATGTTCTGTTTGTTCATAGAAAAACATTAGTACGTCTAGCTAGAGCTAATATAATTTTCTAATATGCAGTACAGTCATAAAACTTGATGTTCGTAGTTTTGTTATTATTATCAACGGAAATCTAAAACGGTAGTTGGTGTTGTAACTGATAATAATTGATAACGAAACACACGTCCATACAAGAGAAAAAGAGAAAAAGTGTGAGAGAGTGACTGAAAGAAACAATAATTATTGACACAGATTGTGTGACAGTGTAAAGCCTATACTCGAATTGAAACTTCTTCCAAATCGACTTAGCACGTATAAGATAGGGAATAACGGTTATTCCCTATCTTATACCTTTTTCCTATTGGAAATATACCCGGCGATGACCAAATAAGTATACCACGCTTCGCCACGGGCAATAACCGGTTTTCGATTCGGAAGTTAAATCAATTCAAGTATAGTCCACATTATATAATTCATTAATTGAGGGTGAGCGACAAGTAATTACAGTACTTGAAATCGGCTTGAAATAATTGTTGTTGAAAATACTCTATACTGGTCATTTAATGAAAATCATAATATATTCAAATTGATGACACATTCGAAAATCGAAATTTAAACTTACATGAGTTGCAAGGCTGAATCATGTCTAAAATTTTAAATACAGTCCAATAATTATGCTCATTTTATTGATAGCTCATCTATCCTTAGGTGAAATCTGAATTTATTTTATTTAATACTGTACATGAAATTGAATTTTTCTTCTCAATTTTTTCATCAGTCAATGAGTCTTTCAGAAATATCAACACTATGTGGAATTCGTTACATATTATTGATTAAGCCTGTCCTGTCGTATAAAACCAAGTTTAACTTAACGTAAACTTTGTATACGTTAGTGGCGAAGCGTGGTATACTTATTTGGTCATCGCCGGGTATATTTCCTATAGGAACCCGGCGATGACCAAATAAGTATATCACGCTTCGCCACGGGATTGTTTCACTGCAACTTCAGCAACTTACTGAAATGCTACAGCAACATGTGGACAAGTATTACTATTCTCAAGAGTCTTCTACAGAATTTTACTAAAATAATATGAGGAATTACACATGTTTGATACCTACAAAGTAGCAAGTCATTACAAAGTTTCAGACTACTGTAGGAAAAATAAGAAATTAGAAAACTAGAAATAAGAAAACTGTGTCATTTCTGTATTATTGAATTCGACCAGTTACTACGACCAGTATATGTATATCCTACCTGTATGTTTGCGAAATAGATTGTTCTCTTGAGCTACTCCCTTGTAGGCTGTATTTTATTTACAGACAGTTGAAAAATATCAATTATTAGTTTAAATTATCATTTTTGTTGTACCACTGCGAAGAAAATGTTAGTGATTGGTTGGAATAGGCGATACCTTCAAGGTCGCGAAATTGTATGCTTAATTCGAGACTAAAGTGTTGTTGTTATTATGTCATTGTGTCACTTAAAGTGTCATTGCATCCTTCGGAGAACACTATTATAATTATTCTTTTTCGTACTTAAAATTCCGTATCCAATCGGAATTAAGTGTATATCTCCGATTAAAGTCTCAAGGCTATACTACACATAATGTTAATCATACTCCCTCTTTTTTCTACTCACCCCCTCTCCAATAAATACTCTCTCACTCCGTGTCTCTCTCAAAATAAAACAATGTCGTTAGCATACTGAATCTCATATCCGTATCATCAAATAAGTTTTCTTAGTTTTTTATTTCTTTAGTGAATCCAAAATTGCAATTACTTCTATTTTCAATGACGTTCATTTTATAACTATCATTCACTAGAATTCAAGTCGTATTTAACAATCTAGAATTGAAGCTTATTTCTATTTATTTTAATTCAAAAAGCTCCCTTTCTTATGTTTTGTATAGTGAATCGAATACTGTAATTACTATAGTTTTTAGTGACGTTCATTGTAATAACCATCAACATTATCTAGAATTTAAGCGCCATATAATGATAATGTTAATCTAAGCACCATATAAAATTTATTGAACATTTTTTTATCGAATAAAATTTATTTTATTGAATTCAAGCGCCAATATAATTGTAGGCTAATTACATGAATAAAGTGAATTATCCAATCTCACTCGCCGATTCGCGCGCTCTCACTCTGTCTCTGTCTTTTCTATTATTATGCAGTTCTCATTTCACAAGTAAACCAGAACTATTCATAAATTGTTAACATGGATGATAAGCGGTCAAACCTCGATCGGTGATTATGGTTTAAACGCTGGGAAGCGTTTGAACTTTGATGGCCAATGGCTTTGCCAAGCTCTTGGTTGTATAATCAGGTGCATACACATTGACACCTGAACGGATACAGCTCCCCTAAAAAAAACTGAGAATCGATTGATTTTTCAAGGCTTCCTTGAAACTTATTCTCCCCTTATTCTTTACTTCCCCTGAAATGTGAGCGTCGTATGTTCCCCCTTACCCCTTCCATTCCTATCAATCTGTATATGCATTCTGCGACAAATTCCCCGGGAGATAGGATTGAACTCCTCAATTTCGAGTTTGTAAAGAGGCTTCCTACTGGATTTCATCTGGAGCAAGAATTATTTGATTTGTCACTGAAAATCCAAATGTATTTCAGGGAACTTTCATACTAGAAGTATTTGAAGAATCTATGCTGGAATTCATCTGAAGCTTGAATTGTTTGATTTTTCACAGAAAATTCAAATGTAGCCTATTTCAAGGAACTTTCATAATACACGTATTTGAAGAATAGGTTCTCAAAATCTAGGAATAAGAGAGTGCAATTTTTAAAGAGTGAGTAGGATTGAATAGACAAGGATAATTATAGACGAGGAGAGTGAAGATGCAGTATTGCAGAGTGGAGAGTAATATGGATCGCCTGCGCTGCTCCCATTTGAAGCGGCCAAGGATACCCTTTTTGCGCATGCGTCAAACTGGAGTCGGCCATATTATTCTCTGGATAAAACCCCTAGGCTAGGGCAACCAAGAATATTCAATTCGGTTTCACTGTTCCCCCAATTCCGACGAGAACAGAGTTCTCCCCTCAAGACTGAGGCTCTGTTCCTCCCCCTACCCCTCTCCATCTCGAGCGAGAACAAGGAAGGACATTGTGAAGGAGTTGCACCCCTATCGCCATCATTTCATTCCTCTTCTCATTTATCCTTCATTCCTCCTTATTTCTAGCCGTCTGTTTCTGAAGAAGGTCCCAACTTTGTCCTCGAGAGAATAAGGAAAGTAGGGGAAGGAGGGTCGACTCGAAAGAAGTATAGAGGTAAAAAGGAGAGGAAGAAGATTGAAAAGGTGTGGAAGTTAATGAAATGAAGACAGTTTTGTTGACGGCTTAACATGAAATCTTTTTTTCTTCTCTTTATTTCTTGTTCTTCCTCCTCTCCTTTTTTGCATTTCCTTCCTCTTCTACTTCCAAGAATTCTTATTTCCTAGTTTTTTCTTCTTCTTTCACTTTTGTCTCCTTCCAGTTCTTCTCCATCTTTGTCCTCTTATACATACTTCTCTTTTTTCTTTCATTCTTCTTCTTTTATCCTCCCCTTCTTCTTTTTCACCTTCTTTCTCTTTTCCTCCTTTCTTTTCTTTATTGACCTATTTTTCTCATTCAATATTCTTTTCCTTCTTGCATCCTGATCTTATTCTTCTTTTCACCTTCTCCCATCTTCTCCTCCTTTCTCTTCTTTATCCATCTCTTTTTCTCATTCAATATTCGTTTTCTTCTTGCATCTTGACCTTCTTCTTCTTTTCACCTTCTTCTTCCTTTTTCCTACAACTGGCTTCTCTTCCTTCTCTTTTTTTCTTCATAATTATATCCTATTTACTCTACACATCTTCATCACTATATCCCTCTTTTTTCTTGTTATAATGGATAAATATCAAATATCTCTCTATTCCTCCATCCATCTCTAATATTTTTTCTTTCTCACTCTCTCCCTATCTCTCCCTCCCTCTTCATCCTTCATCTTCCCCCTCTAAATCCTTTCTTTCATTCTTCCTCCCTCTTTCTTCACCTCTCTTCGACACCTTTTCTCCCCCTCTTTATCGCACTCTATTAGATTAGTCAATAGAGAATCCTCTTTTTCGCCTTCCCAGCAAGCAAACAATACTGCACTATGAGCACAAGTCTGCCAAATCCTTTTGAAGGGGAGCTTCATAATGAAAATATTAAGTGAACTGTATAATACGAAAA
This sequence comes from Laodelphax striatellus, assembly GCA_017141395.1. Taxonomy (NCBI): domain Eukaryota; kingdom Metazoa; phylum Arthropoda; class Insecta; order Hemiptera; family Delphacidae; genus Laodelphax; species Laodelphax striatellus. The sequence continues at coordinate 53,527,444 of CM029531.1, forward strand.
CCTCGTTTGTGAAGTAATCCTCACTAACCTCACTCAAGATAGGGTTTGTTGCGTAACCTTACTGCACAAACGCCAATTGGATTTAACCGCCGTGAAATGACGTCACTTGACGGAACCAATGAAATGATTGAGCTTCGTCATTTTACTGCGTTTAACGGTTAGCTTTGACTCAACCAGTATTCGACACAACACAATCGTTGTTCTACAGCAGGTCCCTTTTAACTTGTCAGAAAACATATGTTTCAAAGAGCAATATCACAGTACTTGACCTACAAATGCTGAATCTCGCAGATTATTGAAAAGGTCTTTTAAAAAGTTATTCTTTGAAAGGTCTTCTTTAAAAAGGTCTTTTAAAGACCTTAAAGGTCTTTAAGACTTTTAAGCCTTTTGATTATTGTGCCGAAGTCACTGTTTAATTATTACCGAAACAGCTGATTTCTGACAAGTTAAATGGATCGTGCTATACGTGAAAATGTCATTACGGATGTGCAGAGCCAAAGAATAAGTTCACTCCGGTTTTAATATTGTTCGATACAATCATTTTTTCATATTTATAGTGAGTTTCTACTGGAATACAGGATATTGAAAATCCATTTCTAGTTATAGAAAAACATGGAACTTTAAAGTTTCATTTGAAATGAGCTGGACAATATTATGAATAAGCCCTCCTCCTACAATCCTCCCCGACACTCCTATTAACTGCGTACTCTCTCATGATTGCTGATGATTCGTCTCTGAATCTTACCGGTAAATGGTAGCACTTACTGGATATGTACATATTATTATAAAATATTTTTAGCTCGTAGACAGTTGACTATGAATAGAAAATTGATAAATTTAAATATAGCCTGACACGAATGAATGATTGGGTTGGATGTTTGTGTTGACTAATCAATTCGTAACATTTATAAAGCTATTAAATCGATGTGAGTTGTTAGAATATGTTAGCAGCTATTTTAAATTGGATGTCAAGTTTTTTTCATGGAATATTGATAGGCTACACAATCATGTAAATATGTTAATAATGATCCTACGCGTGTTTTGTATGTTACCATTATCATCAATCTCCTCTTGTCTTGTTAGATGTATTATTAGTTCTCAATTTCGTTCAGATGAATTTTAGTTTATTGGCACTAATGAAACATATTTTCACGTGTAGCTTCACAATATAACCTTTTTTTCTGGGACAACGTTTTTCATTACTGGTATAAGGAAACACAACCTGATTATTATTACAAGTTGAAGTAGAATAAATAGACTACTTTCTTAAATAATGATAATGCAAGATGCAAAATTTGTGCGTCATAATGGGAGCAATTTTGAGAATCTGCTATACTTATTTCCTGTAAATACGCCTCTTTATCTAATCGAGGAAAACCGATTATTTGCGTTGACTTAAAAGGAATTTCCAATTTTCGAACAACCGTTGAAAAAACTGATTGCTAATCCTCGCGCTCATATTGTGTGAAAATTTCATAATAGGGTTAGCCGGTTTTGTAATGGGAAGCGATCAAGTTCCATTGAAAAGGGTTGATGGCATTGGCACAGCCCCAGAAAAAACCTCGAACAATGGTTGTTGTGAGAGGGGTTGAATATTGTGGGGGGAAAATTGAAAGGGCTTTCGCAATTTGACCAGCTACAAATTGTAGGCCTATCAATGGTTCAAGTTGCCAACCAGGGGCGCCGACTCCGTGGGTGCTCAGGGGCCCAAACACCCACCAGAAAGTACACCTTTGGAGTTACATAACCCCACACCATCACTCACCACATCAAATTATGGAAGTAACAACGCATCAAATTTTTTAAATAATAAGGAGTAAGTTTTCACAGCTAATATCGATCAAGGTATTAAAATTTAAAGTATAGTTTGACTTTTAAAAAGTAATGTAAGGAAATATCGTTTCTTAACAACTTTCAACTTAAAATCTCACGCTAAAAAGCGACTCAACAATCCAAAATGTTTAACTGCCAATTCCTTACGAACGCCAGTAAAATCTAACCGCCTTCAAATGTAGGTATTTGACGAAGCTCAATAACTATTCCGTTGCCATGGTTCTATCAAATGATATTATCTAAGGTCAGTTAAATTCAATTGGGTTTTGTGAGATCAGCTATACAAACTCAATAATGTTATATAAAGAACTCAAACGCAAAAGTCTGACTGAATTACTTTGACAGATTCGAGTAATAAATAATAAACCACAGCTATCTCTAATGGATGGCTATCCTATATAGAAATGGCTGTGATTAAACTGTTGGTGTACTGTAATATGTATTTATAAATACTATATTTTATATTATGAATACTGTTTATATAAATTTTATATAGCCTACAATTTATTACTACATGTATAGCCTTGTACTATTTTATGTACTATATTGGTAGTGAAAACTGAGATAGCCGATCATGGAGTACTAAAGTATTTGCGTATGGTAAACATTTTGCACTTGAAGTGTCTGTCACTTCGGTCTGGTCAATGTCAAGTCACCAGCGTCACTTTCAATTAATTATCATTACTGTGAATGACTGTGAACAGTGACAACCAGAAACCAACAGCCCAATTCAAACTGACTGCAACGTCCATAGCTGGATGCAGAAAATGAAGAAAAAAACACCAATCACTTATAAAATAATCAAGCTTTCAGCACTTACATGTCGTTGATCGTTATAATCAGTTCCACTCAAGTTGTGTTACTAATTTTTTGCTCTAGTTCTATTCAAGATCATAGTTTGGTTTACTCAAGAGTATCTCAAATTGTTATGGTTTATTTACTCGTGACTATCACAGATAGTTACGGACACAACAACTTGGAATGTCACAAATTCTTATAGTGGTTTTGTTCATGCGTCAAGCACTTCTATGGTTTAACTAAAGAATATCGCATATTCGTATAGTGATTTTGTTCATGTTTCAAGGTTTTCTATAGTTTAACTAAAAAATATCGCACTCATAGTGGTTTTGTTCATGTGTCAGGTATTTTTATTGTTGTTTTTTAATTTCAAATCAAAGAATGTAAAAATCGTAGTCTTCAATAATCTTTACAATAACTTACTGTAATTTCAACAGCGGACATACAAAACAATCAAAATTTCACTAGTAGCTCTCAATTTCACTATAGCTCTAAAAGTGAATAGAAAATATAATTTAATGGGGTACAAAGAAGTACTTCAGTATTCCAGGAGTATTCCAAGATTCCAGTGAGTAAAATGCGAATTTAGATAGTAGTTAGATGATAAAAAGAAATATTTCTTACGTTGCCAGATCTGACAAGAACAAAACAATAAGTAATGCTAAAAATATTTTACATGCAATAAACAGATTCTAATCAAAATGTTAAGAATTAAATTGAAAAGAATTCAACTCAATGAAAATAAATTAGTGGATGAAGAAGAAAAAAGAAGCGAAAGAAAAAAGATTGAAGGAAGAAAGAAATGGAAAATTATCAATAAAGTTGAGAATGAACAAGTAAGTGAAGGGAATAGCCTAGTAAAGAGAGAGAGATAGAGAGAGATAGATTGTGAGTGAGGGGGGAGTGTGAGAGAGAGTGAGAGAGTGAGCGTGGGAGTGAGAGGAGTGTTCTAGTATCTAGGTAGTAAATGTTTGAGGGAGAAAGAAACTATAGTACAAGAATTTGTACGAAGTTCATTGCGTTTGTTAATTCAGCTGCAATACTTCAAGCCGTTTTTATCAAGTACCTAGTTGAAGGACAACAGCTGATCCAATTGGAATAACTACAACAAACTACTGACACAGAATAGGAGAGATTCCTATTCTGTGCTACTGACTAGACTACTGAGAAGGTGTCATCCACCTCACTTGTATCGTATCTGTGTCACACGAGTCTAGAATAACACTTAGATATATCATGAATTTCCACCAACTAACAATAACTTGTCGAATAGTTCTCCTCTCCTATAGGAAATATACCCGGCGACGGCGATGACCAAATAAGTATAATACACTTCGCCACGTTTATTATTGTTGGATTCAAAGCTCAATAACCTAAAACTCATAGACAAAGGATAGATAGTCTATAGATAGATATACATAGACAAACTATATAGATAGTCCATAGTTGAATCAGGCGATACATCAACAGGATTGAATTTTTGACAAATGTGGATTCAACCCAATCCCATCATAGTTAAATAGAAATCTGCAACTGTGCAACTGTTAAACTTTAGTGATAACTTTTAATGGCGGTAATATTATGATATGATTGAACGTAAAATAATATACGTATGAAGTCATTATGGTCACAGTGCAACTAGAATTTGAGATCAATGAAATAAATGAATAAACAATGTGTTCTAACGAAAGCAGACATTCAATTCAACGGGGAATTATTCCTGAAATATTAACTGCGGTAGTAGCAGCATAGAAACAATAAATATTATTTTTTAGTAGATGATACTGTAAAATAGGCTTTCGCAAATTACTCTGTATTTTCTGTATAACCTCTTGACATAAAATCATAAATAAATTTGGCAATCAATCTGTATTTGATTAATAACCTCTTGACATAAAATCATAAATGTCTTTGAATGAGGCCTATTGATTAGATTCAATTTCTTTCTATGTAAGCTACTACGCAGTAATAGAAAATTAGGTTAATACGACAAAAGATTGTTTGAATGCACAATTAGCACATCGTGGATCATGAACAATTGTAATTAGAACAATGGAAATCAAGCTCTTGCACATTTTTTAACTAATATTCCGACTATTTTACTCGGAATAGCCTCGCAATATAGTAGTAATAGATGTAATTTTTTCAGTTCAAATATGACACTGCATTGTAATGTCGAGTAGTATCAAATTCAACAAATCTGGAATAAGACGATCTCATGTGTCATCCATGACGATCATATTGATATAAGAATAAGTTTTTGAAAATGAGAATGAATCTCCTTCATAATTAAATTTGTTTAGCTAATAACTTTTTCAATACATAATATCTAGCTATTCTTACTGTTATATTAGATTTCCAAAGGTTAGATTGCATTTGGGAAGTCGTCAATTTTCAATAATTGTGATTTATCAGGGATTTTTCGGTTGTTACGTCATAAAACAAATTAAGTCATCGGCCAATAGGATTGAGTTTACAGTCTATCGATTTTGATTGGTCGAGGATTGTTTGTTTCATTGGTTTTCACGTCAACAAAGAGTCTACACTAGATAAATTTTCATTAGCCAATGAGGCAATGAGATTGCGTTTCGGAAGCCATTTCTCGAATGTGATTGGTTCCTTTCCACTTTCTATTGGTGGTAGGAGGTAGCCCACACTTCTAGCCTACATTAGCATTGAAATGTCTACAATACGTTTTTGAAGATGCATCCTCTGTTTTTCAAATTGTGACAGTTTATTAAGGTGTGCATAACTGATTAAATTTTTAATGAAATTTCATCCAATGAAATTTATTTTCACTGAACAGCTGAATCGAAAAGCACCCACTCAACAGACATGCATTGCATATCATGGTTTGCTTCTTTAAAACTCTGCAATCTGCATCTCTAGTTAATGTACTGGACATCTCTCAAGAAAACTGTGTATATCAGGATTCTTTTAAATTGTCAGAAAACAGCTGATTGATGTACGCTCGTTTACTAACGTTAAATCAGCTGTTTCCTGACAAGTTAAAAGAATCCTGCTATAGTTCAAGTTCATTTCATTGGAACGTTTTCATATGTTGTGCATATTATGTAAATAGTACATAGTGTAAATAGTAAATATGTACAAACTGCTTCAGTTTTCCAATTGATTCGGAATATACCCTGTCCAATGAACTGCTTTCTTGTAAACGCTTGCTTGTTCCTTATTGATTCATTGAATTACTCTATTACTAAACAGACTACTGACAATATATTTTTTCATAAAGGATTGGTCTAGGAAGTTTTCATACAGATCTAGGAAGTGAGGGAAGGGATTGAACGGTCAGTTGCAATTTCTTTCCGTTAAGAACTAAATATTCTATTTCAGGCGTCGGCTCCAGAAACTACCTCCTCTCACAACTCTTTCTTTTTCTCTTCCCCCCACTTCTCCACCACCTCCTCCACCTCCTACTCCTCCACATCCTTCTCACGTCCTCCTACTCCTCCTCCTCCTCCTACACCTCCTCCTACTCACCCTTCTACTCTCCCTCCTCCACCTCCTTCTCCTGCATACATCACCTAGACCTAGAGACATGCAATTTGCATCCGACCGTTTCGAAAAATTTCTAGAAGGTCAACATCTGCTTCCTTTTGCACTTCTAATCTATTTCGGCCTGCTTTTACGGTTATTCCGAAATGAAATTACCAACTTATACATTCGTTCTTGTAGTTTGTCAATAAATTATTGAAAAATTAATAATCTTATAGTTGTATGCTGGAAAATTTAACGGTAAGATCCCATTAGTTTCTCAATAATTTCAATCTCAAAATACAACTGAAACATTATTAATTCTCGTTCACTTTGCTATGGAATGTAGGCTGGAAAATTAATTATTGTCATATTAACTTATTACAGCTTTTATCATGTTCAAAGTGTATAAGATTCCTCCACTAAACCATAGAGAAGCGATACTTTCTAGTATCGCTAATCTGTTCTAATATGTTCTCTGTGACTAAACAATATTAATATGACTGCATCATACACTTTCTCAATTCAATTATTAGATTTATACCAATCAGTGCAATTAATTAACTTGATTCAATTTTTCATACAATTATCATGCGCACTACATCTTAATTATATCAGACTATTTCTGACAGACTTTGTCAGACTATTTCTCAATACTCATTTCTAAGACTTTAATGATAGTAAAAAGCTGTAACGAGTTGACTCATTGTCAATTAAGGTGCCTTAATATGTACAGTGCGCACATAATTTCAATACAGATGTTAATCCGGGATATCATTGAATTTCCTTTACAAATCATGAACTCTTCATAGTGGTGGAACCAGGAATATAATTATTTATGTAGAATGGTGGGAAACGGAGGGTTTAGGATTTTCTCTTTGATAAATGGGTTATTCAAACGATGTTTTTGGAACGGATGGTTATTTCACACATACCTCATCATACACAACTTACTTTATACTGAATTTAGCATAATTTATATTCGTTATTTTTACCTCATAGACTAAATCATAGTCTAACGTGAATGCTCTTTAAGGCGCTTGTAACTGATTAAGAATTCTATGGTATAGTCCTAATTGTATAAAATGGCGCATAATTTCTAGGAAAATCAGATCGTGTTTGAAAAAGTTTGTAATACAATTGTTGTTCCAGTAGGGAAATATTTATCATAAGGCTAGGCGTACACCGGTTAGTCAAGACAAGACAAGACGAGATTAGTCACGTTTAGTCACAGTAATACACATAGTTGCTTATGAAGCAGCACACACTGATGCAATGACTAATCGGTGTGTGTTGCTTCATAAGCAACTATGTGAAGTACTGTGACTAAACGTGACTAATCTCGTCCTGTCTTGTCTTGACTAACCGGTGTACGCCTAGCCTAAGTTTGAAAGCAATGCAGTCTGACTGGAATTGCATATAACTGGTTATGTCAATTGTTGGGATAATGGGCGCAGTGACTACAGCTGATAGCGATCTAGGAGACGTCAGTCAATCTGACCAGATGAGGCCACACTTTCAATTAAATCGATGGCTGGCAGAGAAGCACTCTTCTCATAAATAGATTGGCAACTTTGATTGATAACGATTTGAAACGAGCGGACGTTTCATTGCTTTGCGTTTCATCATTCACCCATCGAAGGAAGGAGCTATTTAAGAAGAATTTAAAGGGACTTCGAGTATCGAGAAAAATATTTACTTAAAATTCGTGACCCATACCGTCTTCTTCTATACTGTATACCGTGGTATTGCCTGCCTTCTTGTATTGAATGAGAAGGGGGAAGGGCGAAAAAAAGAAAAATGAGAAGAAGGAGAAACAGAAGAGGGAAGAGGAGGAGGAAGAGGCGGAGGAGGAGAATGAGAAGAAGAAGCAGAAGATGATGAGGAGGAAGTAATATTGAACTAGAAGATGATGATGAAAAATGGGGAATGGAAAGAGAAGCGAGAGAATAGAAGGTAAAGAAAAGTGGAGGAGAAAGAAAAGAAGGAGAGGAAAAGAAGGTAGAGGAAAGAAATTGAAGAAGAATTTTAGATTGAGCAGGGGTTAACCAAGATTTTTTGGGGACATGGGATATACCACCTTGGAATATATATCATAAATACCTATAGTAGATACAATTTCATTAGGATACGGAATGTGGGGGAATATACCGTCTTATACATATGAGCCGCTCCTGAAACTAGATTTTTGGATATCGATGGAAAGTAAGAGAAGGTGAAATGGAACGAAAAAAAGGAGTATGGGAATGAAGAATTTATCGGAATGAGATCGTCCTCGAATTCTACTAGAAGTATGAGTAGAGGAAGAAAGAAACAATGACGAAATAGAAGGAGACAGGGCGTTGTAGGGATGAGGAGGGGTTTTGGGGGTGCTAGTCAGCGCAGATCAATACACCGACGCCGAGATGACGTCACAACGGGACGCTTATCGACCGACGCCCTCCTCCCCCTCCAACTAAAGCCCCCTTCAGTCCCCCGTTACCCCTCCGGTACCACCTGAACTCAACCAATTCTATCAAGGCGCCTGGCGTCTATAGTATAAGATCTCATCGCCTAGTACTGTATTTATGTAGTACACATTTACTATGTAGCACACTCATCACTTTTTCCAACACATGAAGTTGACTCACATTCCAAAACAACACTACCTACTCCTAAGGCTAGGCGTACACCGGTTAGTCAAGACAAGACAAGACGAGATTAGTCACGTTTAGTCACAGTAATTCACATAGTTGCTTATGAAGCAGCACACACTGATGCAATGACTAATCGGTGTGTGTTCTTCATAAGCAACTATGTGAAGTACTGTGACTAAACGTGACTAATCTCGTCTTGTCTTGTCTTGACTAACCGGTGTACGCCTAGCCTAAGGGTGTATTTTGTTTAGTCGAGGTATTCGTTTAGTCCAGGTTTGATTAACATCAACTGGATTTGATTGAGTTGCTGAGGTTATTATTGTGAACATGATGCCCATATGAGCAATTAGGCTTGTGGGTAATGGGAACGGTGATGGTGGGAGATGAATTTAACAACTGCTTTACTGACAAGCGCGACCGACGGCTTAACGTATCCTCTCCTCAGGGAGTGGCCCGGGAACCACACAGAAGGGGGAAACTCAATCTAGCTATATTTTGTGGTGCTCCGTTGCGAAGCACGGGTGGCCAGCTACTATATGATATAGATGTGAGATGTCTTTTGTGTGGATACCTTATCTGATCAGCTTTTATCTATTGGATATCTATTTATCTATCTAGATATCTATTTTTTATCTATCAGGTATCTATTGGATAAAATGTGATGAAAATTAGACAAAGTCAATTGGATTTTTTTGCAACTGGCTGATAGACCAGTTATAGGCTATATTCTGCACTGCACTGTCCTCTAATTCGCAATTTCACTTTTTTAAATATGCCCGCTGGAGCTGAAAATAGCCAATCAACGGCGCGTGTAACAAACAGATAAAAGTGCGGAAACTGTAATTAAGATCACTCAGTAGTTACAAAACTACCGTAGCTCGTTTGTTACTCCCCACTGAGAAATGGGTGACAATAATTTTCAACAAGCATTTCTATCTCAAACAATATCGTCTGTAGTAGTAAACTGCAACACTACTGCCCGGTTTTTCAGTCGCTCAATAGACAGTTTATGGATCCAATAGCACTATTGAATCAATAACCATGTGTTTTCAAATGCAAAAAAAGTTATTGATTCAATAAGTTTATTGAACGACTGAAAAACCGGGCATACGACTATCCTTTATCCTAGGACTATCTTACTCTCAGATAAAGTAATACAACCTATCACAAATTTTTTACTTTTTTATCTATTTATTTATTTTATTAATTCCCTATTTATTAGCTTTTTCCAAATGTATTAAGACCAATGCAACATAATTATAAACTATAATAAAACAAACATTCTTTGAATATCTTTCTTTTCTCTTTTTTATGTAATATGTAATAATACTATAAACATAATAACGAACTCATAATAACGACTCTGATAACTCTAGATATCATGAGATATCTAACGAACTCATGATAACCACGTTATCACGTTATTATCTACTTATCCATTCATTAATATAGGCACAAAACATGGTTTACAGTATCATGTTGTAAAGCATTATTACTTATCATTTTACAACTGATTGATGCAGGCGAATAATTGCATCTCAAATCGACTGTTTGTGTAACTTTCCATTTATTTCGGCCTTGAGCCGACAAACTTAGGACATGTATCGTCGGCCAGAGTGACGTCATAATTACTTAAAAACACCTTGAGCCTGTCATAATAGTTTTCCTTCTGAAAACAGGTCATTCTGAACCGTTCATATTACTCATTATCAATGATTTTTGTAAAATAGAATGTTCGTTCAGAACTGATCTATTAAATTGTTGGATTTTTTCTATTAATACAGTCAGTATATTGTAGTGCTGAAGGCTTTAATCAAAGACGATAGGAAACTATTAAGTAAACTAAACTAAGTATTCTAATTGTCTTTGCTTTAATGATACCCTATGATATAGTGATAATAATCACGTGGTCGTTTATTGTGTGCTGCACAGCATGCGACCGATGTTTAGACATAATATTGTGCAGCATGCTTGAGTTGCACATAAAATCGACCAAGTGTGGACATAGGGATTAATAGCTATAATACCTATACTATAATATAATATACTCATATACTAATGTTATAATAATATGATAATATTATATTATATGCTAAACTATATAAATATAATAGTAAAAATAAGGCGAGGTGTAATTTACCCGTAAGGGTCTCCCCGCCCATAAAAAGCCATACGATAAAAAAAGTTAATAGTAATAGTAGGCTATACAATACCTATTGAGGTACACGATTACAATTATTGTACACGTCATCGTCATGGTGTTATTGTAGGCATTTATTAAGGTACCCTTTTGCACACGAACCAAATTCTCAGCAAATTCAATCCAAAAACTTTGAATTTCAACTGAAATACTGACTTCTGAGGTTGAACAGGCGACATGCAAGTAAATAATTTGCTGCGTTATCCAGAGTATGGAAAACAAACATTCTCTTGGCTCCTGAACTTTGAGTTTGAAAATCAATGGCAAGAAGTGCCCCTCACCATAATCTTCTGGTAGAAAAATTGCAGTTGCGAGTTTTTATGAGATAACAATTTATAGAAGACGTTTGAATTGAAGTATCTAGATTTTCGTTGTACATTGTAGTAGGCCTACTTATTATTTTGCTCTTCAACTGAAGTGTTTTATCTGAATGAGGATTGAGCATTTTTAATCTTACAAAATGCAAAAATATATCGGGCATTATTACACTTCAAAAATAGACTTCAATGTAGAAATGCTAATGAAATCAATCTTATTCTAAGGCTAGGCGTACACCGGTTAGTCAAGACAAGACAAGACGAGATTAGTCACGTTTAGTCACAGTAATTCACATAGTTGCTTATGAAGCAGCACACACCGATGCAATGACTAATTGGTGTGTGTTGCTTCATAAGGAACTTTGTAAAGTACTGTGACTAAACAAATCAAATTGCGATTTGTTTTAGCATGAAGTAGCCTTATTGGTTTTAGAATGTAGCATCTTCCAACGCCATAGACCTACTCCCGTTTTCTTTTCTTTTTTGAATCCTATTGTGTCATCTGACAGTTCATTCCATTGTTTGCAAATGAGTTGATATTCAGTTCAGACTGCATCTGAAGCTGGTTATCTTGTCTTGTAACTTCCAATATATCCAGTATCGTTTTCCAATACTGCCGCATCTATTGTACAGAGTGTGCCATAACTCTCTGAGAATACTCCAAGGTATTCTTATTGTAATCATCAAAATCAAGGGAAAGATCCACGAAAAAGTTCTTAGAAATGCATTGATAACGAGATTAATAGGGCGGGAAATTGCAGATTTTTTATTTCCTATAAAATAAAGATCAAATATGTTTTCTATGGGTAATTGCTTATTATGTTAGGATTGATCCCCATATTGATCCTCAGAAATCAGTACTCTACTATCAGTAGAGTAAGCTTATTCAGTAGAGATAGTTCATTTAATCATTGAATTGAATTAAATCATCTCATCATCTATTTATTCAATCAAAAATATAATCTTAAAAAAAAAAACAATTGACGTAGACTGAAAAATGACTCGAGATTCGAGTGAACTGCTTTTGAGAGTCCAGTGAAAATGAGTTAGAATGATTTAGTTAGAAAATGAGTTAGCTACGTTCCAAGCAACTTCGATGAGAGTCTCCTCCGGTCTACTCTACATCCCGAGAGCTTTCCAGTGGTGAAATCTCGGTGGGGAAAAATGGGTCTTTCCCCATTTCAAAATTCTCGCTGACAATACTGACTCATAAGGAAACATGACAATAGATAGAAAACTGTCTATGACAGCTACAGTAAGATAATAACTTAGTTTCAAGTCAAGCTATTGCAATGACGCGTTACAAATCATCTCTTATCAGAAGAGTGTTAGTAGTAGCGTATATAGCTTTGAATTATTATATTTGAAATATGGAAGCAGTACCGTATTAGTTATTAGAAGCTTGACCTAATTTATTATTTCAAATGTTTCTTTCATTCTTGCAATTTTTTTGCAAAGTATTGTTCAATTTCTGGTACAACAATAATATACATAAAACTATCAATATAATATGTTATGAGTGTGATTATTGAAATTATTTTTATCAATGATTAGACTTTATTTCATTTTAAACTTATTTCTATTAATTGTTTCTTCTTTCTTTGTGTTTCAGCCAAAATCCTCCTATTCTATCTTCTCTTCTACGCGGCTCTGATAGCATTCTTTGCAGTTATGATGGCTGTCTTCTACCAGACGTTGGACGCGAGGGTTCCCAAATACCAATTAGACAGTTCGCTCATAGGAAACAACCCAGGTAATATACCAGTTTCGTATATTTTTCCTTTCGAGAACTTTTCAACTCACACAAAACTTGACCACCAATAGTTTAATAAATAGGTACTAGCATTCACTATTAATCTACTCTATGAGATTAAGATAATATGAGATACTGTAATAGGTGTAGATTAGCCAAGGCGTACTGCGGTCAATGGTACTAGTCAAGTAGATAATAGTTCGTTGTTTAGCACGTAGTTTGATTACTCGCAAACAGAATAATAGCATAAACAACATGTAAATATAGTCCGATTCACGTCAAGAAGTCAGCATTGTTTATATGAGGAGCATTGATGCCAGTTTCATTGAGAGAGAAAGAGAAAACTGCATCAAACGTGTTTGTTGGGACTCAAAAAGACAACAATGCACAGTGCGGCAACTAGCATAAAACAACATGTGCGAAGATGGATAGAGACATTAGCAACTGCCTTGTGCCCCAACAAGGATAGCAAAACTCCATAAAATTTTCTCCAGCAATGCTGACTTCTTGACGTGAATCGCACAAAAATGTCACATAAAATGTCACATACAGCCTACTTAACGATGGCTTAGAGTGAAAATCTCGTATATCCACTTTTTAGCGAAAATGACATTTTGACGATTTCTGGTAGAAAACCTTGTATTTGATAATATGTAACTAATTTTTATAAGCTGCGGTTTTAAAAACACAATACTATGAAACACAGTTTATTTATCTATTCAATAGGCAGTTTAGTTTGGAATTTGTTTTCATTGATGAATAGTTTGGACCAGATCTTTCAGCTTTCACAGAAATTGAATAAGAAAAAAACGTAAGCGCAAGTTCCAAAATGTAAAATCGGAATTTTTATAGAAATATTTATGGAAATAAATCAGACATATACGGAGCAACTGTTGCAAACGGAAAACAGTTGATGCAAACCGATCGCACTTGCAACTGTAATGTAACCCTGACAATGTATAGCAGTAGGGAACCGCACACGAGGCGACCGATTTGCAACTCTTATCCCAAAACAGTTGCCCCGTGTGCAATTGCATGTTATAGTGGTTTGTTGTTTCTTGAAGTGTCGCAACATCAATTTCCTATCCGCACCATAGAGAATAGAATTAAAATTTCTTCTTCCATACTACCTGACTATCATTGCTCTATTCCATTAATGTATTATCGCTTATCTCAACACCTATGCTCGGTTTTTCAGTCGTTCAATAAACTTATTGAATCAATAACGTTTTTTGCATTTGAAAACACATGGTTATTGATTCAATGGTGCTATTGGATCCATAAACTGTCTATTGAGCGACTGAAAAACCGGGCACTAGTCGCACAAGTCGCGTACTTATGCAGACATCATCAACAAAAATACCTCATTCCACATACAGGTTGCATACAGAAGACATTGTAGTCTTGTTTCTTTTGAGTCAACTGTCTAGTGAATTTTGCGCCACTCTGTACACCAACATTCGCACCCCTCTGTATACAATTTATGTATTATCGCTCATCTCATCACCCACGCACATGTCGTGTTCTTATGCAGGCATCATCAACAAAAATACCTCATTTCTCTAGTGAATTTTGCGCCACTCTGTAGGCCTATACCTACATTTGTACCCCTCTGTATGCAATCATAACCTGTGGGCTAAATAGGGCCTAATCTAGAAATATAATTCAAGTGCTACTCAAAAAAAATTCATAAATAATGTTACAGTGGTGTTTCACTGATTTGAAGAAACTTTCAAGTAGAAAAAAATATATAACTTACATTGCTAGAGAAACTATAGTCAACACTGTTCCCCAGTAGGCTATGACGAAGTCCTACACCAGGACGAATCAGTCGTAACTGCAATATAAGGCTAGGCGTACACTGGTTAGTCAAGACAAGACAAGACGAGATTAGTCACGTTTAGTCACAATACTTTGTTATGAGCAACACACACCGATTAGTAATTGCATCGGTGTGTGCTCATGAGCAAGTATGTGCTGTGACTAATCTCGTCTATCTTGTCTTGACTGTACACTAACCTATACCTATACTTATTTTGTTTTCTACTTGAATGTATCTTTAAATCAGTGTAGTTTTATCAGTAGAAAAAAAGAATGGATATGCAACACAATCACTGTGGTGTGTGTGTGTGTGAGTGTGTGTTATTAATTTCATCATGATAGAAGAATGTTTGATGTGATTGATTGTTCTGATTGGAGGTATTGATTGTTGGATTTTTGTGGCTGTAGGATTGGGTTTCCGACCAATGCCTCCCGACTCGCACATTGAGAGCACACTCATCTGGTTCAAGCAGACCGAAGGCAACACCAAACACTGGACCAAGGAGCTGGACGCCTTCCTCAAGCGTGAGTATTTAATACTGCTATTTCAAATAAACGTTTTTGGTTTTTCTATTCATATAACAGCTATTTCAATAAGTCTTATGCCCGGTTTCTTCTCAGCAATCTATTATTCCGTGAAACGTTTAAACTGCTGCAGTCAAATTAAAGAAGAAGAAGAAGAAGAAGAAGAAGAAGAAGAAGAAGAAGAAGAAGAAGAAGAAGAAGAAGAAGAAGAAGAAGAAGAAGAAGAAGAAGAAGAAGAAGAAGAAGAAGAAGAAGAAGAAGAAGAAGGAAGAAGAAGAAGAAGAAGAAGAAGAAGAAGAAGAAGAAGAGAAGAGAAGAAGAAGAAGAAGAAGAAGAAGAAGAAGAAGAAGAAGAAGAAGAAGAAGAAGAAGAAGAAGAGAAGAAGAAGAAGAAGAAGAGGTGGGAGAAGAAGAAGAAGAAGAAGAAGAAGAAGAAGATGATGATGATGATGATGATGATGATGATGATGATGATGATGATGATGATGATGATGATGATGATGATGATGATGATGATGATGATGATGATGATGAAGATGAAGATGATAAAATCATTTATCAGTAGTAAATGTTCACACCACATAACCAGAAAATGAAATATGGAATGTTCATGAGTCTAGTTAGTTAATAATGCTAGTTAATTAATATACTACATAAATTATTAGAAATTGATGAATAATAATAATATAGTTTATGGAGAATTCTCGGTTAGTGACTTATCGCAAAATATATCGTGATATATAGTGATAATGACAAATTATACCATTTTGTGTTAGTCAGAAAATAGGCAGATTATTTCCCGATTGTAGGCTGCTTAAAGGTTTGTAATTTTGTTGTCATCAATGCATCTTTAGAAGTTTACGGATACCTTAGGCTTAGGCTATAGAATTTATTAATAATTTTTGAGCAGTATATTTCTGTCACTCCATAGATTAACTAAACACTATTATAGCAGAATAATGAGAAAAATTGATGAATCTCAATTGAATTGAAAGATTTCTCAGTAGGCCGTAGTTTTTTTTATGAATGCCGGAATATAGCCGAATGCATTGTTTTCAAAGCTTTCCATCTATTGTTTCAATGGTAAAGAACAAACTTGAGAAGGGTGTCCAAAAAAATTCGACCCTGCCAGGATTCGAACCTGGAATCTTCTGATCCGTAGTCAGACGCGTTATCCGTTGCGCCACAGGGCCAGTGAAAACATCACTGAAGTTTTGCTGTTATCGAAGTATTTTGCTGAATGTTCTCGTCTCTTATAAGTTCATTTTTCAGTTTTTTATTTCCCGAGCAAATATTCGAATTTTCGTAAGTATTCGAAAATGTAACGCAGTTCCTATCAGACATTTTCTCAAAAATATAAGGTATATTTTACAAAAAAAAGAGATAGTGCCAAATGGCAAAAACACTACCGGTAGGCCTACTCGAATTAGGCATATACTCGTAGACTTTACAGATTTTGGGGTAATTAAAATGATTATTTTTGGAAAACAAATTCAAATAGAGCCTACAGAAATTCGATTTTTTAGCTTTCTTTTGGCGCAAACCAAAGGCTTATAAAACTTGAAAGTTGACAATAAGTAATAATTTCCCCTTTTTTCATAAAATGAAGCAGAGTTTGTCGGCTATAATAGTAGACCTACCTAAGACAAGTACCTATTCTACAAATCTTCCTTATAGTAGGGTTTCTTATGTACGAAAACAATCCTTTGATTGCCTATTCGTGAAGAAAGCAACAGACCCCAATATTCTGTTTCTAGGGTATCTAGGGATATCCAAACCACTTGATGTTACTCTGGGGGTCGCGTCTGAGTCGAGTAATGGCGGATTCAAAATGACGGATGTCGCGTTCTATATAAACGTTCGTAGAACGGTAACCATGAATGATAGAAACTTGTAATAAACGGAATTCGATTGAAAATATGATTTTCTAAATGTTTTGTCATTATACATTTTCGGCTAAAACGTCACTTTCATCATCAAAAAACGTTTTTGAAATTTTTTTGGTAAAATCATTACTCTGCGGTCTGGTTTTTTCGAAATTCTCGATGAATACGACATTTCTCAACATATACCCGGCGATGACCATTCAAGTATACCACGCTTCGCCACGGGTTATGTTATCAGTAGAAAGAAGTTTTGATATTACATACAACAGAAAACTGCTGTTTCACAAATCATGCTTCAAGTTTTTAATAAAAACATCATGAATTTAATCTTTTGGAGAATCTTTTATGACTTTCAGATTTCGATTATGGTAAGCTCATTAAGAATGAGAAAAAAGTTGGTAAAATATGTTCAGAATTCAGAGTACGTATATCATAATGTATTTCATACTAAGATAGAGTTGGAAGATATGAGATTCTAGTTTTTTGATAATGAGATTCTTCTACAGTTTGTTTGTTCAGTAATTTTGAACAAATATCTCATAATATTAGGAGTATAAGTTACGTTTCATTTATTAGAAATCATGGAAATTTCCTTAGAGCATGTACACAAGGTCTAAGGAAATTTCTAACAAACAGCAGTATTTTCACCTTTGAAGAATTTATATCGTAAAGTCGAGAATTATGCATGAATGTTTGTTCCGCATTTATGGCTCAACGAGTGAATTGATTTTAGTCTTACAACTACTAGTTTAGTCTTAGCAATGCATAGTATTTCACAATTCTCAAGCAAACTGCTCCAAAGTCTTCAAAAGCTAGTTTAAGATTAAAGATGTTTGGAAACTGTTACAAGGTGTATTTCTATTGGCCAACATAACAGAATGGTGACTTGCTGAAATACTGAGCTGTGATTGGTCGGTGGGAGGGGGATTGTCACGCCTACTTTTAACACTAGGTGTAGTTAATGGTGGCTGCAGTTAGTTCAAGAATTCACCGCTAGATAGTGGCACCAACAGGGTTCCAAACTTGAAGTGGCTGCCGGTCAGCTGATAATTGGATACTGCGTTGTGATTGGTCGGTGGGAGGGGGATAGTCACGCCTTCTTTCAACACTAGGTGGAGCTAAATGGTGACTGCATTTAGTTCAAGAATTCACCACTAGATAGTGGCACCAACAGGGTTCCAGATTTGAAATGGCTGCCGGTCAGCTGACATTGGAATACTGTGCTGTGATTGGTCGGTGGGAGGGGGATAGTCAAGCCTTCTTTTAACACTGGGTGGAGCTAAATGGTGACTGTATTTAGTTCAAGAATTCACCGCTAGGTAGTGGCACCAACAGGGTTCCAAACTTGAAATGGCTGCCGGTCAGCCGACAATGGGATACTGTGCTGTGATTGGTCGGTGGGAGGGGGATAGTCACGTCTACTTTTAGCACTAGGTGGAGCTAAATGGTTTTTTGCAATTGATGAAGTACAGAAGTAATACAAAATAGTCTATAATTGTATTCTTGACACTTGAAAGTTTTCGCTGTTTGGAATGAAATCCATTAACTTTCATTCGAAATATCTGGTTGAAAAAATCATTTATTAACAAAATCATTTTTCACATTATAAACCATCAATTCTATACTAGAATTCTAGCAATGACTAGAAAAATGAAAAAAATAATTCTTCCATTGTTTATGACAAGAATCAATATTTGACTCAGAATAGAACATCAATTGTTCGATATCCAGAATAGAACAGAATATTTTTCTTAATAGGCAATCAAAAGTTCAGGAATACTAATAACAATTTGTGCAGAATTATGTATATTTCAGTCGTAATTCTCATCATAATATTAAGAATATGGAATACTTATTTGTGTATTTCTCATAATTTCATTTGGTAAAGCTAAGCCTAGAGCTCATGTGGGCATCACCCTCAGAAAAAAAAATAGGATAAAGGATAATAAAGAGCGTCACAGAAACAGAAAATAGTGCTATTAAAGCATGTTTGTCGCTCCTTTACCCGGAGCAATAATATGGATTTTTATGCAGTTATTATGGAATAAATTTGTAGTTATTTGTGTTTAATAATTATCATGGAATTGGCAGATTTTCTTCAACATGTTCGTTTTATGTTTGTAGCTTACACAGAGCCGAAACCTGAATGGGAGAAGAACACTGTCACCTGTGATTTTGACAATTATCCACCTGAGGGCAAGGTTTGCAAGGTGGACATTAGCAAGTGGGCACCCTGTACCAGTTCTGAGCAATACAGCTATCCCAGTGGACATCCTTGCATTTTCCTCAAATTGAACAAGGTGAGTTGAATAAAAAAATTCCGAGACATCAAATATTTCAACATCAACACTATAAATCTAATGTTGGGTTGCACAAACAGCGATCAACTGTTTTGAATCAGCTGTTCACATTCAATTAAGATTTTACTGATCCTGGATAAAAAGTATTATTGATCTCGCTTGGTGCAACCCAGCATAATAATTATAGGTCTACTTCCGTATATTTTATGAATACCTACTCACTTTGTGGAGTTACCTTGGAGTGTGTTTCACATCCAAAAAGAGCTTGGCTGATGAAGATTCTTCGGCTTCAAAAAATTATGATAACACTTTCACATTTCATTATAGAATTCTGTTGAATTATTGATATACAATTACTTCGGTACTACATTGAATTTTGAAAGAAACTGGTCTGATATTCTACTATCAGACCTACATTCACAAACAAAACATAATAAATAATATTATTCTTTGTTTATTTAGATTGAATAATAACCTTGTCTTTTTCCTTTCTTCAGATCTACAACTGGCGACCTGAATTTTACAATGACTCGACCAATCTGCCAGATAAAATGCCAGAAGAACTGAAAAACCATATAAGAAACGAGAATGAACTGAACAAGAAAGCGGTCAGTTTAATATTTATTTATATATTTTTAGTTTTAGAGGGTTTATTTAAAAAAATATTATTCATTCAGACTACTGTTATATAGGTACATGAAGAACGTTCTATATTAATAAAATCATCGCAATGGTTAATCAAGAGTATAATATATATATTTCTCAGCTACCCCTGTTAATAAGCTAGTATCACAAGAATTAATTTATTATTCTATTAAAGTAACGACTAGTATTTCACTGTAGATAATTTAAGTTTTTTACTTACATTATTTGAAAAAATGTCACTCTTGATGAGGAGCTTGAGGCTGATGAAGCTCCTCATCAGGAGTGAAATGCATCCCAATTTTGTCAAATAATGTAAGTAAAAAATGTCGTTACTTTAATAGTATTTTCTACAAGTATTTCGTCATGGAGAACAACATTGAATTCATAAATCACTTTTATCTATATAATAGTCCTAAGCTACTACTTAGGTCTATATTCACTAATTTCATCTATTACTTTCATAAGTTGATTGCTTATTTTGAAAAATCATCTTGCAACAAGACATCGGAACTAGTGACTTTTGCAACTTTTAGAACATAACTATATCCCCTCCAATACCATCTACTAAAACCGTCCATACACTACTAGGTAGTGTTAAAATAAGGAAGTAAACAAGCAATAGTTATTTTCAAAGTTATTAATGGGTGGATAGTTTTGATTAAAAATTAACAGCACTATAATCAATGGCTGTCATGTATTTTAAAATTGAAATATCTCAAACAACAATTTTATAATACTCCACCTGAAACTATTAAGAAGTTAATCACTGTCATTGATATTCACTTCAACTCTGATAGTTACTAAAACATAGATCAAATTCATAAATTTAATGAAGCGTAAAGAATGACGGACAGGTGTGTGAATCTGTTGATGAATGCAGAATACGATTAAATGAAATATACTTTCACGCGGACATATTACTTTTAATTTAGCAAGTACCGTATAGTAATTCTCATTCCGACTGAATTATGAAATGTATTTTCATTGCTTTATTCAAATTTATTATTTTGTCTGTAATTATCTCAAGTGCAGTATTTCGTTATGCTTAATTGCAAGTTACCGTATAGATTTTATCAAGTGATTGAGTCGGTAGTCGGTCAAGAAGTCTCTAAACAGATGCAAACAATGAAATACCGTGTATTATTATTCACACTAATTTATTATTGTAGACTAATAAGATTATATATAGGCTAACATTTTCTCTTACCTCCAACCTCTTTCAATACAGATATATCAATCGCACATGAATAATCAGATATATCTTCCAACCAATATTGTCTAGATTCTAGATGCACCTAATAAATAAAAAATGCCGGTTTTTCTGTTGTGCAGTTGAACACAGTGTGGGTGAGCTGTGAAGGTGAGAACCCGGCGGACGTTGAGAACATTGGATCGATCCAGTACATTCCCAGGCGCGGCTTCCCAGGCTACTTCTTCCCCTACAACAATGTCGAGGGATATCTCAGTCCCATTATCGCTATTTGGTTCGAGAAGCCGGCATGTAAGTAGTTCTTCAATGTTGCCGACTCACTTTTTATAGTCACAATTAAATTCTATATGTAAGGACAAAGACCGTGAAGTGCAGCATGAAACATGCCCTGAATGTTTCACAAAAATTTAGAAATATTGTAATTCAGGGAAGAAGTGGATACACAGTAATAGTAATACTAGAGAAAGGTATTAGACACAAACCTTTTAGGCTTTAGGTATAAAGTATGAATATAATTAGGTGTATATATAATTAGGATATATAATAGGTACTGTATTTTTTATGTAGTAATAGTTTCTAACACTTATTCATATTACTTATCACTTTTAAAAAAATAAATAGGAATAAATTAATTTAACAAATTTTGCACATTGTAATTTATTTAGAAGAGTATTATGATCACCCCGACACATATTATTATAGTGGGGCATCATAATTAGGATTAGAATTATCTTAAGTAATTTCTTGAGTCGGGATTCTCTTTGATATCTGTATTATATGTATCTATCTGTATTTGTAAATAAACTCCTCTGAATGCATATTATTGGCATTCTCAGAGAAATTATTATTATTAATAATAATATTCATGACCACTGACAGACATTTAAAAAATTCTAGTTCAGAAATTTTCTCCTGGTGAAACTAAGGCTCTACTCACACTTGGAAACTCAAATTGCGGAAACTCAGCGAATCGGATAACAAACATGTGTTTTGAAATGATGACGTTCAGACAGTACGATTGTATGTTTGTTTGTTATCCGAGTCGCTGAGTTTCCAAGTGTGAGTAGAGCCTTACGCCTTACCTATTGTTTGCTTTTAGTATATTGTATTTCTAATTGTACATTAAGACAAATGAACTCGCTTGATTGTTGTAATGCCTTGTTATTGTCTCTTGATACAACATTGTTTGTGTATTTTTCTAATAGTGCGTTTTTTTATTGTCTAGCCGGTGTTCTGATCAACATTGAGTGCAAGGCCTGGGCGCACAACATACATCACGACCGTACTGAACGACGCGGCTCGGTGCACTTCGAGCTAATGGTCGACTAAGCAGTGGGCCAAGGCATGACAGCTCGCGCTGCTCAGCCCGATAGAGCGCGCATGCGCAAGCTCATTAGAACATAATATTTATCGACGTTCAGTACTTATGTTTCCTTCTTTTGAAGCTGCTCGCCCACCAAATTAATATTAGACACAGTGATAAATAAAATTATTGTTACGAAATTGATTGTTTGGCGCAACTAGCACGAAATTGGACTAAAAACGGTTTGGAATTCCTATAGGGAAAATTGGTTTGAGAAGATGTAAACAGATCAGGTCACCAATTTGAATAAACCAATAAAACCAGCGACCACTTAATACAAATTGTATTATGTGGTCGCTAAAAAAACTCAAATCTTAGTTGAGTTAATGTTTTTCATTAGCAATGAAATAACTGTTCAAAATGTTAAACAAATTATCATTGACGGCTAATAACAGTGCACTCTAAATAATTATAAGGTTTTTGAATTTAAATAAAATATACTTGTACTAAAATTATTGTGAGTTGAAAAATAGAAAACTATTTGAAAATTTGAAACAAAATTAATTAAACCAATCAATTTATTGTTGCCTATTAGCAGTGGATGAGATGTTCCCAAAGGAATAATTTAAAATTGTCTAGAATTAAAATAAAAAATTCAATAAAATTACAGTAGTCAATCAAATCAGAGTCGTTGGTATTCAAAGTCTGGCTCAAATTGACGGAAGCAGTAAATTACGGTTCTACAATATCCTGAAAATTAAAGGAGTGAGCTAGACTCCTTCATGAAGAATTTAATGTTTGATATTATATTATTAGTTTTATCAGAGATCATTTACACACTGCAGTATATGACTTTGAAAAATGGAGGTTTTTGAAAAATATATAAACATTGCGAGTAAACATTTAACATTCCAAGAAAAAATTAAATTTTAGGCTACTTGCAATTTAGTTGTGAAGAATAAACTGTCGAAATTATATTTTCGAGAAAAATAATGAAATGATTTCTTGCGCTCTGTAATGCAGTGTCAAAACTCCATGTAGTGGATGAAACGTAATTCTAGATCTTCTGACATACCAATACGGTACTTCTGGTATTTCAAATGTTACAAAATATCGTTTAGATTAATCTAGTCATGTTGTTGATGAATACTATTGCTGAACAAATTACCAGGATGCTTTAAAGCTGAAGCTGCCATTAATTTAGATGTGTTCTATTCTGATGAGAGCAAAAATGAGTGCTAAGCTAGAAGGGACTGAGTCCAGTAATTCCAAAAAGCTAGAGAGCACCAATAACAGTGCTTCGTTAAAGTAGAAGATGTGATAGATATTCTCGTTTTAACTCCAAGTATAAAATCTCTACTATACTCTTTTGTTATTTAGAAGATAGATAGTTATAAACACATGCTATTAAATAGCGTATGGAGTTGAAGTATTTTTAGTTCTTTCACTGTAAATAATATATAACATTTATAATTATTGTAGTTACTCATGTACGTTATTTCATTCAACAGACGTTTATTTCAACTGTCCTTTTGGAAAACAACATTTATGAGTGGAACTTTCACTTACAGGACATTTCAATTATACGAATCACAAGAAAACACCACCTTCATTATAATATTTGCTTCTGTAACAATTATTACTCTGTAGATTAGGATAAAATTACCACAGTGAATTAACAGATAAACGATCAAAACTATTTACGATAACATTATAAATTAGTCCTATCTAATACATAGGAATTACAGTTTCCAAATAGGTAAAACATAGATTTCCTCAAAGTTTTGCAAACCCTTGAAAAGCAGAAGAGTTGAAATGAATGATACCGATTACAAGGAACAAAATCCCTTTGATGCAAGTGAACTGGACTTGAAAAATATCTCAATAGATTCTGATAATGTAAGAACTCATTGAATTGTTAGGATATCAACTATTTCTTGTAGTGATTTCATCATAATTTATTATTATAAGATTTTCTCTAAATCGCGCTTATTATGCTAACATTGTAGATCTTTTTCTGTTACTGTGTAAAATTTTGTATAATATTTTAGAACTTTTAATTGTTTTCAATTGAATTGAGATTGTTGCGATACAAAATAAACATACACATTAATATACCATAAAAGGGTAGCCTTTAATGAGAGTAATCCGGTTTTGAAAATATTACCATAATAAATATAAATATCGAATTTTAATATTAATATAGCCTGAAGGGTATTGAGAATAAACCGGTTTCCAAATCATTTATCCTAACATGATATAATTTGAACCTCAAGTGAAATATTTGAAAGTTTTACAACAAAAAGACCAGTCAGCATTTCAATAAGAATTATTATATTAGTTGAATAAAAATATTGCAGATTTAATATAAATTATTATCAGAATAATTTTGTCAAAAATGTAGCTTCCTTCAAGGAAATAAATATACATCGCATGAATTGAACTTAACATTCCCATAATATTATGAAATCCTTTTTCATGTAAACTTTTAATAGTAGGTAAAACAAATCATTAAATTAAAGAGGATTTCAATGTCGCATTTTTCCAAATCAAATCATGAAAATGTTGTTATAAATTTAAGCCTATTCAGGTTTCATTCGTGTACTTTACTTAATAGATGAAAACTGTTATCAATTAACTTATTAGAAAGAGACAGAAGATACTCAATCGATATCTATCATAAGTATTGTACTTCAAAAAGTAGAGTGTAAAGTATTTATGGAAAGAAAGAGTGCTTAAGAAAATAAGAAAAGGCTTTAAGTATTTTACCAGTATTTTTCCAAGTATTGGATATCACTATCTCATCTAATAGTAATATTTCAAAATATTTTTCCAATTGTTTATGTTTGTAGGATTATTTTGCTGAAAGTTAGAAATTAAGGTACCTACTGTGTTATATTACTCTTATTATTAGTTGTTATTTAAGCGATGAACTCTGTGTAATTTGAAAATTAACTATTAATGGATAGTTTTGAAAGATTAGTTGATAAAAATTTAGATTAAACTTGCTATAATAGTATTTGTATTTGAAATAACGTTGTGGTTGAAGTGAGTGAAACGATATTGGAGACTTCAAATTGAAAAAAAAAATGAAGAGCAGGAGAAGATAAAGTCAGAAACTACAAAAAACAGATGGAAAGTGTGAAAAACAATTGGGGAATGAAAAGTTGATGAAAACTATTGTTGAAGTTGAATTTGATAGAAGTTGTTTTGTTGAAGTTGAAAGATGATACGGTAACTGTTGTTCAGTAACCCGTGTAGAAGGTAACAGCTTGTAAGATTCTGTAATCAGCATGATGTAAACATTCTGTAATGTAAACAGATGCATTGTGTAATGGACATGCTTTTTGCATTGTTAGTCAACACAAAGATTGAGATGCAAGTGGAAGAATTATTGAGTTGAGTAAAGAGCATGTACAGTATATCTATTTATAAGGGGTGAAAGATGGGAAGAGAAAGATCTTGTAAGGTCTACTCCCCAACGGAACAAAACTGGGGTATGGTATGTTAATAGGAAGGGGTTGGTATGATGCAGTATCTTGGCCCAACACATTTCCACTGGCCAAAAACCCTATCGAATCGCAAGGATAGTACAGCTTGATTAAGATATAATTACAAGTAGAGAGCCTTTTCGCATCAGTGATGTATAAGAGTAGAGTGAACAAATACTAATTGACCCACACCTTAAAACGTCTAGTGCCACAATAGTAGGCTATTTCATTGTTGTTTCCACTGTATTGTTTGTGAAGTTGAGTTCGAAAATAAATCTTATTAATTGTTTAACCACAGATGTTTTTTTATTAACTAATCCCATTTTCTTGTTTACTCTAGGCCATTGAAAAATTTCAACCATAGCTGCTCAATATTAAAAAAGGCCGCGTTGAAAGCATCAACCCTGAGTTGCCGCATCACTCTGAACAAAAAATACCTTTGCCAATATTTTGTGCCAACAAAATATTATCCAATTTTCATATTTGTATAAAAAATATTGAAATTTGTTTTATGAGCATTTATATTGGCAGGCTGACTTCTCAGTTGACCAATAAAACTGAAACTATAAAATTGATAGTTTTCTATAACAGTAGGCCTATCAATTGAGACAATATTTTGTGCTTTCACAGTGATTAGTGACATTGAGTGTTTGTTCACATCACAAGTTTTTCTATTTTAAAATTATGTCCTGAACACTTCAGTTCAGCAACTTATGGCAAAGTCAGCTCAGTGAGTAATTATTATTCCTATTTGTCAGCCCACCGTAATAACTATTATTTCAATAATGAATGAATGAATAAATGTTTTATTGCCAAAGTAAACAAATGATACAAAACAATAATATCATAAAAAATAATTTTTGGCGTGGCTGGAAAAGAGAGCCCCTGTGCTCCAGCCACGAATAAATTTTGTGACAATGGATAGAGAATTTAATACTGTACCTACTTTCTGGAATTTGTACTCTCAGATAATTATATCACTTTCAGATTTTGTTTCAATGAACAGATTTTTGCTTTTAGGAGCAAAAAGCCAAAAACTATATATCTACCACTCAGCCCGTCCCCACAACCAATTACACAAAAGAAAGAGCCAGTTTGTTTTGTCAAATGAATTTATTTATTTAACAGCGAATATTTTGTGCTTCCAGACAACCACTTTTTATACCAACTTGAAACTTCAGTACCAGTCGACTTATTTCTAACAATTTCTGAATAATTCATGAAAACTAATATGCAATCAAAATCCATTGTTACTTATAAATTGCATTCTCAATGAAAAATAGGCGTTTCAGTAACTGACAATGGGACAAAGTCACCTAAAGTTTACTATAGTGCGATTCACGTCAAGAAGTCAGCATTGCTTAGATGGGAGTTTGCTATCCTTGTTCAGCACAAGGCAGTTGCTGATGTATCTATCCTATTCGCACTGTGCATAGTTGCCGCACTGTGCATTGTTGTCGCACACAGTCCCAACAAACACGTTTGGTGCAGTTTTCTCTTTCTCTCTCAATCAAACTTGGCATCAATGCTCCTCATATAAACAATGCTAACTTCTTGACGTGAATCGCACTATATATATTATCTACATTACGTACCTCATACCTGTCATTTGATGTCACAACACATTTTTGATTGGACAAATCCACCATACTATTTTTGTTTTTGCTAGGGATGATGCCCACATAAGCTCTAAGCTTGTGCGTGGGTAATGGGAAGGATGATGATGAGAGATGAATACACATACCATAGATGAATATTGAATATATACTACTTGCAATGAGTATGCACTTTTGTTTACCCATTAAGAATAAAACTTAAAGCATATGCCACAATTACACTTCTCTCCATCTTCTTCCTAATATTTTTCACATTAATTTCTTGCTTGTTCTAATTTATTACTATATTTGGTGAAAAAATTCTCAATAAATTTAAACCACTTTTTTCCTACCTTATATATTCAGTTTTAGCATAACATTTTACAACATTTTGAAGGCCTAATCCAGAAAAAAATAATATCTTTGATACACATAGTAGAGAAAAATTCAATATAGCTTTGTTTTGTGGAGCTCCTTTGCAAGCTCATTGCAGCTCCTTTTGCAATTACTAGAAGCACAGATGGCTTCTAGTATTTAATAATATTTCAATCATTAATTTTTTAATTATCAATTATAATATTTTAATTATTAAATTTCACTTATTAGTTATTAATTTTTAATTATTAATATTTGCCTTTGCCAGTGTTACTTTTCATCATTTTAAGCTTTCAACACAATACCAAGAGTAGATAGACAATTTTTAATGTTGGAAAAATTTATTATTTTTGGTGTTGTTTTTCTCAAAATAAGCTTGAAAATGAGTAAATGGGTTAATGTTTGCCTGTAATCTCATATCAAGTGAAAAAATTTGGAAAAGTATAGCGGTATAAAAAATATTCCAATACAATGTTATGGACCCATTCACACCAATGACCACACTGTTATTATACAGTCTCTTTAATACCTATTGCTGGGGCTAGTCTTTGGCGTCGATCTACTTTGTCGTCTTCATCATCGACCTTTTTGATACCAGAGTAAGATGAAGACAAAATGGGACTATTCTATTTTATTGCATGGAACAATGAATTCAGTAGAGTCTCTATAATCAGGCCATTCAATAAACCGGCACATCTAGTAATCCGGCACTGTATTTCCGCCGATGAGTCAGTAGATTTCCATGTCTAGACTGTAGTTTGCTGTTTCATATCACTGTTTCTTTTTCATAATAATACAGTAAACAAAATTGCATTAGGCCTATAATACTGTACAGAAATTCAAACGATTGTTAGTTTTTGTAAGCAATAGAAATGTTGTTTATTGTAAAACAACTTTATTTTCTGATGCATTTTTACTAATCCGGCATTTTCGTTAATCTGTCTCTACTCTAATCTCCATATGAAGCCAGATTAAGTAGTATATTCTTAAGCTCCAGAGCTCTTCTTTGTTCTATGGTAATATTATACAGTACTACCACAAAGTAGAAAATTCCTTTCTTCTCTGTGGTACTACAAAGTGGGAACGACAGAATCGACCACATCGTGAGAAGTTCAAATTTGAGTACAAGAAAAAGTTGTCGTTGTCTCACATTTTTGTCGTCATTTCCACTTAGTACATCAATAATTCGAATAATCTCCACTTGACTATTTTATTCGCTCTTATGCCATTCAAGATAAATTTAAATTCATCTTTAATTCCTTCTACTGATAAATTAATAATGGATTCATTTCATTGATCTTACTTTCCGTAATTAGCCGTTTCGTGACTTGGGATCAGCTGCTACGATACGTAATCAAGAACAAAAAGATAACATAACCTAAAATTCATGTAAAGTTTGTACCGTATTCAATATCCTATTTTTTCATGATAAATTATGTTACATCGATTGATAGTGAATATTGAAATTCTTTGAACTTGGCAGTAGGCCGCTACTGACTCTTCAAAATGTTGGAGTCCATAGATTTAGGTGCGCCTGATGTGGAGGAAAAAATTAATCAGTCTTTGGGGCTTCTCAATGAAAAAGAGGTGACATTACTATTTACGGTTTGATTAATATGATTGTTTTTTGTTCCCAAATTATTTTTGTATATTTTAAGTCTGAAGTGCAGTTAGTCTACAGCTTAAAAAAACTCTTGTGTCAATAAACCTCTATACAGTGGCTGTGCTTTCAAAATAAATATTTTCCTCTATTATTTCTAAACATGCACTCGATCTAAGATTGAATGCATTAATAAGTTTACAGTTTGGTTCACATCCACAGAAGCTTGACCTAGGTACACGTTACTTGCACCTCCCGGCAATTCACAGCCCCAATATTTCACTTTCATACCCAAAACTAACCCAAGTTTGTAGTCTACAACCTTTGAAGACCGACACAACTATTCTCTACAAGTATATTAGTAGCGTTCATGTTGTGCTGTGGACAAACGGCTTATTCAGTGAATGTGAACACACATTGACAAAAATTTCATTGAATTTTTTTGTGCTCTGTAGCCTTCAGTAATACTGATACTGTAACAGTACCGTATACGTATAGCAGGATTCTTTTAACTTGTCAGAAAACATGTGTTTTACTCGGCCATCAGTACAATATTTAACCTTCAAATGCTGAATCTCGCAGATTATTGAAAAGTCTTTTAAAAGTTATTCTTTGAAAGGTCTTCTTTAAAAAGGTCTTTTAAAGACTTTAAAGGTCTTTAAGACTTTTAAGCCTTCTGATTATTGTGTCGAAATCACTGTTTAATTATTACCGAAACAGCTGATTTCTGACAAGTTAAAAGGATCCTGCTATATTGTGCACCATGCTGTACATGCTAAGCATCGTCACTAGAAGCTCTATTTATACTCTTCAATTTCATTCGTGATAAAATTTGTGTCTTGATCCAACTCAACTCGATTTGAAATGAGTTTTAATAAAAATTTTCTCATTTTAATTTTCAGGAAGAGTTGGATAAGCAGTTGGAAGCTTTATCCGCCAGAAAAAGCTATTTGGAAACAAAAATCAGAGGTATTACAAAAGCTTTGCCAAATCTACAGATTGTACACTCTGATTCCGAACAATTAGCTGAGATGATATCATTCACTTGTACATTGGCTGAAAACGTTAGTGCCAAAGTTCGTCAGCTTGATGTTGCTAGAGTGAGTACCAACTTCATTTTTCATACTACAGCAGGATTCTTTTAAATTGTCAGAAACAGCTGATTGATGTACGCTCGTTTACTAACGTTAAGTCAGCTGTTTTCTGACAAGTTAAAAGAATCCTGCTATATATAAGTTAGCCTATGTTTTCTTCCTATATAGATTTTAAATTTACATTTTGTCATGGTCTCCAGTGTAATATAGTAGTACCCCATCCTTCACACCATTTAGAGCCAGTAGATGATTAAATCTCCGTAGTAATTCATCTATACTCATCTCCTTATAGCCTACTCTATCTTAGTGCGGAATGAAAAGTAAAATACTCAATTGAATATCATAAAATCGTGTGTGCTGCTTCATAAGCAACTATGTGAAGTACTGTGACTAAACGTGACTAATCTCGTCTTGTCTTGACTAACCGGTGTACGCCTAGCCTTATGTGCAATACATGTGGCAGGTTAAGTCATGAAACAATGGTACTGTAATTTTAATTTGTAAATAAATAGTGGTTTGACAACATCTTCGTCTCTTTTTTCCACAATAAACTGTTTTATTAAGAGGTTGGTCAATCTTAGACAGGTAGAATTTTATTACTGTAAATTATTGTTGAATTTATTATTAATCAATGTTGTTGTTGCGCTCAAGAGTCGTGTATCGGAATGCCAGCAACGGGTGCACGACCTTCTCGATCTGCAGTTGTGCAGTGATGGAGTGCAGACGGCTCTCTCGAGTGACGATTATGAAAAAGCAGCTGCTCACATACATCGGTTCCTGACCATGGACCAGAGTGTACTAGAGCAGACGGCTGATGATGTTCAACAAGGTCAGAAACTGACTGTACTTTTCACATTGTCTACTTATCCGATTACATTATTTTCAAATCAAATCAAAAACTTTTATTTAGATCTTAACAGAATAATAACAGAATAAATGTTCAATGTAATTACATAAGTGGTCAAGTGGCTAAGGCACTGGTCCGGCAAACCAGGGGTGCTGGGTTCGATTCCCGCCCGGGGAAAAGCTTTTTTGTGCAGCAGCGTTCATAGAATTTCCTTACTAGCTATTATTCTTGTACTATATTCATAGTATTTAATAAAACACCGTTTACGATTCGAATAACTCATTTTATTCTTCCATTTTAACATAACCAAAGCAAGACAGAAAGAGTACAATTTCCAGTGCAAGTCTAGAGAGTGGGAGGTACACTGCTGCCAACCCAACTCTATAATACCAAAATACATTACAATTCTGTTGTCAATTTTTGCAGTAGCAGAAGTCTTCAGAATATTATATGGCATTAATTAGGAATTTCGTTCAATTAATTATTATGATTTAACAGCAACTGTATAGTTTGCAATATCTCATTTCCTTCCACCTATTATTCACCTTACTATTCTATTCGCCTTAGATTCTTCTGATGCCTTCTTGTTCCATATTTTTATTAAATTTCTCTAACTTTTATTCTTTGTTTTTCTCCTAGATTGCTCTGCAGTTACTAATTCGTTGACTCTACTTCAAGAAGCTGCCGGCCAGCTCAGAGACATTGTTACTATAAAATTTACCGAAGCAGTTAAAAAATCAGATGCCGCATCAGTGGAACGATTTTTCAAAATCTTTCCTCTCATAAGCATGCATGATTATGGATTGGAAAAATATTCTGCCTATCTGGCGGCAAAGGTAAAAAACTATTCAACTTCGGAATGAATTAATATGCATGACTTTTCCATCATAGCTATTTGACCAATCTTAACTCCGATTCTTGATTATTATTTTTTAATTCTATCTCTTTCATTTAATTTCATTTAATTTCTCTCTCTTTCCCTTTCATGTTAATGACAAGGATATCTTTGGACATCCTTTTCCATAAATGGACATGTACTGCCCGAGTCTAAGCTCCATGTCCCTGACGGCTGAAGAGGAGAGAGAGAAGAGGAGTGCTATAAAGTACACTACAAAAACGATGATTTTCGATGACGTATTGCATTCCTCCCAGGGACACGGAGCTTAGACTCGGGCAGTTTGTGTTCAAACTTTGCCGGTCATTTAGAAAATAGTATTCTTATTATTTATTTATTCAAGTTTTATTCTATATCATTATTATTCATTCTGTAATTTATCATCATTATCACATTGCATCTAATACTCATATAGTTGAATGAGTTATAACTAATGTAATAATCTATTGTATAATCTAGAATCTAAGCAGGAGTATTTTATCATCTACATTAATAAATTATTATACTATAGTCTTTCTCTACAATTCCTCAGTAAATCCCCGTATTCATACTACAAAATTACAAAATTGATTGTGTTATGTTTTTTGGACACTCGATAAAATGTTTTTCTATTCTATAAAATTATAGTGGTGAAAGCTCTTTTAATGACTTATCAAAACAAATATCACCGTATTCGTCCTTTTTCACTTTGGAGTGAATAATTATTATAAATATTAAGTATAAACGAATATCAAGTTAGTGTAAAATAGTAGAAACAAAAGTACTTCCAATTAGAAAGCACAATTTCGTGTTTACAACTTCGGTCATCCAAATAGATGTATATCATCTATCTATATATCATCTATCAGAATTTATCTGATAGATGTTTGAATAAAAATTCAGATAACGTCTGATAACATTCTAACATAAATGACAATATCACGTCCAGCCAACAAAATTGAAGTTGAAATTTATAAGTGTTGCTGATATCTAAATGTAAACATTTTCCAAGCTGATTGTAAATATTTC
The DNA here is from genome assembly GCA_017141395.1 of Laodelphax striatellus. Lineage (NCBI taxonomy): Eukaryota > Metazoa > Arthropoda > Insecta > Hemiptera > Delphacidae > Laodelphax > Laodelphax striatellus. The sequence goes on from CM029531.1 coordinate 53,561,067, forward strand.
AATCTAATTAAATTACTTTATTGAAATAATAATTAATTAAAATGGATAATAGATATGAGTATAATTATATTGATTGAGACATCTCTTTATTAAAATAATCTGTTTTGAAATTATTTTTGTAATTGGAAGTATTCTCTTGACCTCTGTTTCAGTTGGATGAGGCATCAGCGAAAAGTATGAAGACATCCCTTGAAACGCCTTCCAATGATAAGCGAGCTTGTGTGGTATTCGCTGATTTGTTAACTGTTCTATTCGAAACCATTGCGCGCCTGTTCGAGGTTCATCAACCTCTCATAGAAACTTATTATGGTAAATATTTTTCAATTTTAGTTTGTAACCTACTCTTTGTAAGACTTTATTTTAAACGATTGAATAAATCTATATTTTATCAGAAGTTATTTTTGGATTAATTTTATCAATAATCGTAGTCTATTCTCTATCTACTTCAACTTCCATAATTAATTATTAAAGAACCTGTTTTGTTATTTATTTATTATCTATTTATTTGTTGGAAATGACTCGAACATCATCTTAAACATAAATTGAATTGGGCCTGTTTAATGAAACATAGAAGTCAAGAAATACAGGTGAAATGGCGATCTCACACTAAATAGACCAGCTGTAGTAACTCATTTTTTCAATTTTTGTGAATATTTTTAATTGTTTATTGTTGATCCGAGTTGTCTATCAACCTTTTAAGATTTGAAATCGATATTTTAATCTACTTGTTATTCGCGTTTTCGAGTGCAAATTGTGCAATATGCCTTGAAAATAACCTAACTTTGGACGTTTAATGTAAGTTCGCCATTCCAAGTGTTTTCTTGACTTGTAATTTTTATGAAACAGGCCCCAGATCTTGCAGGCAACTATCAAAATATTTTAATTATTACTCCGTTAAAGATATGAAATCAGTTCTTTTTTAAGAGAAATGCAAGCAATTGAATGAAATTTATTGAGTTAATGATAATAATCTATATATTTTTTCAAATGAAACAGGCTCTAAATCTTGCAGGGAACTATTGAAAATATTAAATTATTTCTCTGTAAAAGACATAAATCACTTCTTGTTCAAGGCAATGAGTTAGAATTTATTCATAATAAGTCCCATTAAGTTAAGTTTATTCATAATATTTTCTTTTGGCTACTCTTCAGGCCCAGGACGTCTGCTGAAGGTGTCCTCAACCCTTCAACAGGAATGTGACAAACAAAGCAAATTGATATTGAACGAATTCAACAAGCAACGGTCAATGGACAGGAAAATTGCACTGATCAACGAAGTCGAACGACTTGGAACCTCGAGCAGTTCCAGTGCATTGAATTCCAACAGACTCGATCCTAAGGATATCGATCTTCTGCTCAGTGAAATATCGATAATGCACTCACGTTATCAGCTTTATGTGCGATTTCTCCAGCGACGCATTTCTGTAAGTTCATCAATCTTTAAGGGCCGGTTCATGAGCTCGGGATTTAGCCAAGTCCTAGACTAAAACGGGTGGCCACCGTAGCATCGACAAACGTTAGCCTCAAAACTATGTACTAAGGGCTCTCTATGCTGCTAACCCACTAACCTGTCGAGACAAACGTTTGTCGATGCTACGGAAGCCACCCGTTTTAGTCTAGGACTTGGCTAAATCCCGAGCTCATGAACCGGCCCTTAGTATCATAACGATAACTTTTTATTATACTATTATGAAACTTAGTTCCAGTTAAAAGGTTTAGTTAAGGCTAAAACTTAGTTCTTGGTTTTTTAAAGGTTTGTTAAGCTTGATCTTCAATTAACATTCAATTCCGCCATTTGATGATCCTTGGAGAGGAATACATCGAAAACTTTTGAACCTACAATAACCGCCTTTTTCTTAAATTGTCTTAATTTACTTTAAAAACGACAAGGACAGTTTTTATGAAGAAGTTATGCTTCAGTGTCAAAATTGGCCAACCTTAGAAAAGTGCAAAATTTCGGCGTTTTTGCACTGTGACCCGGAAGTTTACCGAGGTCGAAAATTGGGTTTTAACATCTCAGACTATTAAATAAACTGTTCAGCACAATGTACGTTTAGTGTAAATGTTAAAATATTTTTACAGACTGAACAAAATAGTATATTCTTCATTTACAAACTTTTATTCAGCCCAACACTTTCAGCATACGCACAGTACAACCTTATTTATTCAACGTTCAAACACCAACTGACTTGTATGTTATTCACAATGAAACCATAAAAACATAAACATATCAACTGTGACCCAATAACTTTTCTTCTTTCTCAACAGTAAATATAATGTACAACTCAAAAAAAGGAAATCCACAACCCCATTTCTAGCAAGTTAGAATGTAGAGGTAAATGCTAATATTCATATTCATTCATTTGCCATTCATTATAAATTTGGCAATAAATTTCAATATATTAGCATCCTCTGACCGCTTTTAAAAGGGGGATGATGGATTTGTCAATATTTCTAGTTGTTTAATAGATTTTTAAGATTTGATATTTGTTTAAGATATTTTAATAGTTGTTTAATAGATATTCAATGTTGGACTACATAACCTATATCTTTTCCACATTTCCCATTACGGAAATTGGATGATTCGGCGAAGCGGAACACCCGAAAGGGTCTCCCCGCTAATAAAAGCCATAAGCATAATAATAGATATTCTAATGTTATTAACGCTCTGAACTATGAGAAAAGAATTCCTCATTAGAGTATGCACATACATTCAACAATTCTGTGACAATTCATTTCTAACCATGTAGGCCTAATTAATAATAGATATTCTAATGTTATTAACGCTCTGAACTATGAGAAAAGAATTCCTCATTAGAGTATGCACATACATTCAACAATATTATTTGACAATAATTCTTAACAATTCATTTCTAACCATGTAGGCCTAATTGATAATGTTTAATTTTGACAGAATGATTTAGAAGTTGGCATCAAAGACACGGCTAGCCGTGCCGTGCACCTGAGTGAGATGGATGCGCTGATACAGAACAGCGATCTCTGTCGCCGGATGCAAACTCTGCTCGGCCACTACCTGCTACTGGAGCGATACTACATGGAGAACAGTGTCATCAAAGCCGTTGCAATCGATACAATCGACAAGGCATCGCAAACGTCCAGCATGGTCGATGATGTTTTCTTTATCGTTAGGAAGTGCATCAGGTTGGTTCTAACCTAACTTTCTCCTTCACTACTCACCTCAATGACGTTACTACTCAATGACGTCATAAGACAGATATCATTAGGGATGATTTCTTTCCATAGGCTCCGTCAAATGGCTTTATAAAACGAGAAGCATTGAAGAGAGAACTGGAAAGCTGTTGTTTTTACTCAATCCAGGAGTTTAAAGACTATTATAGAGGTTGAAGTATTACCGATTAAAATTTTTTGACAAATCCAGATGCCCCTGTGATGGGAGGCCAGTGGATGCTATGAATATCTGTATCTGTATCTGTATCTGGTAGTTAAATTCAATTGGCTTTTTAAAACAATTTAAAATTGTTAGTTGAATTTAATTTGCTTTTTTAAACAATTTAAGGCTGTTAATTAAATTTAATTTGCTTTTCAAAACAATTTAAGGTTGTTAGTTGAATTTAATTGGCTTTTTTAAACAATTTGAGGTTTTACATCAGCATATTTTAAACTTTTCTATAGTAATATTTTTTAAAGTTTTACTATTTGGATACTATCAAGCTGTAGAAATTAAATAAATTTTAGTGGAAAGTTTTTCTTTTTTGTTCACTGGTTAGCGAGATATGGGCGTCTAAGCCCCTTCGCCCACTAAGCAACTGCTATCTGATTTCAGTCAGCAACCCAGGGTTGCCAGATGACTTTGGCTGATAGGTTAGATTACCCGAAAAACAGCCAAATGTCATCTGGCAACATTGGGTTGCTGACTGAAATCAGATAGCAGTTGCTTAGTGGGCGCAGGGGCATAAGGTAAACTTTTTGGGACAGATCATCTCACAATTGGTTGCAAATAAAACAATGAAATTTTGATCATACATTCTTTTAAATGTATTGTCTATCAAATAAAATACTCAATTTCTCAAAATATCAACTTTTGAAATAAAATAACGAATTCTCTCTTTGGATTGAAAATTGAGTAAGGCTCAACCTAACTTACCTAGTTTCTAAAAACATCAAATTAAAAAACCAAATACAAATGGCTCTATATAAATTATTTATACGTCATGTTATTTATATATACTGTACATGAATTATTCTAACCAATTTTATTTTACGTATAGAATTGAAATTCATCAAGTCTCTTCTCAGATATCAGTGAAGGCCTAATGCAATAAATTTTTTTCTCTTTCAAATAACTGTATGTACTAAGACCCAGATGAATTACAGTTACGGTACGTGAGTGTGAATTTATTTAATAAATTGCCATCAAGTGCTAGATATGTTACCTTTAGGAAGTTTGAATGTACAATGCAGGAGTGGTTGAAATCAAAGCCGCTTTATTCACTTCAGGAGTGGCAGGACATGAGCCTGGATAGTCTCAACTTTGTATGAATTGTTCCAGTGTGTATGTGTTTTTATACAGGGTGTTTCAGAACTCCCTACCAATACTCTAGGTCATTGTTCCTGAGTAAAAACCATATCTAAATATCATATTTAAATTGTCCAGAAGTCCTTAGTTACTCACACAGCTGCCATTTTGTTTTTTTCACTTATTATTTTTTATTTCAGTAATGGTGAAACATATGGAATTGAAACTTTGCACCAACATTCATGACAACTAGACAAAGCTACAAAACAATTATGACAATTTTTCAGATCCAAAAAACAAAATGGCGGCAATTTAAAATTTTATTTCTTGAATAACTCGGAAACCGTTGATATTACGAAAATTTTACAAGAATAACATTTCTTAGTAAATTTAATTAAAAATCGATTGAAACCTTATTCGTTAAGATTGGACGAATATTGACTGAGATATGGCAGCTTTAGTGATAGGTGACCGCTGGAGGCTGGTTGCAGTTCATCCTGGGCTTGCGGCTAAAGTATGCTACAACAATGCAACAGTTGCTTTGCATGCTATTTTTAAGCGATTTTAGATTATTTTGTGTGAATTTTAAATACAGTAGAAAAGAGTGCAAGTAACCTCCAGCGGTCACCTATCACTAAAGCTAATGTAAAACTAATGTTGTCTGAGTATTTATGTGATTGCTTTTGAACTCAATGTCCATGTATTTTTCGATTCTATTCTATGTTTTTGCAGGCGAGCGGGTACCAGTGGCAGTATAGACGGTGTGTGTGCAGTTATTAACAACGCATGTGGAGCACTAGAAACAGAAATGTGTGCAGCGCTACGCAATCAACTGAAGCTCGGCTTTCCGTCCGGCTACCTCGACTTGACTCAAGCCTACAATGTCATGCTGCAGGGACGATTGCAAACATCCGACTCGGAACAGGCTAGAAACACGTTTCTGGTAAGCGATGTGCTACTTGCCACTTTGGTAACCAGACCAAGTTTATGTACGCAAAACGTGCGGCTTGCCAGGCTCCCAGTGGTGCCTAATCGGACCCCTGGTTGTAAGATCCACTGATTTCGATAATTTGGCGGGAAGCGGTCGTCCCAGTGGCAGAGGCGAGCTCAATCGGTGAGATTGGATAGAGATGCAGCGCTCACCACCCTGCTGTAATCGTGACCGTCTCTAAATACAAAAATTTGATAAAAGATATAGGACATAACTATTATAGGTGGGCTGACTACTCATACCAAGCAGAATCAATTTATAAACGAAAAATCACAAAAAACTGCACAGAATTGTATACATCATTCGGCCACATATGAACATTCATCTCTGCGCATAATTTTGAATATGCATTATAAAACTAAGTAGATAGATAACATAATATTGAATATACAATGAAAATAATATTGCTTATGCAAATCTTGAAAATTGAGAGAAATAATAGATTCAAGTAAAATCGCCTTCAAATTGATTTACATTGTATGATTAATATTCATTTAACTATGTGGCATTAGAAAGATAGAGATTGGAATTATAATTCAGAGAACAGATTTATAATAGATAGTTCCATCGGCAAGTTAAATTTTGGACCAGAAACAAGGGTCGATCCAGCTACATCTCTGAACCTCTGAGTAATGGAACTGTAATTGTAAATCTAAAGTGGAAATGGTAAATCAAGATGAGACAGTGAATGGGAGGAGTGAGCGATCGATTGAGAGAGGAACGCAGCGTCAGCGATCTGAACGACACGATACAGAAATCACGGGTTGATTGTATAGAGTGATTCAGACACACAATCTTTAAAACTTTGTATCTATCTAATGAAAGAAATATAACGAGAACCTTACTGGTTATACATCATCGTGCAGCAACCTGTGTTGCCACTACAAAGAGTCTTGTAGAGCCAGCTCATGATTTTCCATTTCGGCCAGAGTCAGCCTGAAATCTCAAACTCTTTCCCCACTTCATTAGCGTAATAGTTTGATGATGGGTTATTTCACTTTTGCTCAATCATCAATGGTGGACATATTGAGACGGATAACAACAGCAGCCATCCAAACTGGCTTACGCCTGACATGCCACAGATAGCGGAACAAGCTCCTGAGGAGGTTTTACTGATATTGCTTGACGACTGTCTGAGGTCATAAGGAACATCTCTGAACTTGTTTTGTGAGGAAAAAACTTTAAATACTCATAACTATATGTCATTCTGGCCTATGATGTTTTCTATAACATATACATTTTTTAAAGTTGTATTCTTTTGACCAGGATCACCCTAGTATTTCATAGCTCTGCCCTTTGAACAATCTACTAGAGTATTGTTACTCTATGATTTACACTCTACGGTAAATAGATACGGTAGATTGGTCATCAGCAACGTCAAGAAATATTATTTATGTATCTCTCTATCTATCAACCTATCTAATGAAGGTAATTCGACATTCGCCAAATCAAATGTTACTATACTAATGTGTTGTGGTTGTGGCAGGTGTATTTGAACAACGCCGACGTGAGCTCGGAGTGTGTGACGACGCTGTGCCGCAGCCTGTGCCAGGAGATCCCGTGCGCGACGGCCAACGACCGAGCCAAGCTGGACAGCTGTGTGGCGGGCCTGAGCAGTGTGACGGCCGCGCTGGGCGCCATCACCGACTACGGCCTGCAACAGTTGCGCGTGTCGGCCGTCAAGCCGCGCATCGGGCCCTGGCTCGACACCTTCCTCACCCTCTCGCACAATCTCACTCAGGTCGAATATCGTGCACCGGTTGCAAACTGCAGACAGTGTATTCGCTAAAGTGCATCTACCGTGTTGCGGCCTAAAATTGGCGGATAATCGTAAAGGAATCTTGATGAGGCAGATTAATGCGGGCAAGGATAGCCATATGCCGTAAAAATCATTATAATTGAAATAGAATTCCCCAAGTCACATGCTGCACGTTTATTGATTGTGGAATTATATTTAGAATGATAATTAATATATCATACAAGTTCCTTAAACATTATTATAACCGCAATTGAAGTTTTGAAATCAACTTTGAAGGTTGTTATGTCTGAAGCTCATGGAGCAGATGATGTAGTCTATCCACAGCTGAGTTCGCCTCTATAGAGGAGCAGCTCCTCAGACCCTAGATCAGCGCGCTCTAGGTGAGAGAGTTGAACAACCTTTGTTGGATTCAAATATTGCAGATAGGAACAAAACATTTATTTTAGGATAGACTTAATTAAACTGGCCAATGTATCATCAATACGTTATTGTTATCTATTATTTAGTGGTTTCGAAGGTGTTTAATGAATGTATCAGTTAGATTTGGAAAGTATTTTACTGAATTTTCGTCATCTTGTTGCTATGACCTTTCTGCTAGGTTAGGCTAGTTTGAACTTTGACCTGCTATGTGTAAATCATCAGTATGGTTTGTATAATAAACATTATTATTCCAGGAACATAAATTATTTTACACAAATAATATTTAATTCAATCACAACATTATATTTATATCTTATATTTTCCATACTTCGTCTATTTACGTTCAATATTATATGTGCAATAATCAATGTCAGAGTAAAAAGAGATTATTATTCCAGAGACATTAACTATTTCACACAAATAATATTTAATTCAGTCACAATATTATATTTACATCTTATATTTGCTATATTTCATCTATTCACGTTCAATATTATATTTTATATCAGTACCTATCTTACTCTTTTTGGAAAGGAATGCTTTTGGAAAGAGGGTCAAATTAAAATTATCTTTGTTTTTCTCTCTTAAAAATGCAACTGAAGTGTTCTGAAACATCCTAGCTTTGATTTTATAAGTTACTGGAATATTTTGGCTGAATATTTATCAAATACGATGGGTTGGAAAACAGACATTTTACATTTGATTCAATGTTAACCCATCTTCAATCCCGACAAGTTGTTCCTCTGTCTCTCACTTGAGCGCTAGTGTTTGGCAGCTACTCGTCTATTGGTTATCAATTCAAATTGCATTATGGGCGCGAGACTTCAAATCAATCATATGCTTTGAACTGGATTTTTCACTCGATTAATTCAAAACTGAGATCCGATTTCTTTGTTGAATCACTTTACGCTTGGAAATGGAAGGAATAGAAGCCGCAATTACTATTGTGAACGGTATTTGAACAATTAGAATACGACAATACTTTGAATGCATTGTAAATGCTTATTCCTATCCTTTCTCATGTTAAACTAACCTTTTCGTTCTCTAAAATTCCGCGTGAGCGCAGGTGTCGATTTTATTATCCCCACCACCTACGTGCACACAGCGAAAGTCACTGAGCTAAATATTATCTAACTGGAAGTAGCAATGAATGAACAAGCTGGGTTCCTCCTATTTTTTTTTTTTTTTTCATGCTCCCCTGTACTGCCAACCTAACAAAATTAGGTGGAACACTGGCCACCTAATTTTGTTGAGTTGGCAGTCAGTGGAGTCATCAGATTTGAGGATTAGGGCATGATGAAAAAAATAGGTAGAACATGGGTCTCGTATAGCAGTCCTAGCCACTGCTACCTCCAGTTAGATAATATTTAGCTCAGTGTGTATAGTCACAGTGTGGACATTACATGTCATACTGTTGATTGGTTAGCTCCGAAAAATCCGCCATACTTTTGCCAATTCCCATAACCCTGGTCGTACACCGGAGCAATAAGCAATAGGCAACTACAGCAGGATCCGTTTAACTTGTCAGAAATCATATGATCAACGAGCATATGATCGCAATACTTAACCTACAAATGCTGAATCTCGCAGATTATTGAAAAGGTCTTTTAAAAAGTTATTTTTTGAAAGGTCTTCTTTGAAAAGGTCTTTTAAAGACTTTAAATGTCTTTAAGACTTTCAAGCCTTTTGATTATTGTGTCGAAATCACTGTTTAATTATTACTGGAACAGCTGATTTCTGACAAGTTAATTGGATCCTGCTATAGCAACATATGGATCATATGATTGTCTACTCTATACAAACCAATAGTTCAATGCACACCGAAACAGCTGCTTTAGGTGTGCATTGGACTATTTTTTTTTTGTATAGAGTAGACGATCATATGATCCAAATGTTGCTTATTGCCTATAATTGCTTATTGCTCCGGTGTACGAGCTGCCAAAGATTTGCATTGGAATGAAAAGCTGATCATATATGTTATGATATAAGATTCACTTCTAACCTACATTTTGCCTTTGTCAGTATTAGTTTACATCATTTTAAGTTTTTAAAGCAATAACAAGATTAGAGAGACTATTTTTAATGGTAGAAAAGTTGTCTTGATGTTTTTTCTCTCAAAATAAGTTTCAGAAATGAGTGAATGGGTTTATGTTTGCCTTTAATCCCATATCAAAATTCAAATTAGTAAATTAATATTACTATCAATGTTATCCAATTTATCATAATACTCAATCAAATCCTGTATATGTCTATAAATTCAATAATCATATAGACTATTATCAGGTTCCTAGCACCTCTTTATAATCAAGTTATACAGTAGTCAATTTTAATATTCATAACCACTAACCATTAAACTACTGCTCTCTAAATAGCGTTTACTGCAAATCCCATTAAGGCTAGGCGTTCACCGGTTTGTCAAGACAAGACAAGATTAGTCACGTTTAGTCACAGTAATTCACATAGTTGCTTATGAAGCAGCACACACCGATGCAATGACTAATCGGTGTGTGTTGCTTCATAAGCAACTACGTGAAGTACTGTGACTAAATGTGACTAATCTCGTCTTGTCTTGTCTTGACTAACCGGTGTACACCTAGCCTTAAGGAGCCAAATAAAGAATAATTTGTGCTTGCTAAGGACTAGATCCGAGAATCCTTCAACAAATAAGTCATGACTGCAAGATTTATGGCCAGACCTGACATTTATTAATCAGACACGGAAACGAACGAACAGTAGGTCGAGTTTCAAACTGTGATGTTCATTTACTCCACATCCTCTGATATCACTTTCACTATAGTTTTAATGAACTTGAATCTTGCTGTCATTGCAAAGCATCTCCACTCATCACCAAATTACTATGGAATCTTTTGTTTTTACAGGAAGAATTCTCGAATTATGAAGCAAATGAACCGTTTGTGAGGAGTTTGATAGCAAACCTGAACATGCTGCTTTTGGAGTTTGAAAATGTTCTTACCAACTCGAATTATGATGCATTGATTGCAATACTTGTGTCTGAAGTGACAACGCAAATGGAGAAAGTCATCATGAAGTCTGAATTCAACCGGGTGAGTTGTTGTATGTAAATGTTCATCTAAACTGTATCACTGTATTATTTCTTTGTGCCAAATAGTGAAAAATTATATCGCCATTGCTCCTCGCTTTATTTATCTTATCATTACATAGATAATAGCCTACTTGCAGTATGGTACGGTATGAATTAGTTTAAAACTGAACCTTTGAACATACTGTATATATTTTTGGCATAAAAATCTATTGAATACGTTTGTCTAGAATTTAAATACATTACTCATTCTTTGTTCTCTCAATTTGTTCTTCTTTGATCATTTTTTGTTATAACTCAATATTGTTGCCTTTGCAGCTTGGTGGTCTTGCATTGGACAAAGAGGTGCGTTCACTTGTTACGTATCTGAGCAACGCCACTTCATGGTCTGTTAGAGATAAATTTGCGCGTCTCACTCAAATTGCAACTGTGCTCAATTTGGAAAGAGTGTCCGAGATCTCCGATTATTGGGGACAAGACTCGGCTTCCATTCCATGGAGGTTAACGCCTGGAGAAGTCAGGCAGATAATGACTCTAAGGTGATTATTATTGATTCATTAGTGAATTTTCGGATTTTATTGGAATTGAAATTTTTATTCCTTCATAAAAATACAATACAGCAATAATATACATAATTATATTATAATATTACATTATATTTTTATGTATTGTTGTTTGGCAACAAGTTTGATCGTAGCATACCGATGGTTTTATCAACCTTTTATTACCAACCAGGTTTTTTCTTCAAAAATGTCAATTGCTTAAAATATAGAACAAGATGTGTTTATATCTCTGTATAGAAAACAATAGAAGGCAACTTGGTTATGAAAAATTACTCTTCTCCAACATGTTAAGGCAGCTCGTACACCGAAGCAATAAGCAATAGGCAATAAGCAACATTTGGATCATATGATCGTCTACTCTATAGAAACAAATAGTCCAATGCACACCTAAAGCAGCTGTTTCGGTGTGCATTGAACTATTGGTTTGTATAGAGTAGACAATCATATGATCTATATGTTGCTAGTTGCCTATTGCTTATTGCTCCGGGGTAAGATATAAAAATCAGAGCTTAAACGTTATGTTGATGATAGAATGATGCAAAATCGACTCTTGACATCGTCGTCTTTATATTTCATGAAGAGAGATGGAACTAGTATGGTACCACTACTGACTAAATTGAGGAGCATAATTCTGCTCCTCACTGAATTTCGCATTCAACTCCAGAAAATTCAATTACAGTTTTTTATGTCTATCATCTCAACGAAAATAAATAACATTATTCTTTTCTTTTCAGGACGGATTTTAGAAGTGAAGAAATCAGGAGATTGAAATTTTAACATTCCTACCATAGTATTAGTTGTACGTCGTCGCGATATAATGGACTACAGTGGCAGATGAGATCATAGAATCAACAAGATCATGGGATTCAGCCAATTATACGAGTACTATTCTCTTGTACTAGAACATTAGTGTAAATTTACTCCATTTGACTAATGTGCATGTGTTCTAGTCACAAGTCAGAATAACGTTTTAAGGAAATTTTCTTAATGTACCCAAGAATCTAGTGAATTGATATAACATTATTATCTTTATCAGTATAGTGTAATTTTCATTGAAATTTTCTTGAAATATTATTTACTCTAGACTAAAGCTACTTCAGAAACTTCCTATTCTATCTGCAATGTAAATATTTACTTTGTTAATATGTATTATTGAGATTGAATTTTTCAAACAAAAATTGCTGAAAATATTGAATAAAATTCAATTGTTGTATTTTTGCATTATGACTGGTTGACTGGTTTCAACAACTCCAATAAAAACCCTTCCATACTGATAAGGTTTGGCCTTATCATGAACGTTTCTTCAACATTCACATTGGCGTAATTCACTTCAGTCAAATATTATTTAAAAAAAAAAAAAACATTTATAAACAATTGAATGTGAAATTCATGAACATGATATTATTGTAGATACTGAATCGTATTAAATGAACTGAATTTGTGAAACATTGTAGAAACATTGTTGTGGTATTTATCCATGATAAAAGAAAAAAATAAACATAAAAATTGTTGAAACACAGTTTTATTTTTCAATTAAAAGATACAGAACCATGGTTTCGTGGCATAACCTGCCACATCCTCAGCTGTACTGATGACTACTGACTATAGGAGCAATTAAAAAATAATTAATTAGAAAATAAAACTGTACGTGATTTGGCAATATCTATGTCTATTTCTTTCATAACAGTAATTTCATGCTAACGCCACAAAACTTCAATTCAAAGAAAAAAGGTATGACATCAATATTTCAGTTCAAAGAAGTTTTACTTCGATTTTTCACTGAATACAATGTAGAAAAAATACATTGCATAAAAAGTAGGCCCAGAACTGAAGAGGAAATTCAAACAAGTTTGGTGAAATAGTAAAAAGAAAAGGATTTGATGTAAAGATAAGTTTACTTGAATTTCAAGTAAATTGTGTAAACTATTAGAATCTAGAGTAGAATTTCTCTCATAAATCGTGAAATATTCCACCGCAGCTCCTAACACTAATAATATTTTAGTTTATATAGGCCCGGAAGCTATAGTTTTGCAAAAAAACTGAATGGAAGTAGAAATAATTTGTAACACTATTTGATATAGAAAATAACTATCAAGTATAGAGCATAAAACAAACTATTTAAAGCAAATTAATAGCTCAATACGAGAACAGGTACGGCATCGTGAACAAAGCTATTATTAGAAATTGATTATCGATTAGATACAGATGAATAGTACCATAGCCCCCTTTAAACTACTTGTAGTTTAAAGGGGGCTATGATAGTACCCGATCAAACATGGTAGAGGTCAGGAATGGTTTTGTTAAATCCACCGTATCAATAAATCGATGACAGCTTTTGATAAATAATGTTTCTTTTTCAAACTAACAAAGTGGTGTTTGAAAGTAATATATCTTACCCGCCAACATGTAGCTCACAGGTGGTAAGCCAATAGAACGTGAACTTTTGAAACCGACCAATAGACCACCAGCTCTCTTCGATAAGGGGCTACTGCGCATGCTCAGTGCTTCAAAACTGATAATATTGGCGGGATTCAGCTGCATTTTGTGGTTTGTTTACGAATTGAATTCTGATTCTGGGATTGCATGTGTTGTTCGTTGTCTTGGTGTATTAATTTTGAAAGTTTCAACAGAAATTGCTAGAGCTTGAAGTGATCAGCTTCATTCAATTGGTAAGACACTTGAGAATTTTATTTATTATAATAATCCTAGGGTTGTTATTCATGGTTTCTTTTCAACTGATGTTGGAAACTCAACATGTTCGGTTCTTTTGTTCCTTTGCACGCTTGTTGTTACTTGTTTAAAACAATTTCATACTTTATCTTTACAGTATACTTTTCTTGCAGACAATAAATTTAAATCTCTCTAGAAAGTTATTATCAGTTATTACAAGGTTTACAGATAGACTATAACAAAATATGAATATACTATAACTTCAAAGTACCATGGAGATAACAAAGTAGATATAGAACCAACAAGATTTTATGGTGGTTGTTGAAAGTGGGCTAGGTTCAAATTGACAGGCTTTGTCTGTCACTTCTGTTATTTTACAGACACAGTAGGAGTTTTCTTGTGTTATTCCACGTCTCCACCACAATTTCAAAAAATGAATAAATTTAATGTCCTTTGTTTTCATAGCTTTCAAGATGGTTCATGTTCGTTATTGATGTAGGGCACCGAATTTAGGGCCTGGCCACATACATGTGGGGTTAATATCATAACTATATTAATTTTTCAAACCAGGTGAATTTTTAAAAGTTAATACAACTTTCATTTTCTGAACATAGCTTGAATAGTAACTTATATTTTCAAAATTCCCATGAAATTAGCTACGGTATCCGGTTTTATTTGACCAATAATATTTTACCTATCTTTATTGTAACAATTAGTTTATCAATACACTAGCTACCATTCAAACTAATAGGGGTAGGTTCCTCATGGATTGGCTTTAAATTCAACTGGAAGTCATTAAAAAAAAATGATTATTGACCATCAGAAAAATTGATATTTACTAGGTTTGAAGCAAAAAATTTAGTAATCTCAAACTTGAAATTTAAACTGAAGTTTACCACTATAAAGATCTTTGAAATGTGAGATTCTCAGATTTTTATCTGGTCCCTCAACCAAATTATTGCAGGTCAAAAATTGGATTTTTTCAAAAATCAGGTTTTTGAAAGCATGTAACTTTCTAATGGGTAACTTCTCACCCCTGAAACTTTACAATTACACTACTATGAAGTTTAAAAGCACAGAAAATATCAGGGATGAGAAACTGTCCCTCTTTGAAAATTGAGATTTTTGAATTTTTAACTAAAAACTTCAAGTAATTAAAAATATGTATAAAAACACATGATCCCAAGTGATAATGGGTTCAATGTGCAGGCCAAGGTATACCAAACTCAATGCTTTCTAATTGATTGGCCTAGAGCAACCCATTGCCGAGATATTCAAGAAACCGTAGATGCTTACAAACACGAAAAAACCATTATCGCCCTCTAAAAAATTGGCCACTATTTTAAAACGGTAATTCAAAAAATGTTTTTGAGCTCACAAAATGATAATGAACAAACCCAGCAAGTATCAAATTTTTCTGAGATGTTCAAGCAACCAACGCTGGACCACTTGGCTTGGATTGACCTATTAATCAGTTATAAATGGTCTTTACTATTCTTCTGAGAAGTAAGTATGCCAGTAAGTAAGTATGAAGGGATACTTGCAACAAAAGAAATGATCATTTTTATCCCTAAAATAGAATCTATTACCTTCAGTATTTTTGTCTGGATACTGAATAAATTAACAGGGCACAAGCTTGTCCCATTCCAAGTTGATTGCTTCTTTGTAGAAGATTATTCAGGAATGAGGTAGAAGATTCTTTCTATAAGATTTCTTTAGAATATTTAGTTAGAAGTTACAATTGTAAGTATCATAACTTACAGAAGCTCTTCACTCTTCTTCTGAGAAGTATATTAATTAGTTCGATTCATTGTAATTTTAAAAAATCATTGAGATTATAAATTATTAATTTGAGCTTTGACTGTACATTCATTCCATTTTCATGCTATCTTTTTGCCATACATTACAGATTCTTGGTTATAGAGGACTCAAATGTTTTCTCAAAAACTTTTCTTCAGCTGAACAATGTCCTCTGAAAGGAACGCGGACTGATGAAACCATTTGTTGTCTTCTATTGAAAAGGTTGTCGCCATAGTGCAATGAACCTTCCATTATTAAACCAGGACCTTAAGTTAGCCTTTTTGTTGATTGAATTTTTCCATCCTCATCCATTGAATATGAATGTACTTCCATCTCCTCATTGGGTTGTTATTATCAAGGGATCGATACTGTATTTTCAAAGTACTCCATTATTTATAATCCAATCTGAGCCTCACTTCCTGATTGTGTCTGTTTTCTACAATAAAGAGTACATCATGAATGTAAAGCAGGATCCATTTAACTTGTCAGAGAACAGCTGATTTAACGTTAGTAAACGAGCGTACATCAATCAGCTGTTTCTGACAATTTAAAAGAATCCTGCTATACAGAGAACACTGCCTGAAACTTCCTGTAAGTATTGTCTTCCGCAAAATCAGTAGGCCTAATGTTGGTGGTTTATTGTGGTTGATGAACAAGTGATTGGTATCTGTTGGTGGAACAAGCAATGAAATATTTTCCTGGCAAAAATTCGCTTGCCTTTTTGAGACCCAAAGGCGGGTGACGCCTGGCTTTTCATCAATTTTAGCCGATTAAGAACACCTCCATTGTAGCTGGAGAGAATAATAGTTCGTGACAAATTGGAGCTGCACTCTATCAGAGTTGGCAAACTTCTCACATCGCGTGTCAAGAAAATCAATAGCCGAGTCAGTTGTCTGTTGGGAGTCGTTGACATGATTTGCTGCTCGATTATTGTCAGTAGAATCGCCTGCAGAGTTCATTGCTTTGACCAGCTTGACAAATTATGAAAAAAAATTGATTATTCAGTATTTAATTTTAGAATAAGAATATAGAATAATAAACCATTTTTGCAGAGTTCATGGATATCGTCAAACCAGTACTAAAATAACAAATTATAAAAAAAATACATTACAAAACAATTATTATATATAACATTTGATTCAGTCATTTTGATACCTCACACCTCACTGTCTATTCTGTCTTCATGCTATTAATAAACTTTTCAAAATTCCTTAATTTTCTTATTTTTCTTTGGAAGATTTCGTGTGTATGTAATTATCAAGCTGCTGGTATTTGTGACTTTTATAGAATTTGGAAGCAGCCCTAATGCTTGGTTTATCTTCCTCACCTTAATTAATGCCTTTTACTTATAGGTAGTTTATCTCCTCACCTCAATTTATTTTCGTTTTCCTTGTGTGAACAACATTGGCAGTATATGTACAGTGCTGAAAGTTGTCAGTGCTTAATTTCCTAAATTTCAGGTGCGTTAAATTTAACGCTCATATATTCTTATTAATCTATTAGTGACATAGAGTACTTATGTTACAGATAGAAGACATTACCCATAAATAGACCTAAATTTAAATGTACGTGGAAATAGTACGCCATCATAAGAATTTGTGAACTGAATAAATAAAAGAAAATTAGCTAGTTTCCTTGCATAAAAAATCGACATTATACTATTATTTTCCAAACATGATGCATAAATTAATGTATGGAGTCTAAACATTTCAGAATTAATTTAGTGAAAATTTTAATTTTTAAATTCTGTCTAAAATGATGAAGATTTTCTTTTACCATCGAACCTCTTGTTGTCCAGTTAGAAGTCACATTGATCAGTAAATGAAACTTGCTACTGCGCATCATCCTCCGTGAACAGTACCTGTATTCTATTTACACCTTGTTCTGAGTCATAGAAATCATTGAACTTCTCTGGATGGAATTTATCTTCCTCACCTTAATTAATGCCTTGTTTACACGATGCCATTGGCATCTGGCAGTTGAAAGTTGTCAGTGCTTAATTTCTAGAATTTCAGGTGCGTGAACGCTCATATATTCTTATTAATGGTATTATAAGTGACATTAGAGTATTATGATTATGATTATGATTGATTTCATTTATGTTTTCCATTTAGTTTAAAATTTTGTTAGTATCAATAACTTGAATATGTGATAGTTGTTCAATATTTGAACACGTAATATCTTTTTCTAATAACTTGCTTTTTGTGACTATTTATGACTTTTTGCAATTTGTCTTGCTTTTTGTGACTATTGAGGCTTTTTGGCATACGTATTGGGTTTAAGCACATAATTTACCACCGACAAATAATTAATCCATTAAGGAATTAATGTCTAACGACAGGAATAGTAATCCATTATCTATTGAGTGGAAATAGTGAAAAGGGCAGATATATAAAGAAAATACAAACAGATTAATGAAGAAAAATGTCAAGGATCGAGTAGACAGCACAGTATTAACTACCTTGATGTCATTAACCTTACAGGGTTCACCTTGACCTAGGTTATGTGGGCAGTGAACTACCTGTCTTTACAAAGTTCACTTCCTTCTGTGATTCAATGCAACTAACACACGCATGGTAGGTTGTACATGGTAGATGTCTTCAGTAAATGAAAATTGTTTGTATAGTAGGGAAGAGAATTTTGATAACATGACTCATGGAAGACATGTTGCATTGATCCTTTCCAACAGACAGGCAGACGAGTCTAGAGGTGCTGGTGGTGGGGAGAACAGCTGGGGACTCTCCCTTGACACCCTCCCACCCTTTGTTCAACCCCACCCCTCCCTACTCCCTCTGTTTCCGTCGCAGCGTCTGTGAATGCAGGTGGTGGCTGCATAGCATAGTCTAGCTAGCAGAAGAAGCAGTCATTCTGATACTTTTCTTCGTTTGTTGCAGAGCGCACACCTTTTACTCTGCTCCGCAATGGCTGATGTACACGACGAATGTAAGTAGCCACACTTTACAATTTAATTTTGTTTGAATTAGATTAAGGAATAACCTTGTCTATGGTTAGTGTTGAGATGACGTCACTGCAGCTGACTACTTACCGGCCGGCGTCGCTCGGCTGACTTTTTGCGCAATGCCTGTCTAGTGTCTAGCACTCGTGTCATTGCAGATAGTGCATTACTAATCAATACCACTTACATGTATTACACCCTTATATTATACCCTTGAAATAATAAAATGTTGAATAGATAGATTGTGTCTCTCGCCTAGAAGATCTAGCATGTTTCATTGCAGATGGTTTCATTGCTGTGGGTTACTAATCAATACCCTACTAACATGATTTTCAACTAATGTACCTTAAATACACAATGTAGATAGATTCAAGATTATTTATTTGCCAGAAACACATAATTACAGTGTACAAGCACGTTACAACAAAATAATGATGATACCATTAATACCATGATACTACAATACTCATGATGATACCATTAATACCATGATACTACAATACTCATGATATACAATACTAATACCATGATATACAATACTAATACTCATGATACCATGATACTACAGAACATTTATAAAGATCACACTTCATCATGGAAACTTATTTATATTAACATTAATTCAATTTATATTGAACATTCAAATTATTCATTGAGAGAATAATAATAATTTATGGTCTATCAATCAATATTTTTTAAATTTCTTCATTGGAAGCTCTCTGATCGCCGATGGAATATTATTGAATATTTTGATCTGTAGATAATAGGCTATATCCTATAAAATACCTTGAAATATGTAAATGCTGTTGAGTAGATGGTGATTCTGATCTAGACATGATCTTGCCAGTTTCCTTGCAGCCTTTTGCTGTGGATTAACGGTCAATAGGTACCACTAAAACGTTTTCCATTCAATGCCTTCAAATCACCATTTATTGTTGGCTATCCTGTTGAAATACGAAAACTTTGATTGGATTGTGAACCTCACTTAGAAAAGGTCTAGATTATTTTAAAATTCAGCTTGTTTCATTGGTGATTGTATTATTAATCAAATACACCAGTAGGTTTTTTCGAATAAAACTAGTGGTTACACCTTGTAACACAATTATCATTTGAAATGGCGTTGTCTAAACTATGACTCAGATGTACATAATGATAAAGCATGTACACTGACTGATAAGCATGTATAATGATAGCAGATACAGTAGGTTTTTTACTGGTGAATACACTATAATCTAATAATGTATCAACATTATTATTCATGGAGATCAAATACTATTTAAATTTGAAAATGATGTTGAGCAGATTGTGATTTTCTAGGTTCTAGCAGATCAAAATCAAATCTATCAAAATCAAAATTTATTTGCCAAAAAGTTATTTAGATATTTATGATATTAAAAGATATTTAGCTATCATGTTAATTAGACCTATATTTTTCTTGAGGAAAGAAGCATTGGATAGATAGATGTTTTACAATGCATAACCATTGAGGAAGAATATTCCTCATGTTGGCAGGATGTGTAAAATTTTATGGTTGCGGTATTTTTTTCCAAAATATTTCATTGAATTTTATTAGGCTTTCAATTCAATTAATTTTATAATATTATTAAATTTATTAAAAATAATTAATCAAGTAATTGATAGCAGTACGGTAACGTGATCACTGATCAGTGATTGTAACTTATCAAATACTAATCAATATTGATAACTTCTGATTAATACAGCCATTAACGCCATTAAAGTGATTTGTTATCAACTTTATTTTGGATTCAATGTACAATAATCTACTAGTATGGCATTTTTCTTTCCATTTTTCGTCCAAAGCCCGCACAACTGGTGGCAAATAAATGAGTTATTTGAATCAATTTAATTCGATTTTTACTCGTATATTTTCTTATCACCCAAATATTCCATTAAATTATAGTAGATATTGTTCAATCTGGAACAAAGCTCTCAAGTTCTGATTGTGACTGTCTTTATAATTTAATATAATTTGATAATCTTGATTGCTGTTACTGGTACCGTACCGTACATATTTTCAAATAAAATCAATAATATGAAGAGTAAGTTTAAGTGGTCATAATCCATTTCACTTAGCAATGTAGGCCTACACTATCAAATACTCAATCAAATTTGTCTTTATTTGTTTACAGTATCAAATTAATCAACTTTCATCATCCAAAATTTTCCTTTGCAAACAAATTTATTTTTTGTAAACAATAATGTTTGAACCATAAAAATCGTTGAATTAAATTACAATAACATTTAACATCCTGGATTCTGACCAAACTCAGATTATCTTATCTTATACAGTTTGACCTTCTTGAACTGGATAATTAACTTATCAATGATTAAGTACAGTTGAAATTACCACTTTGTCTTTCCTTTGAAGCTGTGAGATTATGAATAGAAAAAGAATTGAACAAGAATTGAAAATTGTTGAATTTATTTCCCTTTAAGGCTAGGCGTACACCGGTTAGTCAAGACAAGACGAGATTAGTCATGTTTAGTCATAGTACTTCACATAGTTGCTTATGAAGCAACACACACCGATTAGTCATTGCATCGGTGTGTGCTGCTTCATAAGCAACTATATGAATTACTTTGACTAAACGTGACTAATCTCGTCTTGTCTTGACTAACCGGTGTACGCCTAGCCTTACTCTTAACAATAAACCTGCTGTTATATAAATGTAACATTAGATGATTTTCTTTCCAGGAAATGTTTTATTTTCACTGGTTATACAAATTATTCAATCCATCCGTGACATGAGCATGCCTCCATTTATGGTACCTGGCAGTAATTCAACTTCCTTCTCAGATATTTCTGCTCAAAGATTTGTTATGTCTTAATATTGCTGGGTCCAAATGTAGCAAGAAGTCTGATAATCGTCTATTTCCGTTGAAATCACAATTTTGTCTTCATTTTGCATATTTTTTATTATAAATTATAGGCATGGTAGCTTGAATCATGGCGTGTTACTTCCTTCAGGCTTGCATTTTCATTCTGTGATTGAAGTTCGTAACCTTACCATTTAAGGATTGGTAACTAAGGTTACTTGAACAGTTAATGGGCTTACCTTATCTGGGAAAACATTGATAGATGCTCGAAAGCTAGAGAATGAACTGACAACAGAAATATGTCTGATATAAGTCCATACCAAGAGAAATGGCATTGCCAGTGTTTTAGATACAGATAATTACAAAGTTGAATGCAAGTTATATTGATAACGCTGAAGTCAACTGGTAATGCGAGAAGTGTGATGGCTGATGACAATAATACTAATGTTTTCCAAATTTACCTTGAAAAACTAATTCTAATAATTAATCATTGATCTCTTTACAAACATTTCTGATACAATATCTCATAGATGTTGAAAAAATATAGAATAGGCTATTTTTGTACGAAGAGCATAAGATATCCAAAATAACTATAAAATTATTGAGATACAGGTAAATATCTCCATTATTATTGGTTTTCTGCTAAATTTGTACTCTTCATGTTTCACTCATTCTGATATCAATCTTTAGATTGTTCATTCACATCAACTGTACTTGAAAGTTTATAATTATTGTAGTACATGTACAGTATTGATGGAGTAGTAAGATTAATATTACAGTTGAACTCTTCTTCAACTTGTCATTTTTAAATCAAATCAAAATCCATTTATTGTCAAAGTATAGGCCACATCACAATAAATTACTCGGTCATATTATATAAAAAGTACAATAAAATCAATCACAACATAACCATGGTACCAGTATAATCCAAAATCATACTAAGATTTTCTTGGTAGCATCTATTGAAAATAGTACTGTTGAAAAGGGGTTCAAAGCAACTCGAAAGCGCTCCAGTCCAGTGAGTAATAATTATGTTATTCACAGTAAATATTGACTGCATGTCGTGAATTCTAATGTTGAATCAATAGTGAAAATAGTAGTTAGATTTTAGGGTAGCATCTATTGGCACTCCAATAAGTCAAGTCTGAATGATGTTCAAGTGTAGCCTAATAATTTATTAAAACGGACCAGACTGCAGTGCAGTGCTAGTGCATCCGAGTTGTCTGAAGTTACTTTGGTTGTCTGAGTGGTGTCAGTTTCAAAACAAAACCACATTAGCCCGATGACAATCTAATCCAGTGAGTGCGGATGAGGGTTGTTTTAACCAGGGTCATGGTTAGTGGCTCCATAGAAGGGGAGTTTGGTGTAACAAGCCTTTTATGCAAGGGCGTGGTCCTAGGGTAAAGGCTTCCGTATAAACTGAATTCATCCGATGGGTTATAACATGGCTTTGTACTGCAATAACTGATTTTCACTTCAAAACAAAGTCTAGTTCAATTATTCAAAAATAGTACTGTCTCTTGATAATTAGGTCTATGATAGACTTATTTCAGGGATTAATAATAGTTTTTCCTTGCTCATCTCAGCAGACAGTATTTCCTAACTCTTAAATAAATAATACTCTGAAAATGATAAATACCGTAAATAATAATACTCTTAATAATAATAAAATAAATAATAATCTGAATTAAATGATCATAGATGAAGTATCTCAATAGTATTCTATATTTCCATGAGTTTTGTTGGTCGTTCTGTTATTATTTGACTGATTTGTATGAATCTAATTTGACTCAGAGTCCTTGTTCTCTATTGGTATTTTTTATCTGTACTGGCAAAGCCTATTATACTAAGAAATCTTGTTCTGTCCTTATTCTAATTTTTATAATTTAGAAAGAGAAAAATTTATTTCTTGATTTATTCTATCAGAATACTCCTTTAATCAGGCATCTTTCTTAAAAAAAATAAGCTATTCTCCTATTCTGTTTTTTACACCTCTTTTTCCCAAAAAACTTAATTATTTTTTTATTTGGCAATAAAACATTATTCATTCATTCATCAAATATATTAATTAATGGCTGATAAATAGTCTTGAATCCTGACATCTGACTGAAGAAGCCATAAAAATATTTTAATTTATTTTTTAGATGATGTCCGTTGGCCTTCTTATCATCATAACCATCCTGCCATCTAAAACAGTATTAAATTATGCAATTTTGCAATAAATAAATAAATTTTACAATAAATTTACAATTTAAATTGAATTTAACAATAAATTCTGCAATTCCTATGTCATTGTGGACTGTTACTGTATTGTATGTCGCAATTGTTATTTAATATCTAGAGCATGATATCTCTCGAGTGGGATCTCAATGAGTATTCGCCATTCATGATTTATAATTATTTGATGTAGAAATTGTATTGCTCTGCCCATACGTGGGTAAGTTTAGCGTTTCATTGGTGGGTGTTGAATTTTCACAATAGCTTAGTGAGGTCAGTGATCTATATTGTCTGCCCCATTCGTAATTGTCTGGCATCTTTTGAAGCGTAAAGGAAGTAATGTGTCTTCCTCCCACACCTCGCCTTGTGCTTTTCAAGAGTGCTAGACATGAACTACTTTTGAACTACAATTGTAAGTTTATGCAAACAGAGTAACCTGTGCTACCTTCAGTTGTATCGCAGATTCACATTGAGCATAACTTTCAAACCCAAATATTGATTTCATGTGCATTTCTAATATCATATCGGGTACAATTTATTACAATTGTACCCAATATGTTCTACTCAATTATTATTGAATACAAGTACTTAATTTTTATTAGATATTTATTTATTGACAATTATACACTGCACAATATGTGGGAAGAAATAACAGGCATAGCCCAAAACTACTTCAATCCCAAATTTGGATTACACGTTCTAGATCTAGAGGTTATGATTTCATAAACTTTCCTTGCCAACATTCTTTGTACAAGTGACCAATTATTTTTGAGTAACTTACTACTTGAAGCTTATTTGGTAAAAATACCCTATTTTAATTGGTTATTTTTGATTTGATGAATATTTTTTGTCGACTGTTAGGTTTAATTATTAATGAAGGTATTGAATCTATTAAGTCAATTAGGATTTTCGGATTGAGCAGATAGTGCATAACTTTCTTTCTAACCGACATATTGATTTTGTAGGTGTTGCTTATTGTTTGATTGTGTAATTGGAGCTATTATGTCCAATTTGGAGAATAATAGTCGTGGTTGTAGGTGCAACTCAAGGTTTAAAAGAGTTCTCTGCACCAACTATAGGTAGGTTTCTAGGTTGCTGTAGTTTAGTGATTGGTTCAGTTGCTTATAGTTCAGTGATTTTATCAGAATATGATGTGAGTTATGAAGGAAATTCTCAGACATTTAGGCTAGGCGTACACCGGTTAGTCAAGACAATACAAGATTAGTCACGTTTAGTCACAGTAATTCACATAGTTGCTTATGAAGCAACACACACCGATTAGTCAATGACTATCGGTGTGTTGCTTCATAAGCAACTATGTGAATTACTGTGACTAAACGTGACTAATCTCGTCTTGTCTTGACTAACCGGTGTACGCCTAGCCTAAGTCGGATGGCAGAAAAAACCATATAGTCTATAATTAAGTACTGTATTACCATTCTTGTCTAGATGTCTCAAGGTAGTGAATGTTAAAGGCATTTGTATTGAACTCTGAACTATCATCAACCTATCACCCCAATTTGTAGTGTATTGAAGATGATTTTCATCTCTTTATTTCTAGTTTTCAATACATATAAATTGATGGAAAGTTTAATCAAATGATAATCTATCATTAACCAATTCCAAACCAACTCTCGATTATTTACTGAGAGTTGAAAGCATTGAAGTATAGAAAGCCTCCTTATAGTGATCGTTATCGCCTCGTAAAGTCATTTAATTACATTATCGATTACCGTTTAAAATGCAAGAAAGTGGTGCAGTGGGCTGTTTATTTGTAAAACGTCAACAGAGTGAAAGTAATGGGATTTCATTGTCGTGCTAGTATACTCTTCCTTCAACATTCCTTAAAAGGGTTTCGGCGAGCTCCTGAGATGTTGAAGCAGCATCTGTTGACTAATAGTCTGTGCGTGTTCGTCTTGTTTTGCGGGGAGTGACTCACCACGCTGCATTGCGTCTGTCAGGAGTCTGCGGCGTCTGTCGCCGGTCTGCCTGCGTTCGTATTTTCCGGCGTCGCGGGTGAAAGCGCGTAATTTGAAGTTTGATCCTGAGAGTGTCACGAGAGAAGAGACTCTTTCACGCCTCGTGTAGCAACTACTAAAAAAAGTACAGTATTTTGCATTTTCCGCCTCTTTTACTTACTCTTTCCCTCCTCGTCTTTCTCCTCTCTTTTCTGACTCTCTCTCCTTCTGCTCTTTTACAGCCTCTTTCACTGTTTCAGACATCAATTACAATTCGTCGTGCTCTTGATGGAAGGAAATGAGATATTGCAACTATTCAATTGCTTTTGAATCGTAATACTGTAATAATAATTGAACGAAATTCCTAATAAATAATGCTATGAACTGTAGTAATGCTATAATGTGTAGTTTATAGCATTACTAATTAGGAATTTCGTTCAATTAATATTATCATCGTGCTCTCTTTGGCGTTTGGTTGTTTCCTATTTCAAGATTCGTAATCAACAGAATGGTCTGCACTATTACGTCAATAATTTTATGTAACACTCGTAAAACTTGGTAGGATAATTCATAAACCATCATTCAGATTAAAAAATAAGTGAGGGGAGAGATAAACCGTAATTGTACAAGCTCAGGGGGTTTAATTTTTCTAGATCACTAATGAAGCATAAAATGTAGTGCATGTGCATTTTTAAATGCAATTGCACGTCATGTTTATGTGATTCGCTCTTTATTTCAGGTCAGTAATGAAGTAAAAATATATTGTATATCAATCTATACTATTATAAAAATGAGATGGTGTCTGTCTGTAGGCCCATCACAGTAGTCAATTTCTGTATCACAGGAATAAAAAAATTACTGTGAATTAAATTATAAAATTCCTGTGTTGAATTATATTAAGAATCAGATTCTTGATCTTGTATAATAAGCCCAAAGTCGCCAGATTTTTCTAGATTCAATTTTTTTTAGGGAATCGTTAATTTTGTACTTGGTAGGTGCGACCGGTTAGTGACAGCTAATTTGAATGCCGGTCGCGTGCAACTTGAGCACTGTAACGCCATCTGGCGGACAATCAATACAATAGAAACTGCTGTTCAGCTTTCAACTTTTGCCGTTGAGCTGCGTGCAAGTTATGCTTGCAAGTTGAAAGTTGGCCTCTCGTCGTATCCAACAACCTACACCTTTCTTTAAATTGATGGCCTTTCCAGTTTCTTCCAAATAAACTTTACCAAATACAGAAACTTGAACGCTCATTTCTAAGCTGGAGTATCAATAAAATTGAAACCTTTTACGAGTTTCGTCTGTCCAGATGACACCCACCCACCCGGTTTTGTAATTTATTTGTCTTGAACCTTGAACGTGAACTCGAAGATGAAACTTGGTTTCCTCTTTGTCATGTAGAAAGGCAAATTTTTTAAATTGATGTCAATACTATTATGTCTAACCTTTACAGTAAGTGTTGATAAGGAAATGAGTCAATGTTCCCAGAAATAATTTCAACCCCTACTTGTGCGAGTGTTGATGAGTCATGTTAACCTTTGAGTAATGTCACATTAACCTCTGACTTAGAGCTACCTTCCAAGTACAGTACTTAGCTTTTGTGTTAATGATTATTTAAATTATTGTGACTCTGATATGACTACGTGAAGAGATTCAGATCAACAATTTAGATAAAATTTAAACTCCATCCACCAGTCCACGAGTAGTCAGCAAACTCCGATTTTTTCCTGTGTTTCAATCAATATTTCTGACCATTATTTTCTATGACTCTGGAACACTAGCATCAATAATAGGATTTTTAGTGTGAATTGAATTAGTTTGGTATTAGTTTGAAATGTCTTTATATATTTATTGTACACTATATTTTTGACATCTCAGTCTTAGAACATTGATTAAAACACACGTTTTTCCTAAAGATATTTTTTCAAATAGCATTTTTTTTCAAATGATATATTTCATGAATTATAATATTTAAATATAATAAAATAGTGTATATACATGCCTTGTCTCTACAAATTGGATAGCATTTCCACAGCTACAAATCCAAATCTTGGCATTCCAAATTTCATCAATATTTTTGTTCTGTCACTAGTGGATATGCTAATTTTGAGCTAAAATCGCCTGATGACATTCTAATGTCATATTGATGTTGGATACAGAGAGGTTGGATACACAATAGAGGTTCAGATTGTAATGAACGTTTGAAAACTTTTGACATCCTTGATAGCACAATATGGATCACTCGGCTTGAGGTGTTCATATAACCCACTTATTCTGACAGCGGTTGGCAGCTCATTTGAATTTCATATTCGAATGTGTTCCTAGATTGTCTATGTATTGACATCTTTGAATATTTTTTCTTCGTTTCTATATTGGATTTCAGCATTTGATAAAATCTTATTATTTGTGAAAAGAAATCTTATAGAAATTATCTTCCTGTATCTTAACTTCATTATATCCATTATTGACAAACTTTTATATTGTATATTGATAAGATTGATCCATGAGACTCAGAAAAAAATAAAATTATTTAACTATGTTTGGTTGAAATCTCAACTTAATTTCCAAGATACTTGATTGTATAGATATCAAGTATAGCAGGATTCTTTTAAATTGTCAGAAAACAGCTGATTGATGTACGCTCGTTTACCAACGTTGAATCAGCAGTTTTCTGACAAGTTAAAAGAATCCTGCTATATGTACATATATTTTAGTATGAGTATATTTACTTCCCAAGAAAAATCAGTCCATGGACTGCATGGCTTGAATATCCGTCACTTCATAGCTGATTAAATATCTTGTGAAGTAATTATACCCACACTGAAATGTATATTTTTGTATACTAGCTTTTATGAGGAAATCACTGACTTTCTCCTTTATAACTTGCGTTATCGGGTGAATTGCCCTTTCTATAGTTAGAAAGCCCTCAGTTTGGGCTTATGCAAATGAAGGCTTGCGTGCAGACCGTCTGGAGCCTCCGTGAAGGCAATTTCTAGTGAGTTCAATTTGGAACCAATTTAATTATAGGTAGAACAGCATCGATGTATCCCTCTAAATTGCCATATTCTATTTTAATCTTTATATATTATCTATTCTATGCTAATCTATCTAGGATATTCTATTCTAATCTAATAGGCTATGTTTCCGAATGAGTCTTCCACGTGTGGTCGCTATTTAGAATTTTCGGGTGATGATTTTTACTTGCTTGTTACTAGATACAGTATTCACCAGCAGTATTATTGTGTCTTACTAGAGTAATTATGCGCTTGAAAAACGTTGTCCAGGCTTGAGTTTAGAGAGAAACTGTTTAGCTTAACCTAAACTTCCAAATAATCATAGATCATAATATTCCAAGAATTTTAATTTACCAAAGGACTCTTCTTTTTCATTTCCCATGACGAACTGCTAGAGCTAGAAAGTGATTTCTAGCTTTCCATGAGCTATTAAAGTGATTCACAAAGTGATTTATCAAAGAGATTTTCATCACAGTCATTCCATATCTTCCAAGATCAACCTTTAAGCCTGGTTTTCATTAGTAGAGTTAGTGGTAGAGTTCCCTGGGCAAATACTAACTATCTTTAGAACTCTCCCAATGAAAATGTTCATAGTAGAGTAGAGTGATGTTAGAGTACTTGTTTTACCAAGTAGTAGATTTTACGGTAGAGTTAGTATGCTAGTTACTCTACCACTAACTCTACTAATGAAAATCAGGCTTTAATGAAATTCAACCTTCACTATCCGACAATGAAATTTACTCCTGTTCGCTTCACTGTTGGGTATTGAAAGTAGTGAGAACATTGGATCATTTTTAACTAATTAATTAATTTAATGTTGTTTCTAGTAATCAAATTGTTATATTTCAAGTCTATCACTATCCTTCAATGAAAATTATTATCCATGTTGGTTTTCCAAAATCCGCAACAATAGAGGTGCTGCAATGAAAATTACTCATTATAAATCTTTATAATATAAATATTTTTATAGAGAGAATTGTGTGTGTGAATAGAGTGTAAAT
The DNA here is from genome assembly GCA_017141395.1 of Laodelphax striatellus. Lineage (NCBI taxonomy): Eukaryota > Metazoa > Arthropoda > Insecta > Hemiptera > Delphacidae > Laodelphax > Laodelphax striatellus. Next base: position 53,590,813 of record CM029531.1, read on the forward strand.
TTTTGCAAGGTCGGCTGAAGGTTATCTCACTACCATGGGGCAGTGGTCGGCCGGGCCAGGACTTGCTCCTCACTCATTACATTACTAGGGGTCCCCGAGTCACGTTGCAGGGTGGGGAGGGAGGGGTGCTTGGTGACGACGACAGTCCCAGCATATTTCACCGCGTTCTTCATCACCCTTCTTCATATTCTCATTTCACTTCTTCTTCTTCTTCTTCTTCTTCTTCTTCTTCTTCTTCCTTCTTCTTCTTCTTCTTCTTCTTCTTCTTCTCTTCTTCTTCTTCTTCTTCTTCTTCTTCTTCTTCTTCTTCTTCTTCTTCTTCTTCTTCTTCTTCTTCTCTTCTTCTTCTTCTTCTTCTTCTTCTTCTTCTTCTTCCTCTTCTTCTTCTTCTTCTTCTTCTTCCCTTCTTCTTCTTCTTCTTCTTCTTCTTCTTCTTTTCTCCTTCTTCTTCTTCTTCTCTTCCTTCTTCTTCCTCTTTTCTCTTCTTCTTCTTCTTCTACTTGTTCTTCGTTTCCCATTTCTTCCATTTTACACTTTTCCATTTTCGCCTTTCTCGAAATGAACTTACACTTCTTCTTTTTCTTCCTTCGTACTCTTCGTTTCTCCTTTACATCATCATCATTACCTCCTATGTTTTTTCTTCTTTTCTCCATCTTCATTCTCTCTTTTCTTATTCCTTTATTGTCTTCACTTCTTCTACCAACTATTTTTTTCCTTTTTCACATCACTTCTTCCCACTTCATCATCCTTTTCCCTCCTCCTTTTCGTCTCTCATTCACCTTTCCTCTTTCCCATACCCTATCTCTTTTCTCAACCCCTTTCCTCCTCTTCCTTGTCCCTCATACCTCGGTTTCTCTCTACATCCTCTTTCTCGTCTCTTTCCAGCTCGTTCTTCTTTGAATTTTTCCTTTTCGTCTCTTCCTGCTTCTTCTTTTATACGCGTTTTCCTCTTCCTCTTTCAAACATTCAGTTTACTCCATATTTGTTGTTCTTTCAGTCTTCTCGTCCCTCTCCTCCTCTTCATCTTCATCAATATTTTCATTTTTCTTCCTTTACTCTTCATTTTTCCTTTCTTCTCAAAAGTCTCATTTCCTCCTCCTGTTCCTTTCATTTTTTCTACTTTTCCTCCTTCTCATCCTTCTTTTCTTCTTACTCCTCCTCCTTTTCCTGTTTCTCCTCCTCCTCTTCTTCATCATCTTTTCCTCTTCCTTCTCCTCCACCTCTTCTTCCTTCTCCTCCCCCTTCTTCCCCCTCCTCCTCCTTCTCCTCTTCCTCCTCCTTTTCCTCCTCCTCTCCTCTCCTCCTTCTTCTCCTCTTCTTCTCCTCCTTCTTCTTCCTTCTCCTCCTTTTCCTTCTTCTCCTCCTTCTTCCTCTCTTTCTTCTTTCCTCATCCTTCTCTTCCTTCTTTCAACTCCAATCATTTTTTTATAAATTTTCCTCCTTCCATCTCTTCTTCCTGTTTCATCATTCCCGTCTTCCGTTATTTTTCTCCTACACCACGCCTCGCCGTGTACGTGCATTGGCAAGGGCACGCGCGGAAACACCCCCTTCCAGCCTCTCATCTCAGCCTCAGCAGCTCTCAACACCTCAGGGGATCCCGATCCAAGCGCCAGCTAACTGCATTATCTTGTTTCCCCCTCAACATTCGTCACTCTGTCACTGCCTCTCTTTCTCTCGCGCTATCTCCATCCGTCTCATGTTATCGCCTTGCTCTTGAGGCGGTGTGATGTCGGCTTATGCCTGTCCATTCACCCCAATGCTCACCACTCACTTTCCAACTGAACGTATTAGCTTTTCGTTATTCACCTCTTATTAATACAATTTTCACGCCTCTCTGCTTGGCTCACCTTGATTATATTTCCTCAAGATGTTAATAATAATAAATTAAGTTATCCATCTAATTTCGAGTTAGCATCAAACAAAAGAAAAACTTACCCAAATTTATGTTTTTTCCAACTCAAATTATTGTTAACAATGCTTCAATAAATAAATAAAAACAGTGTAGTCATTTCATTCTTACAAAATTTTCACGCCTACATGGGTTAGTTGTAGCCTGTAGTATTTTAATTGGAATGACCTATTAGGTTTCCTTGATTACATTTCCTCAAGCTGTTAAGTTTTGAGTTGGCAAAAATATGTCAACCGCGATAAAAAAAACGTTTGTTACCATTTTCACGATTAGGTAATTGACTTAGCTGCAGTATGGCATTTATTTATTTATATTTTTTGCTAGGGATGATGCCCACATAAGCTCTAAGCTTGTGCGTGGGTAATGGGAAGGATGATGATGAGATATGACTATTATATTTACTATTCTACAGCCCAATAAATATTGGTGTAGTATGGGTCTCATAAAGATATTGTTAGGAAATTAACAAAAAAAATCTGAACAATATCATAGAAAAGTTCAATTCAGTTTTATCTCTAAATGGATACATCATTATGATTCATGGTTATGAATGTGCTCAATGTTTCAATCGAGTAGTGATGTTGATTAGATCGAGAACCAAGGAGACTTGTTATAAAGAAATACCTTTTTGGTATTCAACCTTTCACAGAACCTTTCGTGATATCAAGAAAGCATTTCCATGTTTTATAGAATGAATAATTACAATCTACTGATCTGCACGTTCCGTGAGTTTATTTTCTTGCTAACTATGAACTCATGTGACTCGACTTATGTGACCTCAAGCATTTGTCTTATCCATTAGCTTTATTATCGGGTTGTCTATGCTTATTGGAGAAAATATTGTACGATCTATTAAATTTGTCAAGTTTGTCAACTTGCGCACTGTTTTGCTCACAATAATAATTAACTGCTTGTATAATTTATACTTCATTAATTAAAATATATTAGAACTAGTGTTGGATATTCAACATTGGATCAGTTTCAAATAATAAATAAACTACTGTTATCGTAATGGATGAGTATTCCTTGAACGAAACAAACTCGATGTTAATAGATGCCAGAATAAATATTTCGTAATAGGAACTTTTCGGTGCTTGATTGGTTGTTGAAAGAGAACAAGAGACCAATCACGGCCCTGTTTAGAACCACGCCTACAAGCTCCGCCTACTCTCTTCTGATTGGTCAACAAAGGGAAACGTATTTGTGAATTTTGTCGGTAGATAGCAGCAGTTACTGGGTAGTGATACAACTTTGTTCTCTTCTTATTGAGATGACAATCCGTGTTGAATAATGAATGAGAGCAGATTATTAATTAATATTTTTGATCTTTCAATACTTTTGAATTTGAAAGTTTAATTCCAACATTTTTTATTTGTTTGAAACCAATTATTTACGAAACCATTCTCAATTCTTATGTTGGTGTAAAGGCTGAAAATGTAGATGAGAGAAGTATGTCTGCTGGCTTAATGATAACAATACTGTGTAGTTTCAGCATTGTTTGCTCCTTTTTTTTCGAATCTCAACTAGGTATTGAACTTGACAGAAATATTTTTTTCTAAATCCCCACTCATCATCTCTATAAATTGCCGTGGCGAAGCGTGGTATGCTTATTTGGTCATCAAAATAAGCATTATTTGGATGACTAAATAAGCATACCATGCTTCGCCACGGCAATTTATAGAGATGATCTGTGGGAATTTAAAGATTTAGGAAAAAAATTTTCTGTCCAAATTTTCTGACCAAAAAAAGCATACCACGCTTCGCCACTGATAAATTGGTATGTATATTAATTTTATTACTGTAATTTTAACTAAACAGGAATATTTTTTAAGTCAAAGCTCTAAATCGCTTTAAAAATCACAGATAAAGTACTGGTATTATGAAGTACAGTATTCATAAAGTATTTCAAAAGTAATTTTTAGTACTATCTTTCGTATTATTTAGTATATATCTTTCGTACTATCTTCTTCTTTGAAATTCGCCTATCCGTGACAAAATGTAAAAACAAAGTGGAGATGTGTTAGTAGCCTAGTAATTTACTTCCGATTCTGTACATTATTTAATGTACAGAAAATCAATATCGGCCGGAATTAGAAGAAAAGTCGAACAAGGAACGCCGGAAAGGGGAATGACCCATGACGCCAGCAAAACGATTTCGAGTCTGAAAACATCACGTGATTCATCAGACGTCGACTCGGAACGCTTTTATTCAAGCGAACCCTTTCCACATGATAACTGACTCAACAGACCGAGACAATTTTCCAAGATGCACCATAAAGATTGCTATTGAACTTGAAGTAACTTATAGAAGTGCAGAGCTCAGGATTTACAATAGTTTGTACTTTTTGGAACATCATAGCATCGACAAACTACTACCCTGACTATCAAATGATTTATCAAGATCTTTGACAAACATATGCCCGGTTTTTTCAGTACACTGATGCTTTTTGTAACATTCTACTAACGTTTACTGAACTAAAACTTGGCTAAAAACTAAAATTAACCAATATTAATAACTAAAAATTCAATAGTTTATTGAACTCATTTTTGGAACATAAAAATCCAAACTACTATCCTGATAATGAATAATGTTTTTAGGCTTCTAGTTTTTTAGTACACTGATGCTTTCTTGTAACATTCTACAAATTTACTGAACTAAAAATTAACCAATTAATAACTAAAACTTCACTACAAATTTATTGAACTCATTCACTGTAGGCCTACAATATTAACATGACTGCATCTAGGGGTATGAATTCTTATACACTTTGAATATTGTTGAAAGCAGAAGCTATAAAACCTATATATACTAGAAGCTATAAATATATTGACTAAAATAGCTTATTGTTCTTTAGCTTCGGAAGTGGAAATTTGTGATTAGTGATGAATTTAAACATAACCTTCATTTGAAATAATTACCAAAATTAGGAAAAGAAGACGTTTTGGACTTTATGTCTGTGTTGTCATCCTATGAGTAGTAGGATACAATATCTTTCTTTACAGGGAACATCGTTGTATATTGAGTCTAGTATACCACTAATAAAGAGCAGCCGCCAACTTGGCTGATGACATGCAACCAGTGGGGCTCGAGTGGTCTAGCGGTGTGTGATGGGGTTTTCCGGCGTGTAGCAAGTGGCGCCACCCTTGAGGGTTGGGGGGCGGTGGCGGGGGCGGCGTTGGGGGCGGAGGGTATTGATCAGTGCGCGGGTCGGGGCGCGGCAGAAACGCCGGCTGGCTTCTCTTCATTCAGTTGTTGTGGTGCGAGCCAAGTCGCGGTGTTATCCATTCTTGCTCTCTGTTCACTTGTGTAGAGTTTATTTTACTCTTAGTTTGCTCCTTGTGAAGAGTTGATTCTCCTCTTAATTTGCTTCTTGTGGAGATTTTCTTCTCCCAGTGAAGATTTTCCTCTCCTTGTCAAGAGTTTCTTATCCTTGTGAAGACTTTATTCTCCTTGTGAAGAGTTTCTTCTCCTTGTGAAGAGTTTCTCCTCCTTGTGAAGAGTTTCTTCTCCTTGTGAAGAGCTTCTTCTCCTTGTGAAGAGTTCCTTATCCTTGTGAAGAGTTCCTTATCCTTGTAAAGAGTTTATTCTCCTCTTAGTTTTATCCTTGTGAAGAGTTTCATCTCCTTGTGAACATTTTGCTCTCTCAGTGAAGAGTGTCTTCTTGTGAAGATTTTTCTCTCCTTGTGAAGAGTTCCTTATCCTTGTGAAGAGTTCCTTATCCTTGTAAACAGTTCATTCTCCTCTTAGTTTTATCCTTGTGAAGAGTTTCATCTCCTTGTGAACATTTTGCTCTCTCAGTGAAGAGTTTCTTCTAGTGAAGACTTTTCTCTCCTTGTGAAGAGTTTCTTCTCTCAGTAAAGATTTCCTTTACTCAGTGAAGAGTTTCTCCTTCTTGTAAAGAGTTTCTCCTTCTTGTGAAGAGTTTCTTCTCCTTGTGAAGACTTTATTCTCCTAGTGAAGAGCCTTTAAAGTTCTTTTTGACTCACCATGCTCCTTGATCTGGTCACCGATTCAGTGCTGCAATGTTTTTGTCGCTCCTGTCATGCGCCGGTCACGTTTGCAGGTACCATACGGGTTGGCTGGTTAAAGGCTGCTACTCAAACTATGAGGCTTTACTTGCTTTACTTCCATACGTTTCCTAGAGACTGTGAATGAGAGGAGTAAATTTAGTAGACTGATGCCCGGTTTCTCAGTCGTTCAATAAACAGTTTATGGATCCAATAGCAGTATTGAATCAATAACCATGTGTTTTCAAATGCAAAAAAATTATTGATTCAATAGTTTATTGAACAACTGAGAAACCGGGCATAAGGACGTTAATTGTAGAAAAAGAGTTGAATTATTATTTTGAGTATGAAGAAAAAGAGATTGATGGACTAGAAACTTGCTTCAGACTTTTAGGCTAGGCGTACGCCGGTTAGTCAAGACAAGACAAGACCAGATTAGTCACGTTTAGTCACAGTAATTCACATAGCTGCTTATGAAGCAGCACACACCGATGCAATGACTAATCGGTGTGTGTTGCTTCATAAGCAAATATGTGAAGTACTGTGACTAAACGAGACTAATCTCGTCTTGTCTTGTCTTGACTAACCGGTGTACGCCTAGCCTTAGCAGAGAAATTTGTTGACCAAAGATGCTCTTTAACTTAATACAACCTGGGATTTACTTCCATAAGTTTCCTTGAGACTGGGAACAAGTAGATAAGACAAGTAGTTAGACTGATGTTAATCGACAAAAAAGAGTCAAATTATTTTTTTAGTATAAATAACTGGAGATTGTTGGACTAGAATTATTGTTCTCGAGTAGATTGTTTCAGATTTTTCAAAGAAAATTGTTGACCAGAGATGCTCTTATCTAGACTTTACTTGCTTTACTTTTTATGTTCCGTAGAGGCTGGGAGCAAATGAAGGAAATGTATGTACTCTTGAAGGTTGTTAAATTGTCAAAAAAGATTTGAATTAATATTCTAGTATAAATAACTAGAGTTTGTTGAACTATAATTGTTGGAACTAATTCCAGTCCGGTCCAGTTTTGGAAAATACAATTTCTTTTAACAGTTTCCAATATTCCACAGAAGCCTGACTTGATGAACTGAAACTGTTGTGAAAATTCCATCTCGAAGTGGAATTCCATTTCGATTTATGTGAAAGGTTACTGTCCATAGTTGACTATTTTTCCTTCTTCAACCCCACATTGATTGATCCAAATCAGGTGCAGCCCTAGCTTGAAATAGTTGATTATTGAGTTGAAGTGCATCCAATTATCGAAGGGTTGAGACCCTCTCTATAAATAGATGCATTTATTGAAGTGCTTGGGTGAGGTCGGTCAAAGATGGCAAGGTTGAAATAATATTTATCGCAATCCAAACCGCCATGTATCGAGAGTCGAGGGTCGTGGGTGTGTCGAGAGTCGAGGGTCGAGGGTGTGTCGTGTCCAAATATACTTTTCCTTTATCGATTCTGAATATCTAAAGAGGAAGTGAGGGGAAAATTCCTCCACTTCTTTTGTTCGTTGATAGATTTTCTCTATCATGCATAGCTCATTATTTAATGAAAACTCTAGACAGGTAGAGTCCCAGTTCCGTTTTTCATCTATGCATTATTCCAGTACTTTTTAACGGACCTTTTTGCTTGTTATTTGAGATTATTCCTGATAATAATCCGATAAAGGAGATTAATAAGAAGATAAGAAGTAGATAAACAGATAAGAAGATAATCTAGCAATGAGAGATCATTGTAACCAGAATATTCATCGAATTATTGTTTGATTAGTCTAGTAAATGTTTCATTTTAAGTGGGGTTTTTCAAGTAATTTCTCATATCCAAACCAGAACACTCTGGAACACCTAATATTGTCTTCGAAAAACAATTGATTCTAATTTCTAATATCATTCATAATGCTTGATCTCACTAATATTGATAGTGCTCTATATTGAAATAAAGTAAATCTATTTTTTAGGGCTGTCTCTTCTATATCACGTCTACAATATTCCATTTCAAGTCATCCAAGCAGTATCAATCAATAACTCTTAACTCTAGTATCAATCAATAACTCTTAACTCTATCAATATTTACTCTTATTCAGCCAGCTTCATTCAAGATCACATGACGATATTCAATATTCATGAGATCAACTCTATCAAGCCTATATCACTATTCAATTCTTAGGATTTAGATATCATTCAGTAATTTGTGGACTTCTTTTCCGTCTTAGTAACACTATCTAGCCTATATTTCAACATCATTATAACACATCAACTCTAAATTTAGATCCCATTCAGCATTTTGTGTATTGCTTTTCCGCCTCAATATTCAGTTTCAGGCCTGCCTCTCATCAATCAATAACAATTTTTCGATCTGTTCATTCTATCGACACTCAATATCGAAGAAATCAACTTTTCAATCCTCAAAATTTTTCGATTCCATAACGCATTAAATTTTAGGATTTTTTCCCTAATCTTTTTATCTTTCTTCAATTTTTTTTTTAAATTCTTTCCCTAATATTTTCCTCTTTCTTCACACTTTTTTTTTAATTAATTCATTCAATTTTAGGATTTCTTAAATTTCTTGACCCTGAATGATTGCACAGGGAATGAATTTGACTCATCCAGAGCACGCAGAATGTTATGAATTGTTGATGGACTTGCATGAACAAACAGGCAATTTCGAGGGATTGGAATTGGCGTATTTTGATATTGTCGCCTACCTCTGCAACTGTTTAGATTGCCTGTCATTGGTGGATAGAGTAGGAATAGGCAATAAACCAAATCTCCCGCAAACCCCCAACATTTCTCTGCATATTGATGAATTGTGCTGTGGTGTCGAATGCTTCATGTCGCATCGAAATTAATCTACTTTGAATAGGATACTGCCTCGCTCGTATCCGCAGTGTATGAGTTTAAATTTTCATCCCTGGCTGCTTTATAAAAGATCCTATTTCAAATTTAAAATCATGATCACAGAGCTTGATCTATGGCCCAACAATAGTTAGTCACTATAGGAGATTAGTAAAATGTCAAAATATGTTTGATAGTTATTATTATAGATAGTTAGTTATATTTTTAATCTATTTTGAATGAATGTAGTTATTCTTCGAAGCCAATCATTCAAAATTTACTTTTATATGTTACTATGAACATTTTAATAACGTATCATGTAAATAACAATACAGTACTATACGCTAACAATACCGAACGAGTACGCTTTTAAAATGTATTATCCCAAAGTAGATGGATGAGAGAAAATAATAGATTGAGATAATAAATAATAATAAAATAATAAATTGATCAGGATTTGATATGTGAATATTCTCATTTCGGATTGATCTTTGTTTTTCATCAATTATTAGATGGAAAGGTTGAAATTCACATTATTAATCTTATTGTGTTACACACAAGTTATAAAACCTATGTGGCACAAAATTTCCTTTTATTTGTTGTGATTTCGTTACTAGATATTTCTGATTTTGGTGTTGAATTCACTCAGTAAAACCATCGATAACAGATTAGAACAACTAGACTAGAGAACAGAATAGTTTCTCTATGGTAAAACTCTTTCGTGTAGTATGATTCCCTCTATCTGAAGATATCAAGAGAAATAACCATGACATTTTTAATCAGGAAACTTTGCTCCAAGAACAAATTGTCTCAATTTTCTCTGATGAGCCTGAAAAGTAGTGACAATCAGCGTTTTGCCTTGGGCAAGATCAAAGTTGAACAGTTGTAAATTTGCTGTGAAATCGCTTGTGGTGCTATCACTTCACCCATTAAAGCAAACTTTTGGTGTAATCTGCTGTGCTGGGCAGTTTTGTTTTAGTTAAATTAAATCTTAATAGGAGCCGTTCTAATTTTCCGCTTGGGGCTGGGCTGGGCCGAGCCGTGGCGGTTTTCTTCTAGCTTGCTTTTCTGCAATGGAATGGGGCGAAACGGAATCTCATTCGTTCAAGAGCATAGTCTTTTCTCTCTCTAATAATTTATCTTTTTCTCACCCCACGCCCTCTTTCTCATTCCTCTCTCTCTCTCTTTAGTATTGTATTGGAGTGTAAGAGAGGGCCGACTGCGCCCTAACTTCCCCCTCCCTGGTTAAAATAAAGGCAATCATTCTATTCTCTCTCTCTTTTGATGAAAATCTTTATCAATCTCTCTTCGTCTCTCTTTCTCAGGGAATATGATGACTTTGAAAAGACGCCTGAGATGGCGTCGACTTGATTTTCTGTCTTCGTCTATTCAACTGCAGTCACTAATTGCCTCCACTTGTCAGCCCCCTCCTCCTCCTCCTCCCACCCCGTAACTACTCCACTTTTTTCTTTCGCCTACAGTTGACTCACCTCTTCTTTGCAAAACGCGCCATCGTTTATTTATCTTTGTTTGCAAATGAAGCTGCAGTAGCCTACTGGAACTGACAAAAGGATGGCCTCGTGAAACAATATTACTTTTTTATTGCTAACGAATTCTTTATGAGATGATTCACTTAGTTTAATTGGCTCAGTTCGGTGATATTTTTTAATTTGTTTTGTCTGCTGATCAATTAAGTTTTATTACTTGGAATATGGAGTACCTAGCCTAGTCTGAGTTGGTTAGCATTCAATTTTCACGGAGGTAGTTTAACATCCATCCTAATATCTATCTTAATTAGGTTAGCTTATCTTGATAGGAATCCTACTAAGAAATAATATTCTCAATTACCAAATCAATTGACTATTACAGCAATTCTCATCCTTTATTGTCTAATTTGTGATGTAATAGAGTACACCTATTCCGTGTTTTCATTTTAAAAGCTGTTGAATTTATTTTTGTTACTGTTGAAGCATTATTTTCAATACAAGAATATTCTTTTGGAATCATGGAAACGTAAATACGGTATTCTATTTAATTGTGAAAATAAAGAATAGTAATTGTTAACAACTGTTATAATAAGCCATCAATTTTTTAATTGCAGAAAATGAAATGAGTCAAAATCCAAATTAATATAGATAATGATTGTGAAATTAGAGTATTCTGTGTTGGTTGGTCTCATAGGCTACATGGAAATAGACAAAGTAAAGCAAGTAAATAGGTAATGATGGAAGTAAAAGCAAGTAAAGCCTGGATCGGTTGAATTGCCCCTTCGTCTCTCCCTCTCCTTTCCTTATTTTCTTCTCTCCATTTTCATCTGTTGTCCCATTTTCTAGCGAATCGTCGCCCTACTAACGCGGCCAGTGTGCCCATGAAGAAACCAAAGAACAAGGTCAAGACGAAACAGCCCAAGAAGGTCAAATTCATTGGTAAGTTGGCTTCAATCGAACGGTTTTCCTCTCATTTGAATACTCGTACACAGAAATTGGCGTTTGATCGAAAAACTTCAGGGTTGCATCGATTTTTAACATGAAATTTGAGTTTTTTTCAATTGGATATTAGAAAATTTATGCACATTTCAATGAAAATAACAATAACAATTAGGCCTATTGATAAATTATTACTTTGAATTCTAAACTTGTCCTGAATTAAAACCGCACTATTGAAACAATTAGTTCTTGTTCATTATCTTATTATTTGAACGTTCCACGTTCGTCAATACAATAATTGAAGCTAAACTGCTAAAATCATTGGCATTGATTTTGCACGTCATGAAATGTGAAAATTTTCAGGTGTATATTAGAAAATTTATACACATTTCACTGAAAATAACAATAGAAGATTAGGATTAACACTTAGCGTGCCATGAATGAAGTGACCGGCATGATAAGTGTTAATACTAATGATAATTATTACTTTGAATTTTAAACTTGTCCTGAATTAAAACCGTATCATCAAAACAATTAATATTCTTGTTCATTATCTTATAATAATATTATTATTATTTGAACGTTTTTCAATACAAGTCAAGCTAAACTGCTAAAATCAGGGCTTGCTCAGTGAACGCTACTGATTCTGGTGCCATGCTAGAGTGAACAAGTGTAATGTTTTAAATCAACAACTATTGAATTAATTAGTTTAATTTAAATAGAAGGAATAAACACTACCATGTCGGGTCCTTGGACACTCCGTTTTATCGGTTTATTAGATCACTGTGAATTGTTATCTTGTTACCTAAACTAGAAATTTTCCACTTGAACTTTCATCGATAAACCTCTAAATTATCTACTATAAAACAACTAGTGTAGCAAAACTGAACTGAAAGAACTAAACTGAACAAGAACTAACTAAAATAGCAAGAATTTGACTGAAAAATCAACTCCAATTGATAATATTCTTCTATTGATAATTTATTATTGCTGAAAATTGTTATCTTGTTAGGGCTGGAAATTTTCAACTTGAACTTGCATTGGAAATTGGAAAACCACTTGAAATATGCACTAAGGCTAGGCGTACACCGGTTAGTCAAGACAAGACGAGATTAGTCACGTTTAGTCACAGTAATTCACATAGTTTCTTATGAAGCAACACACACCGATTAGTCATTGCATCGGTGTGTGCTGCTTCATAAGCAACTATGTGAATTACTGTGACTAATATAGTCTTGTCTTGTCTTGACTAACCGGTGTACGCCTAGCCTAATCATTAATCGAAAAAAAACTTAACTAAAAATACAATAACAGTTATTGATAACTGTAGCATTATTTAAAAAATTCGATTAAATGTAAATGTTTCGCTGGCGTCGGCAGCCTATAGCCGGCACTTTATTAGTGTCGTCACGTCATTTGGTTAGACGTGGTGGCGCCGATCTGAGATCGATAGGATTGTAACGGCGGCGTCCAGACAAGGACGGGGCAGTCAATGTCGCCTTGCCGCCTCCACTGCCTCCACCGCCGCCTCTCATATAATCAGATTCTGAGACTTGTGTGTTGCGTTGCGTTGGCTGTGCGGTGAGTCATCGGCTCTCTCCTTCCGTCGCCAGGTTGGGGAAATTTTTATTTCCTCTGACGCCTTTCCTACTTTCGTTTGTTTGTCGCCTGTTGTATCGACCGTGTCTGTTATTTCACGCTTGTTTATTGTCGACCGGGCCTCTAAAAGTTAGATTTCTTGTTAGCATTGATCAGAAGGTTCCAAAAGACAATTTTACTGATGGATTGTCATCGGTTAGGCTAGGCTTACACCGGTTAGTCAAGACAAGACGAAATTAGTCACAGTACTTCACATATTCGCTTATGAAGCAACACACACCGATTAGTCATTGCATCGGTGTGTGCTGCTTCATAAGCAACTATGTGAAATACTGTGACTAAACGTGACTAATCTCGTCTTGTCTTGTCTTGACTAACCGGTGTACGCCTAGCCTTATTGTTCTCATCTGTTCTAGAAAAAAAACAGTGATACAATACCTAATTGATGATGACATATATCTATCATCGAGCCTACGGCATACTACTAGGCAATAGCCTTCGGATTCTAGAATACATGGTTGCGATCATGAGTGTGATGCACAGTAGTCTGCTGCGAAAATCACGTATAGCAGGATCATTTAACTTGTCAGAAAACAGCTGTTTCGACAATCAATATCACAATACTTAACATACAAATGCTGAATCTCGCAGATTATTGAAAAGGTCTTTTAAAAAGACTTTAGAGGTCTTTTAGACTTTTAAGCGTTCGGATTATTGTGTCAAAATTACTGCTTACGCATTGCCGAAACAGCTGTTTTCTGACAAGTTGAATTAATCCTGCTATAGCTTGTAACCCCGTTAAGTCTGTGAAACGTTGAATAAGGTAGGTTTATGTAGGTTCCGAACATCCAACAAGCGATTTAGATGCTCACAACTTGAAAATTAAGTGGAGCAGATTCAAGATTGGCAAAATATGCTGCCAGCAATCTTTCCGCTGCATTCATGTGAGGAATCGATACTGTATTGAAACATAGCACAAACAATTGTGTCTTAGTAGAAGTATACATGTGATGGCTGTCATGTATGGCAGAAGACATGTATGAACTAGCGTGTCACTCGTCATTGTATTGTCCCAGGAATGCAAACATCTAAAATCGATCCTTGGCGTCCTAGTCCTACACGCTTCGTTGTTCGATAACAGAACTGGCTTCACCTTGAGGTGGTCAGAGTTACAGAGTCAGTGGAATTATGTTATTATAATTTCAAATCAGGGTCGATGCATAATATACAGTACTATACTATACAATATTGTGAGGGAGAGCGTCGTGTAAAAGAATGGAAATATGCAGAATCATGAAATTGCTTACTTGTATTATTGATCAGATTATATATTTTGTATTCTTCTGAGTTGAATTTTTTTACCTAAAATTCTATATTACTGTAATAATGCATTGTTTTAAAAATTTGATAAAGCAAAACTGTAGAATGGAGTACAGATGAGTAAAGATTATTCAACAATATGTAATGCTACTTCAAGATACATTTCGCTACTTTTGTTGAAGATTATTTTATTTAACAGAATTAAAATGAAATGCTATGTGATCCGATTAATTCTATTATATCTTACAGTCTTTTTCGATATTGGTGATGTCATCTTCCATATTTTTTCTAGAGCACGAACTAAATTTCCAATTTGATTTCATTAAGTAAAACTAACTGGGTATTTTCTTTTGGTTTGTTGTGCAGCAACCGAGATCAGATGCCAGGAAAAGTCGAAAGGCGGCCTAAAGTATGACGTCATCCTGGCGAATTCGACGGCCACCCCTCCCCCGAAACGTGCCAAGTCGCCCGTCAACACGTCTCTGTCAGCCGAAGAGATCGAGGAAAAGCTGAAGGCCGCTGAAGAGAGGAGAATGGTAAACGGAATTTCCCATCTCATATCTTACAACTTACATGAAAAAAATGAATTACTTTTCTGGGCAAAGACACTAGTGAATACTGCTTATAGTCAATCCCTATGTCCATACTTGGTCGATTTTGTGTGCGACAAAGCATGCTGCATATGCTTGAGTATTGGCCACATGCTGTGCAGCAAACAAAAATCGACCAAGTGTGGACATACCCAATGATTTGGATGGACGCAAACTGATGCAGCATTTTTGTGATGCGAGTTAAAACACGACTTTTACAATGGTTTTGATTGGAGAGCGGACCAACGTCGTAGTATTTCATTACATTGTGCCTCGCAACACTTGAATTCTGCATCAGTGTGCGTTCAGAAGTAACTCTCTTTTATTCAAACAAGTAACTAGAGCTATAAAGTAATTTAAGCCATCTAAGGCTAGACGTACACCGGTTAGTCAAGACAAGACAAAACGAGATTAGTCACGTTTAGTCACAGTAATTCACATAGCTGCCTATGAAGCAGCACACACCGATGCAATGACTAATCGATGTGTGTTGCTTCATAAGCAACTACGTGAAGTACTGTGTCTAAACGTGACTAATTTTGTCTCGTCTTGTCTTGACTAACCGGTGTACGCCTAGCCTAACGAAAAAGAATTTGACGAAACTTGAACTAAGTAATAACCCACGAATAGCAATTGACATGAAATTAACAATGATTATAATAATGTTATTCTATTTTAATAGACATTGTGTGACCAGGATCTTTGGGAATAGTAGCAAAGAAGGATTTCAAAGACAAAAGAACTGCTTTTAAATTCTGTAAAATTTCATGTTGCTGTTGAATTTCTCTATATCAACCACTGCTGATGAAAGCTGTTGATGTGAGAATCTGAGAAGTTTTCAGATCTGCATACTGCATGCCAATGTTGTCTTCTTAATTATTGTTGAAAACAATAATATTTATGATGACCTATGATGAGGCTTGAACAAGATTTTGTAGTGGGACATAATTCATTTGTATCATATTTATTCTTATTATAGAATACTTATATTTGCTTCTCAATATATTATGTTCAATTCTCCATTCATCCACACACACAATTTTAAAAAACGAGAAAGAAGTACAATGTATTAATCTTAGCCTATTAATAATATGTTTGATATCAATCATAATTGAATAATATTAATAATATTTGTGTTCTTCTCAGTAACAGAGTAAGCATGCATGATGTGAGATAGAATGGCTTTTTTTTTGTTCAATATCGCATAATTTCTCAATAGTAGGTTATCTCAATTCTTTATAGTAAATTTCATTTGTATTTATTGAATAACTATGGTAAATACATTATTAATACATGATACATAGATTTTTCAGATGCCATTTTGAATGCAATTAATTATTAAATGCTCATATGCAATGATATTCCACAGATTGTGTAGAAGCAAATATAAATGATGGAAATTTGCCTATTGTCTTATAACATGCAGTGCATTTTGTGAACTTTCAGTACAATTCCATGTACATTTTTAAATTTAATTCAGCTACTATAATTTAACGTGTTATATAAACGCATTTTTTGCGGCGAACGCCAAATCTTCATGATGAGAGTTTACATACTATTCTATGAGATTCGGTTGATTTCTTAGAAAATCAATTCAATATCACTTACTACAGTATCAGAGATTATTTCATTCAACGTGTTATTTCAACTATTTATTCAATATTAAAATTCATCCTAATGATTATAAGATGATCGATTACCGTGACGTGTTTGACATTTTTAGGCTTATTTTAATATAATTCATTTTTATGAAAGAAATAATTCATTTTTCAGTCTCTGGAAGCGAACAAAATGGCTACTCTGGCTGCCAAACTGTCCAAAATCGAAGAGGCGTCCAAGAAGAAGGATGAGCAGACCAACGTGTTCATCAACCAGACCAAGGAAGCTCTCGACCAAAAAATGGAAACTCACATAGAGAAGCGGGAAGCCTACATTACTGACCTCAAGTCAAAGCTCAAGGATCATGTAAGCATGTGTAGTAGATGCTCATCACTTTCCACTCTCCATAAACTATTTATTATTCAGGACTCTCAAGAAATAATACACTAATTGTCATCATCATTACATAAATGTAGAAGCTTCGACCTTGGATACTAGGATGATTTGTAGAGTTCCGGAAAGCAATAATACTGCTTTAGACCAACGTTTCGTCTCCATTTTTAGAATTTTTCATGTCCAAGCAATCGAAAATAGTTTTGTAACCTACACTAACTGTCACTGAATATTGAAAAAATTATTACATCATTTACACCGCGAGGTTGTGGTAACTTTGATGTGTGAATGGCCAAAAGTGGATAATATTCTCAGTACCTTTTAATAGTTATATAGTAATCTCTAAGGTAAGAAATAGTTGATGTTCTGTACAATAAATAGCTGACTTCGCCATGAAAAGGTCTTGAAACAGAATCGTCAATTTTAAAGCTGTTGAATTGTTTTGTTTGAGACCTGATGATTATTTTATTCGTGTTAGTTGATGACTTGAATCAACAGGTTGATTCAATTGAGTATTTTATTTGGTTTACACTTTTTTAAGTCACAACCGAATCCATTATAAACAACAAGTCGTCATATACTCGCAATTTTCATTATAATTTAGGCTGTAACGTTCCATTTTTAGTTGATTTTATTGGTTGTTTCCTTTTTTCTCTTTCTATTTTGTCCAAAACATAGTCTAGTAAAACTCTCAGATCGTACAACTGCAATCTACAAGACTAGATCAATTCTAAACTCATTATAATATGACAGTGTCTCTAGGAAGGACCTGGGGCCTGTTTCATGAAAAATTAGAAAGCCTATAATACAGGAAAAAGGACACACGCAAAATATGAATGTTACTAAGTTTTAAATGCATACGTCAAGTTTATATTCACCTTTTTTCCGTTTTTCAATACAGTGATATTCATTCAATTTTACGCATGGCATTAGATAGATAGATATACTGTATAAATAGAGAGATATCATTTCTTTGCCAACGTAATCTACAAGACTAGATCAATTCTAACTCATTATATATGACAGTGTCTCTAGGAAGGACCTGGGGCCTGTTTCATGAAAAATAAGGAAGCCTATAATACAGGAAAAAGGACACACGCAAAATATGAATGTTACTAAGCTTTAAATGCATTCGTCAAGTTTATATTCACCCCTTTTCCGTTTTTCAATACAGTGATATTCATTCAATTTTATGCATGGCATTAGATAGATAGATATACTGTGTAAATAGAGAGATATCATTTCTTTGCCAACGTAATCTACAAGACTAGATCAATTCTAACTCATTATATATGACAGTGTCTCTAGGAAGGACCTGGGGCCTGTTTCATGAAAAATAAGGAAGCCTATAATACAGGAAAAAGGACACACGCAAAATATGAATGTTACTAAGCTTTAAATGCATACGTCAAGTTTATTTATACCTTTTTCCGTTTTTCAATACAGTGATATTCATTCAATTTTACGCATGGCATTAGATAGATAGATAGATATACTTTATAAATAGAGAGATATTATTTCTTTGCCATCGTACTCTACGGTCATCAGCAACGTCAAGAAATGACATCTATCTATCTAATGCCAAGTGTCAAATTAAATGAATGTCACTGTACTTCTATTCTGACAAGATAAGATTAGTCTCGTTTAGTCACAATATTTATGTTGCAGCACACACTGATTAGTCATTGCATCGGTGTGTGCTGCTTCATAAGCAACTATGTAAATTATTGTGACTAAACGTGACTAATCTCGTCTTGTCTTGTCTAACCGGTGTACGCCTAGCCTTATAAAAGGTGTCTGATGTTGTAGTGTAGGTTATGACTCAACAAAGGTAAGATATCAGATGAGAAAGTGTTATTATTAATGAAGCCATATTTTCATCAATGTTCATATTTGTAAGGTACGTAATTTTAGAGTTATATAGGGACATCATCACTCTATCACTTTCATCTTCCAACCAGTAAGTATAGATCCATTTCATTTCCATTCTATTTTATTTGAAACGTCTTTATTTTTTATTTTGCACAAGCTTTTGTTTAAACTTCTGCACGTAATACTGTATTGCTTTAGTTGGAAGGAGTGGAAAAGACTAGACAGTCGCTTGAACAGCAAACGCAGGAAATCGAGGTGGCTGTCAAGGAGAAAATGAAGAGCGCAGCGGCCCAGCGTGACGAAAACATGAAGAAAATGGTCGAAAGGCTCAAGGAACACGTAAGTTAGCCATCAATAAAGTATCAGATTGCAATCAGCTGTTTCCAAAGTGACAATCCAAGAGATTCAGTTAATCATTCATTATTCAATAGGGGACTTGAAATAGGGAGTCATTCATTAATCTCTATAAAGAAAATTCAGTTTGAAATAAAACTTGATCATTCTTTTTTTGACGGAAAAGAAAGTTTAATTTGAAATGTTTTTTTGGGCTGGTGGACCTATTCCCATTACCCTTACCCATTTAAGGTTAAGTGTTAGAGAGGACTCTCTAGTCCTAACTCCGCCTAATAAAGGATATTTTCATTCCATATTGACATTAAAGGTCTCATTCTTCATGCACAGGATACTTTTATTGCGAAAAAATATTTTCATGATAATATTGTTTATTTTGTGAGATAGTTTCCAATATATTTATACTAATCCATGAAGAGATTTATACAAAAAATCTAGAGATAGAGATTCACTGATAAAGACGTCATAGGGAAGTTTTTTACCAACTATGATAACGTTTAATTTGATGTAGTTTTTGGGCTCTTTAGCCTGATTTTTAAATTTCCTGTTACATTCTTCATGCTCCAAATACAGATCTCTTGTGAAAAATATTTTGATGTTCGAGAATAATCACCAAATTATATTTTTTCATGAAAAAGTTTCAATTTTCTCATCTTGATTCTAATCATTGTCATGGAGCACATATGATTCGAATCTTTATAAATATAAATCTCATAATAAGCTCATGAAAACAATTATTTTCATGTTGGAGAATAATAATCAAATTCTATATACTCATGGGAAAGTTTTATTTCTCAGTTTTAAATTTCAATCATTTTCATGGATCTCATATGATTCGAAATGAAGTAACATTATATAGCAGGATGCTTTTCAACTTGTCAGAAAACATATGGTTTACTCGGCCACCAGTACGATACTTAACCTACAAATGCTGAATCTCGCAGATTATTGAAAAGGTCTTTTAAAAAGTTATTCTTTGAAAGGTCTTCTTTAAAAAGGTCTTTTAAAGACTTTTAAGGTCTTCAAGACTTTAAAGCATTTCGATTATTGTCTCGAAATCACTGTTTAATTATTACCTGATCAGCTGATTTCTGACAAGTTAAATGGATCCTGCTATACATATTTGGTGTATGACTAGTGAAAATTAAAACTAATGAAAAACATAGCTGCAATTGATGACAAGCAGTGAATGTAGAATTTACAAACCGACAATCATAATGAAAATCGTCATCTGGCCTTCTTATATCAATAATTTTAGTGAAGAACATTGTAATAATAGGCCATTATTTACCAATAGTGCGTAGCTATATTTCAATCTTGAATTTTTATTTGTTTTCTGTTACGAGTAGATGTGTGCGTTTTTTTTTCAATTGAGAACGAGACTTTAAGATACTAGCGATCAAGTGAGAGAAGTGTGAACAATCGGCAGGGGATTGGAGCTAGGTTATCATTGAATCAAATGCAAAAAAAACAATATTTTTGAAAAAATATTCCAGTAACTTTGAAAAACAAGGCTGTGATGTTTCAGGTCACTTTAGTCTCAGTCATTTTAAGATAAAAAAAATCATCTATTGCTATTCAATTTGTTTTTTAACGGTGTGCCTTCCAGAGGATAAGACAGTAAGGCTAGGCGTACACCGGTTAGTCAAGACAAGACGAGATTAGTCACGTTTAGTCACAGTACTTCACATAGTTGCTTATGAAGCAACACACACCGATTAGTCATTGCATCAGTGTGTGCTGCTTCATAAGCAACTATGTGAATTACTGTGACTAAACGTGACTAATCGTGTCTTGTCTTGACTAACCGGTATACGCCTAGCCTAAGAGATCACGATGTATAAAAAGTAATATCGAACGTAAATGGTTGAAATATAGAAAATATTTAATATAGATTTGATGCAATACTTCAATAAAATACTATTTGTTTCTTGAACGATGGATGTCTTTAGAATAATCACATTTATTGTCCACTAATCCATTTCGAATATGGCGCCAAGTTCAAAAATAGAAAATTGTAACAGTTGAAACAATTATGCCGATAAAAATACTTTAAATTTGACTGATAAAATTATGAAAACACTTTAAAACCACCAAATAATTGATAGGAACATTACATCAATGATATCTTGAAGATCTAATTGAATTCTATCATTCTAACATGAACACATATTTATTTGTCTTCTGATAGGAACTCTTTCCTCTTCTACAGGCTTCTGCCCATAAGAGGAAATTCTTCATACAATCTATGTGTTTCTATTGCTGTAATGTATTTTATGAAGAAATAAAATTCAATTTCAATTCTATCATAGAACTCAATTAGATCTTCAAGATATTAAATCTATCTTGAAATCCTGTTTTGTTCCTATCGTACATGTGCAAATTCAGAACCAAAACTTGTCGCCACTCGCCTCAATCGCTAGATCTCCTTAAGTCTCGTTCCCTACATTATTTTTTTATGTTTTCTCATGAGTAATTAGATTTGAATCTAGCTTGAGCACGGCTTTGCTTGTTTTCATTTGGCACACTGTGATTGGCTCCACGCAGGTTGATCTGGTCAAGAAGGTAAAAGCTAGCCAGCAGGAAAAGGTTCAGGCTTTAGAATCGCAAATCCAAAACAAACTGCATTTGGCGAGCACACGTCGCACTCAGCTGGAAATCGAACAACGTGAAAAACTCAAGTCACAGGTAATTTAATCAATATTAATATGTATTAATTATTGGAGTGGCCATACCCGAGTGGGTTAAGTGCTGGCTTTGTAACCTAGAGGTCCCGGGTTCAAACCCAGGTAAGACCGTGAGATTTTAGCTCAAGCCACTCCTCGTGTTTCGGAGGACACGCTAAGCCGTCGGTCCCGGCCGCCTAAAAAACAGTAGTTAAGTCACGTCAGAGACTCTGAACTGATCAGGAGTAACCTGAAAACTCTGACATCAGACCTGAGCCAGCCAGGTTACGCGGAATTATTATGATTAATTACTCATTTTGTATTCTCAATTTTATTTATTATTGCTCACACGTTCCTCTATCTTGAGATTCTTCTACTTTATATATATTTTTCTGCCTATATACATTTTCATGTAGCCTATGATTTTTGCTGAGGGTGATGCCCACATGAGCTCTAGAATTGTGCGTGGGTGATGAGAGATGACGACTACTTTTCAGACCCACTTCTGTTACACTTTATGGTCTATTCACACACATCCGACGCGGCTCCGCTCCGGCACCAGCCATTCGTTCTGCGCATGCGTCATGCGCCCAATACTGCCCAAAGCATGCCCACCGCATCGGAGCCGCGTCGGTTGTGTGTGAATAGACCTTAAGTGTAACATACATTCTCTCTGTGTTCAGTGTTTATATTGTTTTCAATTCAGTGTAGCTCAACATTTAGGGTAAGGCCACACTGGCGCTACGCACACACCGATGTAATGACTAATCGGTGTATGCTGCTTCATAAGCAACTATGTGAAGTACTGTGACTAATCTCGTCTTGTCTTGTCTTGACCAACCGGTGTACGCCTAGCCTATCATTTGATTTTCTATCAGATATGAATGCCGCCATTAAATGATTGAGTGATCTGGTACAATTAGCGATCTGATAGTATTGAAACTACAAAGACAAATATACAATAAAAAGCCCAGGAAAGGTCGCGATGGCTTAAAAAGCGTTCAATCTTTGAGAAAAAGACATACTGTATATAAATTTGATGAATTTAATATGTAAAAGATTGAACTCTTGATCTCCAGTATCGTCACACGCTTTGAATAGAATCATATGTTGAATCATAGTGGCTTATGAAGCAGCACACACCGATGCAATGACCAATCAGTATGTGCTGCTTCATAAGCAACTATGTGAAGTACTGTGACTAATCTTGTCTTGTCTTATCTTGACTAACCGGTGTACGCCTAGCCTAAGAGAAAACTGATTATTTGTCTCCAGTGAAATGCTACTCAAAAACATTTCACTCAAGAAGCCGTAGAAGCAGTAAATTGAAATTGGGTGAAAGCGATCTGTCAACGCGGCTGACGGCTTCGGCAAAGATTGAAGAACTTTTTTCAGCTTTGAAAAAGAATAAATAATTATTGAAATAAGATAATCAAGTAGAATGAATTTACGTATTATTTGAATGTTTGTTATTTTCGCATGTATTAGCCAAGTAGAACTCCAATTATCCGAATTAATGGGGACCGGGACCCATTCGGATAATCAAATATTCGGATAATCAGAATTTTTTTTTAAATTTGCTATTGGAGAGAAAAAAAGCTACGTTTTGATATTGCACTATTTTTTTATTGAATTAAATGAAAGAAACATGATATTTTCACATGTTTTAAATATAAATAAAATGTACTAGTGAGCGAACGCGCAAACACTGGCTTCGCGGGGGGAAGAATAATAGCGCACTTAGACTTTTTTTGGACAAATTTTTTTCTGAAAGTGATTCGGATAGTCGGAGTTCGGATAATTGGAGTTCTACTGTATTTGAATTATGTAAATAAAGTTCTGTTCAGTTGTAAATTGTTTTTGCTAACGATGTTTTGTTTGTCTGTTGCAGGAGCGTCGCGCAGAGATGGTTCGCCAGAACAAGGAGAAGCTAAGCCAAAGCGATGAGCAGCAGACAGCCGAGTCTGGTTAGGTTAGGTGCCTTCCGCACCTCAACACATTTCATCAAACCAGGGATTTTTTATCAACAACAATGTTAGACTGTAATTGATCGTGATAATCACACTGGTCTGCCGCCTCTTCGTTTTTTGTTGTTGTCAAGACGTTATCATCATTGGCTACTTGCTGGAAGATCTTGTTCATTTTCAATACCAACATTATTATAATATTAGTATTTTCGCTAGTTGTCAATGTACGACAAATTCGGCTGTATTCTGTTTTGATTGAAGCTGTTATTAAGAGCTTCAAATCAGAAACAATGTTATCCCATTGGACTAGTAATGCTTGTATCATTTCAAGCCGTTTTTTTATATTGCAACAAAAATTTTACTTTCTAATACATCATTTCGAATAAAATATATTTGTTTCTCATTTATTCATTTTTAATGGAATGGAACATTTTATTTTCTCTACGTATTTTCAATTGCCACAGTTTTAGAATACCGAAAGCCCTTCAAGATAATTTTCAGAAAATGAGTTCCTAAGGTACTGGATTATAGAATAATGTTAATAACATCAGAGCATTTACTTGAAAGTACCTTTTGTGATATTGTAAGTAAAATTTTATATTCAGTAAAAACTAGGTGATTGTTAGTAATTGTGCTTGAAGGTTTTTTGTGAAATTTATTTTTCACTTATTGTGATTTGAGGTTGTCTTGGTGTCTAATATCATGTGGCTGATGTTGCCTTTCATTGTAAGAGCTTTTCTACACAATAATTTCCAATTCTCCTCACACATTGCTTCATTAATGATCCATGTGATTTATTTTTATAGTGCCTATTTTGTATATATATGGGATACATGACGTGTTTTTATACACTGTATGTATTTGGAGAAGTGTGCTACAGTAATAGTGAGTGACAAAGTACCGTTTAACATTTTATTTTTGCTATAAAGAGTGAGGATATTTGATGGGATTAGTCCTCCCCATTTTCACATTCATAGTCAGCAGTAATCTCCCCAATATCTGCAAATTTTATTGCATGACGAGAAGTATTGATTCCACAGTAAGGTTTGGATAATTCTCACCTGAAGTTTTATTGAAAGAAAAAGAGTTTTCCGACCTTGTGAGTTGGTGAAAACGAATGTGAAAATTGTGAGGACTAGCTAGAGTAGGACCATTCCTATTAGATTTTGAAAATTTTCCAAAAACATAATACACTATTAAAATCTGAAGATTGCTGATGTTTGTGTTAAAATCTGAATTATGAAAGTTTGATAGTGGTACTGTAAAACATTCACGTGGTTACCGAAATTATCTGATAGATGTATTGATCTGATTTCCCTTATGGCTGTAAAAACACAATACTTCAACGTAATTCTCATCATGAATATCATGCAGATATAATTTCACTAGATGAGCTTTTTGATAGTAATATATTTATTAAGTAACCACTTAGATAAACTTTTGATGCAATTTTTATTGAGCAATCGATTTTGAAAAGATTATTGATCGTGTGAATCTTTATTGAACACTTGAATAAATATAAACCAATCAAGTCTACATGAATAAGAAAATGGCAAAGTTTTTTCAAGTTCATAATTCTTAATAAGACTTATTAAACCCTTTAAGCAATGTGTAATTTTAGAATTCAATGGTAGTTAGCCCACCTCTTCATAACATAGATTAAGTTTTATTATTTTACATTGAGCAATGTTGTTCTCTATTGAGTTTCTATTATATCGTCGATGTACCACTATTTAGTGTGAGGCACATTTTATTGATTTGTTTTTTTATAAGTTGAATATTTTTCTACAATGTTTTTGCTTATCTTGTGCTTTATGCTAGAAAGATTTTCAATCTATAGATAGTATCGAATCAAAATAAAATTTAGTTCAAACTGCAGCTGTTTTTTCTTCTGTAATCCCGTATGCAATTTAAACGTATAGCAGGATTATTTTAACTTGTCAGAAAACAGGTCATTTAACGTTAGTAAACGAGCGTACATCAATCAGCTATTTTCTGACAATTTAAAATAATCCTGCTATACTTGATCTTGATTCAAATTACCGAATTGCCACTCATTTTGAGTTTTTTCCAATCGGTTATGTGTTTGTTTAAGTTTAGTTAAGTTAGTGTTAAGTTTCCAGCTTTTAAATAATGCAATGAACTGGAATGAAGTCTTCATATTTTTAAATACACACATTTCACTTGAAATTACGATATAAAGTTAATCAAACTATTGAAATACATCGACTGTTTTTAATTATCAGGACATACTTTTGCACTCACATTATTATTATACTGATGACCTGATTTTCAATTTTTCAAAACGATTGAAAAAATTAACTCAACGTTGATTATTTTATACAAAAGAAAAAATCATTCTAGCCTACTTGAAATCAAATCAAAAAGTTTTATTACACAAAAATACATTTTTACAATAAATTCTCACTTAACAGTGTTGGAATCACTTGATTCGATTAGCAGTTCAACAATGTGTTAATTATGAATCTAAATGAATAAGAGCATTTATGACTCCAAGATTATTTAAATAATAGAACGTTTAATGGCAACTCCCGTGTTGGATTTTTCGGGAGTGTCTACTTTCTCAATAAATATAATGAATAATAAGCAATTGAAAAATAATTGACACCTCTGAATGTGCTTTCACAAGTGATACAATTATTGAGATGAGACAAAAATATATGTCACGTTCAAAAATAAAAATTCATACGTAATTATTAATAGGCTATAATGAGAACAAAATAGATTTTTATGAGTTGACATACGGTAATATAATGATCAATGTATACCTGTATATGACTTGCAGAGTATACAATTACAATGATCCAACTATGTTGGTGGAAAACCCCTTCATCAAGTGAGACCCATATGCACCATTTTCGTTTAAACCAATAAAACATTGTTTCAACTTGGTTAAAACTATAGTTTTCAACTGTGGAAAACCACAGTTTCAACCAAGTTAAAGCTTCGTTTTGTTAGACTTAGTTTAAACGATACGGGTCGAAGAAGACAAATAATTAGTACAAAAATCAGTTCTAGGGTAAAAAAGGGCTTGGTTTTATCATTGAATATATACCCTATTTATATATATCCCTATAGGATATATTTATATATCCATATTGATATATATTCAATGCTACCCCACAAGCAAGCATCCTGCTAATTGGGTTGCAATTGAAAAGAGCAGCCCAGCCCGTTCAACCGGTCAAAATTTCTAGAGTGATGGCTTTGAGAATTGTTTTTTTTTAGAGTTGAAGGATCGCCGGAAAGTTGTTCCTGGCCCTTTGTGAACCTAGTTTTGTTTTGTACGAACCGTTCTCTAACGACGGACAGTTGGGGAAAGGCAAAGAAAGGATTTATACAGAAGACGGCAACAAGCGAATAAAAGTACTGGATACTGGAGTACCACAGAAACTGAAGAGGTTATTGTCTGTGTATACACCCGAAATCTAATTAGTTGTCTTCGGACAATGTGTTTAATCAGCTCCCAACAGCACATTAGGCTTGCTAAGAACTTGTTACAAATCCACCAAACCAAGCATATAAATAATACCTAGAACAAGTCTAAAATGTATCTAGACCAAGCTTGGTTCTGACTGCAAATAAACAAGCTCATTAGAACAAGTAACTTTTAAGCTCGTCTTCGAGAGTCTCATAATCTAAGTTTGCCATAGCAAGTCAAAAATACACAAAAAGCTGGGATTGGTTTAAGCTTGTGTGCTGTCTTTACATATTTATTTGAAAAAATACATAGTTGAGGGCACCAGGAATTAAATCCTATTATAGCCCTCATAACACAAAAGAAATTGAAACAAACAAGAATAAGACCAAATAATAAATTACATCAAAAAATACTTAGATAAAAAGCTAAAATATATCTAAAGTAAAAAAACGTTTTAATACAATAATATGATGAAGAAAATCACAAAGATATTAAATTTTGTAGTGATTAGAAAATAAAACCATGATAATATAAGACCAACTAATAAGTTACATATGTAAAGTGTATGACCACCTTTTGCATGTTTTACAAGTCTTCTAAATTTTTATGAATCAGGCTCCAAAGCAGGAGAATGAAGTGTTTAAATAAAACCAGGAATGACTCTCTTATTATTGCTGAGTTTATAAACAGAAATCAAGAAATAAATAGGTATTAAAACAAATATGCAGTTTGAAATAATATGGGAGCTGAGAAGTCTTAGGCTAGGCGTACACCGGTTAGTCAAGACAAGACAAGACGAGATTAGACACGTTTAGTCACAGTAATTCATATAGCTGCTTATGAAGCAGCACACACCAACGCAATGACTAATCGGTGTGTGTTGCTTCATAACTATGTGATACTGTGACTAAACGTGACTAATCTCGTCTTGCCTTGTCTTGACTAACCGGTGTAGCCTTACAATAAACAGAACTGTAGATGAGGAGAAAGAGCAAAGCTGATCCACAACAAATTTCAATAGTTTAACTATATCTATGTTCAAAAACAAAATAATCAGACTTTGAATAAAATAACTTCTAAAATTATCAAGAGAAACTTACTAAGCTAGGATTCGATAATTGTTGAAATCAAACTCAAATAAAATGGATTGGGTGATCAAAGTTAAATTTACAAAACTTTTGGGCTCTACTGGTGCTAAGTAATTTAATAACAATAAAATTATTTCATTATAGATCAAGTGTAGCTCATTGACAAAATAAAACCAGGAATGACTCTCTTATTATTGCTGAGTTTATAAACAGAAATCAAGAAATAAATAGGTATAAAACAAATATGCAGTTTGAAATAATATGGGAGCTGAGAGTCTTAGGAGTGCACCGGTTAGTCAAGACAAGACAAGACGAATTAGACACGTTTAGTCACAGTAATTCATAGCTGTGAAGCAGCACACCAACGCAATGACTAATCGGTGTGTGTTGCTTCAAGCAACTATGTGAAGCTGTGACTAACTCTTGTCTTCTTGACTAACGTAACTTACAATAAACAGAACTGCAGATGGAGAGAAAGAGCAAAGCTGATGCACAACAAATTTCAATAATGTTACTATATATCTATGTTCAAAAACATAACAATCTGATGCACAACAAATTTCAATAATTTAACTATATCTATGTTCAAAAACAAAATGATCAGACTTTGAATAAAATAGCTTCCAAAATTATCAAGAGAAACTTACTAAGCTAGGATTCGATAATTATTGTTGAAATCAAACTCAAATAAAATGGATTGGGTGATCAAAGTTAACTTTACAAAAATTTTGGGCTCTACTGGTGCTAAGTAATTTAATAACAATAAAATTATTTCATTAGAGATCAAGTGTAGCTCATTGACAAAAATAAAACCAGGAATGACTCTCTTATTATTGCTGAGTTTATAAACAGAAATCAAGAAATAAATAGGTATTAAAACAAATTCGCAGTTTGAAATAATATGGGAGCTGAGAAGTCTTAGGCTAGGCGTACAGTTAGTCAAGACAAGACAAGAGATTAGACACGTTTAGTCACAGTAATTCATATAGTTGCTTGAAGCAGCACACCAACGCAATGACTAATCGGTGTGTTGCTTCATAAGCATGTGAATACTGTGACTAAACGTGACTAATCTCGTCTTGTCTTGACTAAACTACTAATAAACAGAACTGTAGATGGAGAGAAAGAGCAAAGCTGATGCACAACAAATTTCAATAATGTTACTATATCTATGTTCAAAAACATAACAATCTGATGCACAACAAATTTCAATAATTTAACTATATCTATGTTCAAAAACAAAATGATCAGACTTTGAATAAAATAGCTTCCAAAATTATCAAGAGAAACTTACTAAGCTAGGATTTAATAATTATTGTTGAAATCAAACTCAAATAAAATGGATTGGGTGATCAAAGTTAACTTTACAAAAATTTTGGGCTCTACTGGTGCTAAGTAATTTAATAACAATAAAATTATTTCATTATAGATCAAGTGTAGCTCATTGACAAAAATAAAACCAGGAATGACTCTCTTATTATTGCTGAGTTTATAAACAGAAATCAAGAAATAAATAGGTATAAAAACAAATATGCAGTTTGAAATAATATGGGAGCTGAGAAGTCTTCGGCTAGGCGTACCAGTTAGTCAAGACAAGACAAGACGGATTAGACACGTTTAGTCACAGTAATTCATAGCTGCTTATGAAGCAGCACACACCAACGCAATGCCTAATCGGTGTGTGTTGCTTCATAAGCTACTATGTGCAGTACTGTCACTGCACGTGACTAATCTCGTCTTCTGTCTTGACTAACCGGTACTATTACAATAAACAGAACTGTAGATGGAGAGAAAGAGCAAAGCTGATGCACAACAAATTTCAATAATTTAACTATATCTATGTTCAAAAACAAAATGATCAGACTTTGAATAAAATAGCTTCCAAAATTATCAAGAGAAACTTACTAAGCTAGGATTCAATAATTATTGTTGAAATCAAACTCAAATAAAATGGATTGGGTGATCAAAGTTAACTTTACAAAAATTTTGGGCTCTACTGGTGCTAAGTAATTTAATAACAATAAAATTATTTCATTATAGATCAAGTGTAGCTCATTGACAAAAATAAAACCAGGAATGACTCTTATTATTGCTGAGTTTATAAACAGAAATCAAGAAATAAATAGGTATTAAAACAAATATGCAGTTTGAAATAATATGGGAGCTGAAGTCTTAGCTAGGCGTACACCGGTTAGTCAAGACAAGACAAGACGATTAGACACGTTTAGTCACAGTAATTCATATAGCTGAAAGCAGCACACACCAACGCAATGACTAATCGGTGTGTGTTGCTTCACAAGCAACTATGTGAAGTACTGTGACTAAACGTGACTAATCGTCTTGAACCAAGTACGCCTAATAATAAACAGAACTGTAGATAGAGAGAAAGAGCAAAGCTGATGCACAACAAATTTCAATAATTTTACTATACTGTATCTATGTTCAAAAACATAACAATCTGATGCACAACAAATTTCAATAATTTAACTATATCTATGTTCAAAAACAAAATGATCAGACTTTGAATAAAATAGCTTCCAAAATTATCAAGAGAAACTTACTAAGCTAGGATTCGATAATTATTGTTGAAATCAAACTCAAATAAAATGGATTGGGTGATCAAAGTTAAATTTACAAAAATTTTGGGCTCTACTGGTGCTAAGTAATTTAATAACAATAAAATTATTTCATTAGAGATCAAG
Organism: Laodelphax striatellus; assembly: GCA_017141395.1. Classification (NCBI taxonomy): domain Eukaryota; kingdom Metazoa; phylum Arthropoda; class Insecta; order Hemiptera; family Delphacidae; genus Laodelphax; species Laodelphax striatellus. The sequence goes on from CM029531.1 coordinate 53,621,576, forward strand.
TGTAGCTCATTGACAAAAATAAAACCAGGAATGACTCTCTTATTATTGCTGAGTTTATAAACAGAAATCAAGAAATAAATAGGTATTAAAACAAATATGCAGTTTGAAATAATATGGGAGCTGAAGTCTTAGGCTACATTAGTCAAGACAAGACAAGACGAGATTAGACACGTTTAGTCACAGTAATTCATATAGCTGCTTATGAAGCAGCACACACCAACGCAATGACTAATCGGTGTGTGTTGCTTCATAAGCAACTATGTGAAGTACTGTGACTAAACGTGACTAATCTCGTCTTGTCTTGTCTTGACTAACCGGTGTACGCCTAGCCTTACAATAAACAGAACTGTAGATGGAGAGAAAGAGCAAAGCTGATGCACAACAAATTTCAATAATGTTACTATATCTATGTTCAAAAACATAACAATCTGATGCACAACAAATTTCAATAATTTAACTATATCTATGTTCAAAAACAAAATGATCAGACTTTGAATAAAATAGCTTCCAAAATTATCAAGAGAAACTTACTAAGCTAGGATTCAATAATTATTGTTGAAATCAAACTCAAATAAAATGGATTGGGTGATCAAAGTTAACTTTACAAAAATTTTGGGCTCTACTGGTGCTAAGTAATTTAATAACAATAAAATTATTTCATTATAGATCAAGTGTAGCTCATTGACAAAAATAAAACCAGGAATGACTCTCTTATTATTGCTGAGTTTATAAACAGAAATCAAGAAATAAATAGGTATAAAAACAAATATGCAGTTTGAAATAATATGGGAGCTGAGAAGTCTTCGGCTAGGCGTACACCGGTTAGTCAAGACAAGACAAGACGAGATTAGACACGTTTAGTCACAGTAATTCATATAGCTGCTTATGAAGTAGCACACACCAACGCAATGACTAATCGGTGTGTGTTGCTTCATAACTATAATACTGTGACTAATGACTAATCTCGTCTTTGTCTTGACTAACCTAATAATAAACAGAACTGTAGATGGAGAGAAAGAGCAAAGCTGATGCACAACAAATTTCAATAATGTTACTATATATCTATGTTCAAAAACATAACAATCTGATGCACAACAAATTTCAATAATTTAACTATATCTATGTTCAAGAACGAAATTATCAGACTTTGAATAAAATAGCTTCTAAAATTATCAAGAGAAACTTACTAAGCTAGGATTCGATAATAATTATTGTTGAGATCAAACTCAAATAAAATGGATTGGGTGATCAAAGTTAACTTTACAAAAATTTTGGGCTCTACTGGTGCTAAGTAATTTAATAACAATAAAATTATTTCATTAGAGATCAAGTGTAGCTCATTGACAAAAATAAAACCAGGAATGACTCTCTTATTATTGCTGAGTTTATAAACAGAAATCAAGAAATAAATAGGTATTAAAACAAATATGCAGTTTGAAATAATATGGGAGCTGAGAAGTCTTAGGCTAGGCGTACACCGGTTAGTCAAGACAAGACAAGACGAGATTAGACACGTTTAGTCACAGTAATTCATATAGCTGCTTATGAAGCAGCACACACCAACGCAATGACTAATCGGTGTGTGTTGCTTCATAAGCAACTATGTGAAGTACTGTGACTAAACGTGACTAATCTCGTCTTGCCTTGTCTTGACTAACCGGTGTACGCCTAGCCTTACAATAAACAGAACTGTAGATGGAGAGAAAGAGCAAAGCTGATGCACAACAAATTTCAATAATTTAACTATATCTATGTTCAAAAACAAAATGATCAGACTTTGAATAAAATAGCTTCCAAAATTATCAAGAGAAACTTACTAAGCTAGGATTCGATAATTATTGTTGAAATCAAACTCAAATAAAATGGATTGGGTGATCAAAGTTAACTTTACAAAAATTTTGGGCTCTACTGGTGCTAAGTAATTTAATAACAATAAAATTATTTCATTAGAGATCAAGTGTAGCTCATTGACAAAAATAAAACCAGGAATGACTCTCTTATTATTGCTGAGTTTATAAACAGAAATCAAGAAATAAATAGGTATTAAAACAAATATGCAGTTTGAAATAATATGGGAGCTGAGAAGTCTTAGGCTAGGCGTACACCGGTTAGTCAAGACAAGACAAGACGAGATTAGACACGTTTAGTCACAGTAATTCATATAGCTGCTTATGAAGCAGCACACACCAACGCAATGACTAATCGGTGTGTGTTGCTTCATAAGCAACTATGTGAAGTACTGTGACTAAACGTGACTAATTTCGTCTTGTCTTGACTAACCGGTGTACGCCTAGCCTTACAATAAACAGAACTGTAGATGGAGAGAAAGAGCAAAGCTGATGCACAACAAATTTCAATAATGTTACTATATATCTATGTTCAAAAACATAACAATCTGATGCACAACAAATTTCAATAATTTAACTATATCTATGTTCAAAAACAAAATGATCAGACTTTGAATAAAATAGCTTCTAAAATTATCAAGAGAAACTTACTAAGCTAGGATTCGATAATTATTGTTGAAATCAAACTCAAATAAAATGGATTGGGTGATCAAAGTTAACTTTACAAAAATTTTGGGCTCTACTGGTGCTAAGTAATTTAATAACAATAAAATTATTTCATTAGAGATCAAGTGTAGCTCATTGACAAAAAAAATTAATATTATAAACTTTAATGAGTGGATTATGAAACCGAAATACATGACTTCCCAGCTCAAATGATCAATTCATCTTCAATTTTAATTACATTTAGAAATTAATTGTTTTACAAAATATTTCTCATAAAAAATTACAATGGCAAAGTATTGATATAGGCCTATTACATAAAACAATATTGAATTCATTCAATCAGCTAGGATAAAAAGTACAATTTGTAAAAAGAAGTAGTTTTATTACAATGTAGAGTTGAATGTTATACAGTACATGATTAAGTTATAGGTACTTGACAAAAGATAGAACGACAGACAATGGAAAAGAAGAATATCGGTATTTTGCAAATTGGAATATTTAAAAGTATTGAGATTTACTTTATCAAAAATAAAAAGGACAATTCTGGAAATTTTGATGCAATAGAGTTCAATGTAATATACATGGTGAAACTGGACAAAATATGGAACGAATTAAAATAGAAAAAATAATAATTTGTACAGTGAAATATTTAAAACAGTACTGGATTTATTTCATTTCTTTCGACTGTAAAGGAAGTCGATTCCTGAAGGGCTACCCACAGAAATTTATTTCGTAAATTCTGATGAAAAATTGCAAAAAATCTAAAAATGACTTTAATCTTTGAAACCAGTAACAATTATTTTTTGTGAAATTTTGAACGTTTCACAATTTTTAGAAAATGTTAATAGTCAATGCATGCTTTACATGATACAATACTATAATATCCAAATAAATAACTAAGAAACTAGACTAGAACAAGCCATGCTCTACTAAACACAAAAAAAGCATTCTACTACTAGGTAATCAAGCATTAAACAAGCCATGCTCTACAATACTTGAACAAGCACAAAACAAAATGATCATGCTCAAATAAGTAGTTTCATGCTAGCTGAGCAGAAACGATTACTAAAAATTATACACATCATCAACAACCTGAAACAATAATTAATTCATTACATTCAAATAATTCATGAGATATATTTATGAGACACAAGTCTGATCGAATAGATTTCTTAATCTGATTAAGAACTTTACTCCGTAGCCATAACTGTGACACCGACACTAATAGAAAGAATAAATTTGAGAAGAGTACCTGAAAAATACGATTAAATATCTGAAATGAGAAACACAATTAACTGCAAACAATTATACAACATTCGACTAAAGAGTGGAATTACCGAGAAAGATAATCCCTGCAATAAATAAGAGAATTAATGGCACACAGCTATACATTCGACTAAACAGTGGAAATATTGTTAATGATAATTTCTACAATAAACAAGAAAATTAATGACAAAAAATTAGACAAAACTCGGGTAAACAATGGAATAATTCTCGATTATGTAATATCTGCAATGAATAATACGATTAAAGACACACAATCACACAACATTCAAATAAACAGTGGGAAAACGTTCAAAGTAATGTTGACAAGTCTTGAAGAGTAGAGTACCTGAAAAAAATATAATAAACCTGAAAAGAAATTGATGACACACGATCACTCAACATTCAACAAAACAGTAAAACAATTGTCAACAAAAATTCACAAGCCCTAAAAACATTCAATACATGTAAACACTGTAGAAAAACACACGAAGATTCAAGAGATTAAATGAATGGAAAGAACATACTTGAAGAAAATTTTCTCGAATAATTTCATGGAAAATCTGGAACAGAAATAATTAATGACACATTAACATTAATTTGATACTGCAATGAAAAAAGTTCAGAAAACAATTATTATTTGTGGAGGGTGCCTGGAATATTATGAAAAATCTGAAACAAATTAAAAAATATTGATCAACACAAAAAATTATAGATACATATTTCAATAATAAGTTAGCTTATAAACTTTCAATGTAGGATAGTTCAATAAAAGTGCCATGGACTTTAATACATGAAATTTAAATTTAGATTGAAAGTTTATAAACTTTATGCATGAGATATTCGAAAATAGAGGAAGAAAAACATCATGGACCAAGATCCAGTCCCGTCAATACTGAGAAAACCTGAAACATACTTTTAAAAAAAATTGTTTGAGTAGAAATTCAAGTATTGCGAATGAATGACCGGAGTATTTACAAAATCAAAGAAACTATACAGGACTACTAAAAATAATAAATCAAAACAAAACGAAAAAATACAATATAAAACAGTATAAAGAAAATATTGCAAAAGATAAAATAAAATAGAATACATGAAAAATAAATAGGGAGTATTACAATATAAAACAGTACATATAATACAATATAAAACAGTATAAAGAAAATATTGCAAAAGATAAAATAAAATAGAATACATGAAAAATAAATAGGGAGTATCACTATCCGTAGGTAGTTCCAACGAGCCGTGTAATCCAATTTTCACTCTACTTTCACTAGTTTATACTTCGTTTTCACTTTGCAAAATAGCCACTCATCTTTCAAAAAAGTCATTTTTGATTTCAGAAAGTCCAAAAGAAAAAAAACAAAACTCAAAATCACTAAGCCGAACTGTACATAAAGCAAATATGAGACAAAATTAAAAAAACTAACTAAAGAATAACTAAAAAATACAAAACAGTATAAAAAACATAAAAAAGATACAAAATAGATACAAAACGTATGTGTGATAAAAAAAGAAAATTTAAATTATAGATAAATTCACATCTCAGCGTGTGTAAGAGAGTGGCCTGAGCTACCTACTGCATATCCTAGCGTGTGTAGGATAATGTTACATCAATTTAAATAAATTTACATATGTTCTAAAAATAATACATGCATGCATACAAATTTACAACAAATAGAGGCTTACAGCTAGCGCCACAAACCTCATTACAAACAGATTGAGTTTACAAATTAAAGAAACTATATACTAAAAGATAAAGAAATAAAAACCAAAATAAAAATACATACAGTAAGGAAAAAGGCAAGAAATAAAAAGAAAATACAAAGCAAAATAAAATAGAATAAATAAAAAATTAATAGAGTACAGTATTTGATGAAAAACATGAAATTATGAGTATGTGCACTTCTCAGCATATGTGAGAGTACTAAAAAAATAAATGATTTTTATGCGGATGATACCCAAGTGTATACTGCATAAGTATATCACTTGGGCGAGGGTAAAGAGGTCAACAATGATATGTGAAAAAATGCCAGATGGAACAAAAATCGAACCTGTGACCGGTGCAGCCATAGCAGACGCTATGCTACACCGAGTCACTGAATTCTTATAAGTATGCGCACTTCTCAACGTGTGTGAGAGAGTGGCCTAAGCTACTAGCATGTGTAAGATAGTAGCTAATCAATTTAAATAAATATTTATGTACTAAATTTATCAACTCCTATAACTAAATGCACTTCTCAGCGTGTGTGAGAGTACTCTAGAACCTACTGCACATCCTAGCGTGTGTAGACTGTAAGATAGTATCAATCTAAATAAATACATATGAACTAAAAATAATCTATTCTTATAAACAAAAGCACTTCTCAGCGTGTGTGAGAAAATGCCCTAAGCTACTGCACACCCAAGCATGTGTTGGATGTGTCTTATTGATTTCAAGTATATATGTTTTGAACTATATCAAAACTCATTAATATATTGTGCACCTCTCAGCGTGTGTGAGAGAATGCCCTAAGCTACTGCACACCCAAGCATGTGTTGGATGCGTCTTATTGCCTATATATGTTTTGAAATAATATATCAAAATTCATCAATAGCCTATATGCACTTCTCAGCGTGTGTGTGAGAGTACCCTAAGCTACTGCACACCCTATCATGTGTAGGATGTGACTTATTAAATATCTGTACTTCCTTCAACCATAAGGAATGTAGCCTTAATTATGACTTAATACTAACTAGACAACTAAAGCATAAATTCACTCACTGTCTAGTGTGTTCAGCACTAGAACAATGCTCCCAATATATATGCATTTTCCAGTGTTTTGAACACTGGAAAAATGAAAATAAATCAATAATAATACTACAATTATTGTTGTAATATTGAACCCCAATTTCTCTTACTAAATTCACCAACATGACTGAGCCAACAACTGTATTCAACATATGTCGGAGGACAAGGCCATTACTCCACGATTTTCACGTGGCAACCGGCATCTCTTAAACACAGTGTCACACAGTTCATGAAAGGTGAACATGGTATGAGAATCCTAACAGGGACCCTGACAGCACACCCCTATTTGAAATTACCAGCCTCATAACACACCCTGAAAGTCACAATGAACAGTACCACGCCATCATTATGGATGGGGGAGAACGTGCGACGGCAATGCCAGAGCTGCTAAAAAACGCGCAACTTGACTTAAATGCTTCCAGAATGCACTCTCGACCAAAGCCGCTATGATTTGGTGGTACAATTCACGGACAGACAGGATTGTAATAATCAACTGGCAACTGCAAATAATACCCTATAGTCCCCCCCCCATAACCCCTAGTGGGACACAACTGCCTAACTTGCTTCAAAAGTCTGATACAGCTCACCCATATATCCATGCGATTTGGTATGCTTGACATCATTTTCATTCTTAGAAGAGTTCCTCACGTCTTTCCATTGATGAGATGAATTGAGCCCTGTTGAATGAAAAAATAAACCAGTTGAATAAAGATGAAAGCTATTGAGAAATGGAATAATGTTAAACAAAATAATAATACGAATAAGCCTAGATCAGGATTAGAGGAGGAAAATTATCAGGCAGTGATTTTTGTAATCACTGACAACAATAGTAGTAATCACTAACAACAGTAGAATTCATTCACAAATTTTCCATGTACAAGCATTATTATAGTATTATTTCTCTGGTGATTTAGTCTACTTGAATAGTTTTAATATGCCACTACATTTTCTCGTAAATAGGTCAAAGACATATGAATTATAACGGTACCGTATACTATATTCTCAGATCGGACGAGGATGACTGAGCATATTTCGAACAAACGAATGATTAAAATAATTGGAGGCACTCTGTGAGATATTCTATGAATGTTAACTTTATTCTTGAGATGGTAAACTTATTGGAATAAGTGAATTAAAACACTAAACTTTACTAGCAAGCATGTTGAAGTGATTTACGAAAGGAAAGAATCTATCAAACTAATTTGAATTGCTAGATGCATATTTTTAATCCAAAATCAACAACGTTTAGATTCAACAAATTAGAATCAAATTTTTAAATATACTTGAATACTGAACACTTGAAAATAAAGAAGGAAAGTAAAGCATGAAAAATAAAATTGAATCGAAACATTAAAATAAGCCTACTAACCTCCATGTGAAAAGCCACTGAATATAATAATTTCACCACTCAAATACTATAATACCGGACTTGAAACTTGACGTTCAGATTTAACTAGAAATTAAACACTAATCACTATTAAATTCAGTAGAATACATTCATGAACTCAAGTTGAAATTAAACGCAAATTATTACACACAAACTCTCATCATGACGGTTGCCGGGCAGACGACAGAATGACTGAATGCAAATTGCAAATGGCTGATAAAGCAGGTTCAACAACATTATTAGTGACGTCAGTGACTGGTACGAAGTTTTTGTGATGTCGCGAAAGAGAATTATTAGTATTATTGAATGAATTGTTTTTCAAGCTCTAGAATTCATAGTATTATTTAAAATCATATTAATCAGAACAGATTCAATATTCACATCTATTCAAAATAATTAACTCATATTTGTCAAATCTGACATCAGCTGAAAATCCACTGGTAATTTCAAATTTTAGGCGCGTATTTCTAAAATCTACCGCTCTATCCAAAATTATTGGATTTCTTGACTCGTTTCAAGACCGTGCCGAAAATTTTAATTTTATAATCTTCTAGAGGCCTTATGAGGATACAATATTATGATTCCATTATAATTCCTTGGTGAAATTAACTGAGAAATTCAATGGAGCTAGTTGGAAGTTTGTAACTCCAATGATTACTGAGATAATGGGCATAATTTTCTAAAAAAAAAAACAGAACATTTTTCAACTACAAAGGGATGGGATATTTTATTTCATTAAACTAGATTATTTCATTTTTGATCGCTACTTTAAATCAACAGAACTTGTAGAGAATAGAAATATGAAGAAAACATGTTCAGTCACTTGGTTGTTTTAAATCCTACCCAAACCTTATAATTTATAATATAAATCTGTCAATTTTTTTTGTCTATTTTGTCTCCTCTTAAACCAGTAGCTCAAAAGTTAGGATTAAAAGAAACACTAAACATCAAATTTTAATTGTGTTTTATAATATCAAATGACTTTTTAGAGTTGGGTGCTGGCCTATTGTTCAAAACTGTAAAGTCATTCAAAGCTCATATGTATCCATTGCTTCTGTGAACTTCAAATAAATACTTTCCAAGGTTGATTTGATTAATTTATACATGAAAATCATTTATAGAAGATTGAAAACAACCGTAGGTGGTTATTAAAATTTATAGTGGCAGTAGCAATGGATTTCCAGGTCTATAAAAAGTTAGGAATGAATTACTAAAAACAATAATAGTTGAAAACAATGCTCAAAACTCAGCATCAATATATGAAATAATTATGAATAAGTATCAAAGTATAAAATTTAAGATAAATAAAGTACTGATAACTGTACAACTTATTCAATGGTCATCAGTATCGATGTGTTTGAAATATTGCGAATAACTGTGGTACCTATGTAGTAGGTATTTAAAATTTATGAGTATCATAGCTATATTTAAAATTGATGAGTATCAATGTATTTCCAAAATTAATTATCCTGCTAGCCATAACCTTCAATCGCCAACACAGAGACAAATAGAGATAAGAGCAGTCATTGATGCCTTCTGTGTAATCAATCAGTACAGTCATCCCACAGTGCACAATGGCAAAAGCGGAGAATCGAACATTTTTATGTGCTGGGAAACAAGGAAGCGAAGAGGAAGTTTTCGGTGTTGTATGGAATCGTCGGGAAATAAGGGAGAATGAATGATTAAGAGCAATGCAGAGCAGAACAGAACAGCAGAACACGTCATCCGAATGATAATTCCAACACAATGGAATGAATGAATGGGAGGAAGGAGGTTGGAGGAGGAGGAGGAGGAGGAAGAACGCGAAAAGAAAGGAGCTAGTTGCCTGTGGGACGATATCGATAGTGGTAAGCGAAACAAAAGGTCGCCCGCACGCCACTTCTATAGTCGCTGTACTCTACTGTGTACCGTGGCTGTGGTTGTACACTGTACAGTGCAATTGCAGACCCCCTATGATCAACTATCAACTGAGCACCCAACATGAAACAGGGAGAGCATAATTATAATGAATAATAATCTGATATCAAATCAAAAATAAATAGGCTACAAAAGAAATAATATTTTACATGATAGTGAACCCAAGATCACACAGATTTAACATTAATAGTGTTATATATTTTTCGGACTTTATAAAATCAAAAAATACTTTTTTTAAATGCTGATGTCTGTTTTAAGTGAAAACATGTTATACAATGTTCTATAGGCATTAGCTAAGATAATACATATAAAAATACATAGACCAGTTAGTCAAGACAAGACAAGACGAGATTAGTCACGTTTAGTCACATTAATTCACATAGATGCTTATGAAGCAACACACACCTATTACGCGATTAGTCATTGCATTGCTCAGCAACTATGTTAATACTGACTACTTTAATCTTGTCTTGACTAACCGTTTTACGCCTAGCCTTAGATGTAAGCATAGACATAGACTAACTCTATATGATTACTTAGTCTATAATGTGAGTATGAAGTCGGTGTATGTATGTCGGTGTGAAGTATGTGCTAGGTACTGTATTTGGATGTTTTTTCAATTAAATTTATTGATTCATCCTTCCAGTCATTGTGAACAATACATTATTATACACAATAACACCATCTATACTATAGACTGACTGAAAACCCAAAATTCTACATGACTTTAAACCACAAAACTTCAAAACAAAAACTTTAAACAAAAGAAAATGTAAGTTAATAATTCAAAAATGAAACATCAAAATATTCCAGTCTTTCTTCTTCCAATAACTTGAATAGTGTTAGTTTGTACATAGTACATTAGTGAATAGTAAATAAGTTTGCGATTGAGATGAGGGAAGGAGCAAAGGAGCTGAGAAGACGGCCATGATGCAAGCTGGAAGAAAGCGTAGTTAGCGTGTAGCGGTGTGAGGATCGGGATTAAAGCAGGCGGTCTAATTAAATTGCAGGACGGCGATGGTGCCGCGCCGCGCGGTGATTATAAGACGACGACGAGAAACCATTCAAAGGAGGACTAAGACGACGATGTAAGATTTAGGAAGTGGCGGCGGCGCACAATGGCCAAGACACAATATCTTTGTACTGTTATTAAGTCTACCTTGGTCATTGTCTTCGTTCATTAGCAAACTTGGAAACACATGACCCAAGTTCTGGACAAACGCCGCGCGGATCTTGGCATCATACGTGTGCCCCCCTCCAACAAACTCAATAAAGTCAAAGCGCCGCCTGCCTTCGGTTGCACGAAAATTAAAGTCTTAACTCTAACCTCCTCCCCCCCCCTCCAACCACCACTGTTACTGAATCCTTTGTCATTATAATATATATTATGTGTTTAGTGTGCTGTGTTTTAGTGTTATTTATTTTTCGGACTTTATAAAATCAAAAAATACTTTTTTTAAAGGGTGATGTCTGTTTTCTAAGTGAAAACAAACTTTCACCATGTTCCCTATCAATAAGGATAATTGGTTATGTTGGTGAAGTGGAACAACCGTACTCGGGTCTCCCCACTATTAAAAACCATACGCTAAATAAAAATAATTATCACACATACACGCAACATTACATAAATTACAATACAATACTGTATCTTGGAAAGAACATGGGAAAAGAAGGCTAATCCATTATTTCCGAGGTGAAATTCTGGAAATTTATTCCTCTTTATTTAATTTACTGGCTCCAACATTTCTTAAAAAGACGCTTTTTGATGATATTGAGAAGTGAAGGCAGAAGACTGTGTTCTTCAAACTAGTTCATATTCATCTAGTCGAACAACAAGGTGTGTGAGCTACTAAGAAAAGCACCACCATGGAATTTGATTCCATTTTGATAAATCTATACTATTATAAAAATGAAATGCTGTCTGTCTGTAGGTCCATCACGCCTACAATACTTGACTGATAAAGCTGAAATTTTGCACAAACATTGTCTGTATACCAAGGAGTGTCATAGGCCTATTTATATATTTCAAGGATAGTTTTGAAGGATTTGAAATTCAGTTCTAAGCATTGATGATAAGGTAATGTTGATATAAAATCATATGATTTTTCAAACTTATTAGAGGCTTTGTGATATTAATATTATATCAATTTTGTTTTCCATGACGAAATACTTGTAGAAAATTCAGTTAAAGTAACGACTTGTATTTCACTGACAGTGAAATACAAGTCGTTACTTTAACTGAATAATATTATATGTTGAAAATATATATGATCTTGGATGAAGAAACATAGAGACTACCCAATCCATCAAAAATGTATCCCAAATTTTCTATTAGATCATTATTCAACTTACTTTCCTCATTCAACTTGAACGAAAATGTCCATCTATCGAATAATCATGTACAATTTTTCGGGTTCTATGTCTAAGTTAACATGCAAAATTAATATAGTGGGTTTTGAGATTTAGGATATATATCTTTAAAATTCCCTCTAACAACGTGCATATACAGTCATAATATATACGTGCATATACCTGTAGCTGGAGTTGGAACTGTGGCCGTGTAGGGGTTGAGTGAGGAGTTGTGCTTCTACTTGATGACATCAATATGAAATATAACTGCATGACTTTTTTTATTATTTTATTTTTCATTATACTCTTATTTTATCGCCCATCTTTTTTTTCTATTTTTCATTTAATAAATAAATGATTTATTTTCCATATATCTCATTATTTTAACTTAAAATTAAATTTATTTATCTGAAACTTATGTATATATTTTTTTTTATAATAATTTTTAATTTAATAGCCATTGTATTGTAAACTTTGTAATGTTGTTTTGTACTTATTGTAATTTAGTTTTTAAATTTAATATTAGTTTAAAATATTGTCTATTACTGTACAGTACTATTTTTGTTTTTGTTCCACTAAGGGTCTTACCAGACCCAGTGGAAATTGTAAAATTGAATTAAATAAATAAATACAGTGATACGATATTTTACACAAATATCCTTAACTTCAACGGGATTTCTGAGACCCCATACCGAAGCACGGGTGACCTGCTACTGCTGGTATACTATATTTTGTCTTTGAAGGTGTAGGAAAATGAAAGATGGAAATATTAAAGGAGCAAAGTAAAAGAACAAAAATCAAAGAAGATTGCAGCAGCTGAGCAGATGATTAGTGCTAGCAGCTTGGCTCAAGAAGAAACGTAGATCCTGACCAGTGAATGCTGCTTGGACTTCATCAGCAAAACTTCTGCAAATAATAATCCAAAGATGCGCCTGCCAAAGACAACTCACCTAATTACAAATTTGTCTCTTTTCAAACTACAAATTGATAGACGGGTAATCAAGCTGCTACTGGTGGGCTACTCAAAGCTCATTGCAATCAGTCTCTCAATCACGCTTGTGTAACAACCACCTTACCCTCTCCGTAAAGAACTATTATTTTTTTTATTTATTATTATTTTTCATTATTTATTAAAACTATTAGAACTAAAACTAAAGAAAAATTAATTAAAATTAAAATTAATTAATTTATTAAAACTAAAGAACTATTTTTTTTATTTCGTTTTTATTTATTTTCATTCCTTAGGGCCTGGCCTGGTCACATACGATTGTGGTTTGCTTTACTTTACTTCACTTCACTTACAATGCTACTTTGATTGTGGTTTGCTTTGCTTCACTTCACTTACTATATACCATACGATTTATATAGATTTACTATGCGAGTAGTGAAGTGAAGTAAACCAGTTACATAGACTAACTATACTGTGCCAGTTAGCTTTGTTCACAGACAACAATTTTTTTGTATAGTTAGTCTATGCTTTGTTGGTGAAGTGAAGTAAAGCAAACCACAATCGTATGTGACCAGGCCCATACTCTCTTCTGATAATATTTTCTTCTTTTCTTCCACCTTTTTGTTTTCCTTCTTCTTTATCTATGCCTCCTTTTCTCCCTCATCCCTTCTTCATTCATGAAAAGGTTACTTGTTTGGATATAAATGAGTTGAATGAATACATATTTATTTTACATTTTTTGTAATTTTTTAAGAGAGTAATGCGAGATGGTTTTAATCGTAGATAAACATTGCTATAATACCTTAAATCATACTTTTGATGACTGCACATAGAAGTTTAAAAAGTTTTTCTAGGTTTCTTATTTATTGGAAATTGAAAAATAGAGGTTGTACATATAGAAGCATTTACTCTCAAAATTATTCACCAGCACTATAGTACCGTATCTATATTTGTATGGATTATTTAACGTCAACTATATTTGTATAGATTTATTTTCATTCATTACAACTTATACTTAAAACAATTCACAACTCAAATACTCAAAAGTATATTCACAACTATAGGTACTGTACTGAACTATAGGTACTGTACTGGTATTCATCTACTTACTGCTTACTATACTTTGATAAAAACATGACAACACTATTTTTGCATCTTCAACTATAGCCTATTATACTGTATCATGTAGAGTCAATAAATATTCAAGTTCACTTCATAAACAACGCTTAAGATGATAGTAAAAAACTTAGCGATGTAAGGAGTTGCTCATTTTATTTACTGGCAGTAGAAGATTGCAACGATAAACCAACTACTTGCATTTGTCATCATTGAGAGGGACTTGATTAACCAACCAGTAGGAAGTGAAGGTTAGGTTACCGTAAGGGGTGAATTGTTTAGCTTGGTATGTATCATGTTGAGATCGGGGTGAATAGTTTTGCTTGGTAATATCATGCTGAGATCAAGAATGTGAGTGAGTCAGTAAGAATATAGTTAGTTGTTCATTTGAAGTCGTTCAGTACTGGCTTGACTATTCTAATGAGCAGCCTTGATTAGCTTATCCAGTAACGGCTGCTCTCAGGGAAGGGTTGCAAAGTTCTTTCTCCTGTTATCTTTTTTTTCATCAGCTGTTCTTCTCCGCTCTGCTTGGCATGGCAGGCACTGAAATAGTCTCATTCTTTTTCCTACGTCCTTTTTCTTCCCATTTTTCTTCTCTTTCGCGCGTTCCAGATTTATCGACGTCAGCCGGCGTCGCCATTTCCTGCCTCAGATAACACTTTGATGCGACTTTTCATTAGTTTTTAATGCCCACTTTCCGCAGCCCTGCCCCCAACCTCCCTCCCGTTCGATGCTTGTTCTTCTCTAACCTAATCTTTCTAAACACTGCACTTGAATTGCGTTGATTGCTATTCATTAGTTTTAACGCCAATTCAAAAACCAGTTAACCAAAGGATCAGTTGAGATAATATTATTCTTTCCTATGCTTGATTTATTCAACCAATCATTGATACTGTTAGGCTAGGCGTACACCGGTAAGTCAAGACAAGACAAGACAAGACAAGATTAGTCACGTTTAGTCACAGTAATTCACATAAGCAACTATGTGAAGTACTATGACTAAACGTGACTAATCTCGTCTTGTCTTGTCTTGTCTTGACTTACCGGTGTACGCCTAAACTAATCGTTAAACTAAAAAAAAGTATAAACTAGTAAAAACTAAACTATATCAGTATAACTAAAACTAATTAGTATAAGCTAATACAGTTGAGTTTAGTTTTTATTAGTTTATACTCTTTA
The DNA here is from genome assembly GCA_017141395.1 of Laodelphax striatellus. Classification (NCBI taxonomy): domain Eukaryota; kingdom Metazoa; phylum Arthropoda; class Insecta; order Hemiptera; family Delphacidae; genus Laodelphax; species Laodelphax striatellus. The sequence continues at coordinate 53,637,040 of CM029531.1, forward strand.
TTAGTGACTGACTGAAAAACTGAAATTCTACATGATTTAACTTTAAACAAAAAAATATAATTTAATTCAAAAATGAAATATTAAAATAAAGTATATAGGCCTAGTACTATTTTTTTTCAATTTGGCGGATGGTGAATGAGATTCATCTAACGTTTCTATGGTAACGGGTGATGTTATGTTGAATTTTTCACTTAAATACTGTATATAACATGTATAACCATATTTAAAAAAGAAATCAACAGAACATCACCCGTTAAATGAAAGTCATTCGCCATCCGCCAAATTGAAAAATACTACCATACATTTCCAAATAATGTCAGAATCTCAAAATTCAAAAATCAATTTATTCTCATAAAACATGATACAGAAAATACAAACAAATTATTGTCAAATATCACGATTTTTTTAATAATAAACAGACATGTTACATCTCACCAGACACTGTGTCAGAAGTTAAATACATGATACATTTAAAATGAAATTTGAGGAATTCCCCTACAAGACTATACATCTGTGTGTTGTAGGGGGATCTGTTTCTCTTTCCAAGGTCAGAATCTCTTCATAGAATGAATTGTGTCACGCACAGGTTTTTTAAACCCATGTGACACCAAATTTATTGTATTAAAAAATTTTTGTACTGTGTAATTTTTCCAATAAAATTTCTGATTTCTGATTTCTCTTTCTGTTTCCAAGGTCAGTACGGAAAGGCTAAAAACATAACATGTTTGAAAAGGAGAAATCACAGCCTCCAAGCCAATGAATAATTTTTCAACGAGGAAAAGAAGTGATTTTGAATGGAGCGAACGTTGAAGTGGGAAATTCCGACTGCTGCTGAGATTCGAGACTCAAGGTGAAATTCAAGGAGAGCGGCAACACCGATGAAAAGAATCAAAATTAAATCTTGTCACGTGGTGACAATAATTTTCATTTTCTCCTCTCCCCAGCATAGAAAATATTTACGATAAGAGGGCTTCACTCTTGATATATTACTTAATACATCATTGGGCAATGCTAGTCAAGTTCATGAATGCCAGCGTGCTGAAGAAAAAGGGAAGAAAAGCGAAGAAAAATACGCGGGAGGGTGGGGGGAGGGGTTGGAAAAGAAGGGAGCCGCCGACAAGAGAATCGTAGCGTGTGGATGGTTGTGGGGGGGGGTGGAGAAGGGTTTCCTCCCCCCACCTAGGCTACATTATCGCGATTGTATTGTAACATTGCGCGCTATTGATGATGCCTGGTGCTGGAAAAGCTTTTCTATATCGAGGACAATACAGTCAGGATCGGGGACGAGATTAAGCATTGAATAGCTGCTATTGTGATGATTCAAGAACTCAACACCCCCACCCCACCCCTTTCTTATCTGTAGACGTAGTTGCCTACAATGGTGCGCCATATTTCCAGCCACTGCTGCTGCTGCTGCTGCATTGTTGGCGCCCAGATCAGATCCCCCACCCCCAACAAAACCACCCCCCCCCCAACCACAAAAGCCCACTTTTATTTAAATCCATTACACATGCTAGACACACTTTCACGGTCATACGCTTGCTCCTTGTCCATCCCTCCCGCCCCCCTTTCCCACTGTTCTTCCTTTCTTCGACTCCTCGTCCAACTTTACTTATCATCTGCCCTTTCACAGAAAAAAGACTGGCTCCCATTGTTGAATGAGCGTGTATTATTCATCAGAACATCATATTCTGCAAGTTGAGTTGGACTTCTGTTTTCCGTGATCACGAGTATTTCGGGAAAGTTCACAGGAATATATTGAAAGTCACTTCAAGCAGAGACAATTGGAGTACTAAGTTTTAGTTCCAATTGTCTCTGCTTCAAGAGAGTGCTCTCAAAAGATGGTCCTGCATACTACATTGGTTTTTTACAGATTGATCAAGAATTATTTCTAAAACTGTAAACGGCCAATTCCAAGAAATTCCGATTTAATTTACCGCCCTAAAATAATGTCATCAAACGGAACCAATAAACGGATCTGACGTTGATGCAATGAGGTCGTCTTGTTACGGTTGTGAAATTCAGTTGGTTTTTCGTGCAACTGGTCAAAAAAGGCTGGTCAAACTAGATTGTTGAAGTAAAGTTTCCAAAAATATCATGAGAAAAATGCTATTTGATAATTCTTAAATTAAATTTAAATTTTGTAGAGATGTAGAAAAATAGAAAAAGTAAAAGCTTAGAAAAATGGAAATTAAATAGATATAGTTGCAATAGACATTCTAATATGTGCATATCATGAACATAAATGCTTGCTTTCTTGTACAGGATATTATTCTTCAATAAAATTTTCTATAGTTGCTACTGCAAATTATTCAATTCTGGATTCAGTCATGTTGTTTTTAAGCAGAAATTGGACTATTCCAGTGAATCTAGATTCTAGACTTTGATGGTTTTGGTTGTTATAAGTAGCCTAGTATATTATCATGAATTTTAAAAAGTCAATTAGTCATCCATGATAATCCACCCCTAGATGGAGTTTCCTAGACTCATGAAGGAATACTAAAAAATACAAACTTAATAATGAAAAACAATCTGAATGAGTGAGTTATTTTTTACATCTATATTGCTTGACTGGCTAAATGTTAATGATTATTTCTAATTCTCTGCTAAGTTATGTTACCTTTCCAAATAAAATTTCAGCTTCAATAAAGCGTTAGTTTTGTATTTAAGGTTAGTATGCGAATGGTATTAGTTTAATACAGTATTATGTTCTGTAACTCGATCATTATTGATTTATAATATTCGAAACTCGATCAATTTATTTACTCTTACGGCCGATTTCATGAGCACCAATAAAATTTTACAACTGCGAATCACTTGCCACGATTTCCCTATTGAGACTCGATGAATGTCGTCTAAGGCTAGGCGTACACCGGTTAGTCAAGACAAGACAAGACAAGATTAGTCAAGTTCAGTCACAGTAATTCATGTATTTGCTCATGAAGCAGCACACACTGATGCAATGAATAATTGGTGTGTGCTGCTTCATAAGCAGCTATGTGAATTACTGTAACTAAACGTGACTAATCTTGTCTTGTCTTGACTAACCGGTGTACGCCTAGCCTTATACGTGCAACCGGCCGATAGGATTGATATACAGTACAAGATCTTTTATCATCTTCTTATCACTATCAAAGAAGAATTGAAGCTTATTTACTGCTAAATGTATGCTCGAAAACTCTTCAATTTTCAAACTCTGAAATTTAGGCTTCTGAATTTTATCACACAGAGTTTTTCATTCATCACACAAAAATCGAAACTTTCTGTGCATATGGTTGATTGCTTCATTCATTCTTGCATGAAGAATTGCTAAACTCGACTCGTGACCGGAGAAGCATTGTTTGACGAAATAGATTCAATCATCACCAGAGAGAGAGATCGAGTACATTGATATCACGAGAGTGAGGGGGAGGAGGGCCGTAATTATAAGGCAAACAGGGTGGGTGAAGAAAGTACATGTGCAGAGTTTATAAAACGTATTGTTTGTAATGACCTTTCATTGGGGATTGATTCGGCAGCATGGTGAAGGGGGTGTTAAGTTGTGAAGTAGATTTTGGCGGGTGGGTTGCTGAGTGGGGAGGGTGGGTGGTGGGGTTTGTTGAGTGGGAGTGGTGGGGATGACGCGCCGCGCGGTTCTGTTGTCAGTCAGTGACTGTGGGTCCGCCGATCTGTGCGTTTCTGCGGTCTTATCTCGCGCTCTTATCAGTCTTCAAACTTCACATTTGTGCGCGCTTCTACGTTCTATCAACAAATGTTTCCTGCGCGATATTTTTTGTTGTCAACCAGTTTTTTCAACACATTCACCGACTTTTACATTGTGTTTGTGCTCAGAAATGATTTTTCTTGAACGGATACTTGCAAAACTGGTGAGAATGTGTTCCATTTTTATTTTCTTGTGTTCTATTAATTCATGTTTCCTGCACGTTAGATTTGGTTTTAAATCAGCTTTTTTCACCCATACACCGACTTTTACATTGTGTTTGTGCTCAGAAATGATTTTTCTTGAACGGATACTTGCAAAACTGGTGAGAATGTGTTCCATTTTTATTTTCTTGTGTTATATTATTTCTTGTTTCCTGCACGTTAGATTTTGTTTTAAATCAGTATTTTCCATCCATTCACCAACTTTTACATTGGGTTTGTGATCAGAAATGATTTTTCTTGAATGGATATTTGTAAAACTGTTGAGAATATATTCCATTCACTTTCTTGAAGATTAATTTCACTGTTATCAAGTACAATTACAGTAGACAAGTATTCTAAGAGTTTACTTGTAAAGTATCACTTGTTATAAATCAGTTTCTCCCAATTTTCCACAGACTATTGCTTTGTATTTGGGTTTAGAAATGATTCTCCTTGTACGGATACTTACAAAACTGGTGAATTCACTCATTTAGAAATTTCACTCTTCTATTAACAAATGAGTAACATAATTCAATAGAAATGAGTATAATGTGCTCTGTGTTGGAACAGTTTTTGAGTAGAAAAACGTGATGGAAAATGTGTTGGTATTACATGTTATCAGTCAGCTTTAGCATTCAAATATTACTTAATTCTCATTATCAGATAATTTAAACAATGTTAATAAACAAAATAATGTTCTAAAATGTGTTTAAGATATATTTTGATTAACTAAATGTAAACGGTGGACAGGAAATCACTCATTGAGTGATATCATTCATGAAGTACAGATTCAGTTCATTTTACTTGAGACATGCTACAGGTGTGCTTCAAGAAGAGTATTGTAGCACGTTACATAGTTCTTTGCATTAATTCAATGTGGAATCATGAAATTTGTAGATTATCATCATTGGTTCAAATGGGGGATGGATTTTTGATTGACAATAGAGCTACGGATATAAGAGATGAATGGATCTCTCATAATGAATACATTATTGAAGTGAATGATAATGAATATTATTGAAAGTAAGGAAGTATTGTCAGAAAACTCTTATAATAACTTGATAATTTGAATATCTGATTACCTCCATTTGTCTCGAGTTTTTTCATCCTCATTGATTATTTCCACATAATCAAGCATTGAATGTGAAGATATTTTAGTGATTGAAAGCTTTGATAATTATATTGTTATCATTCTAATTACCCAAACAGAAACCTAGGGTTCATTTGGCATCACCCTATAAACATTGTCACTTAAGTTCTTTTTTTTTCCTAGAATACTAACTCTCAAAGCACCCAATTTCTCTCTGAGTGCTTCTCTTTTTCCAATATTATCACAAATAAACTTAATCATTCAATAATATTTATTATTATATCAATTATTCAAATTAATATTATTTAATATTTATTTATCATTCCAATAGTGTGTGTTGAATATAACAAATAATAAGATTGTACCATTTCCCTCTTTTTTCTTTTTGAACTCCCAGTTTACTTATTTTCTTTTGCAATATTGATTTTGTTTTTATTACTTTAATTTCTCCATTTACAGGGGATTAATGTGAACCGTCGTTTGCCGGAAAAGACAATTGGATATTATGTGACAGAGGATTTGTGTTTATGTTTTCTACACATTAAAAGCAAACAGTGGAGCAAGTTTAGGATCAAATAATGTTTGTTCAATCTAGTGCTATGAAGTGAGTGAAAAGTGAATATTTTTATCATGAGTATGATTTTCTTGGACTACAAAGAAGAGCTGACATCTTTATTGCTGAGGGATTTCTCAAGGTAAGACGTGACATTGCCATTAACATTTCAAAATAAAGCATGTAGTGTAATTAGAAAATTATATCTTCGTTTCTAGAATAAATTATCTTGTACATTATCTTAAAACATGTTTTAAATTGATAAATGATGCAAAAATAAGCAGTGAATTTCTAGTAAATTATTGATAATTTATATGAAATCGAACAGTAAGTTAACTTATTCGACCAATCATAGTGCTCCTTGAGTTTGAAGGCGTGCCACGACCGAACTGCCACTTTCTCATTGGTTGGAGTTGGAAAATGGAGCTTGTTGAACTTAATGGCCAATCAGAATGCTCCTAGAGTTTGGAGGCGTAGCCTATTATGTCCGTATCTCTACCTCTTTCGCAAGTTATTGGTTGCATTCTTAGGCTAGGCGTGCACCGGTTAGTCAAGACAAGATAAGATTAGTCACGTTTAGTCACAGTATTTCACATAGTTGCTTATGAAGCAGCACACACCGATGCAATGACTAATCGGTGTGTGTTGCTTCAAAAGCTACTAAACTTGACTAATCTCGTCTTGTCTTGACTAACCGGTGTACGCCTAGCCTAAATAATATTGGAAAAGTCACAGATAGATAGACAAATGACTTTATTTTTCACTTTTTACATTACAAAAGTGCTGTGGGCGAAGTTGAGGCATACAAGCTCCTTCTTTCACTTAATCCGCAGTATTAAAACATGATAATAATAACTTTATTTACAATGTATTAAGAAAGAAAAATATAAAAGAATAGTGATAATTATTTCACAATTTATAATGAAAAAAATAACGGAAAACAAAAGAAAGCAATCCTAGTTGTCACAGACAACTATTTAGGAAACTGTTATTATTTCAGCTTATTAAGGTAGCATAAAAATTTAAGTTTTTCACTATAATTTAGGCTAGGCGTACACCGGTTAGTCAAGACAAGACAAGACAAGATTATTCACGTTTAGTCACAGTTCTTCACATAGTTTCTCATGGAGCAACACACACCGATTAGTCATTGCATCAGTGTGTGCTGCTTCATAAGCAACTATGTGAATTATTGTGACTAAACGTGACTAATCTCGTCTTGTCTTGACTAACCGGTGTACGCCTAGCCTTAGTTGTCCTTCTACTTGAAGCATGCCTGGTTAACAGGGTTAACAAGAAAGATAGCGGTACTGTTAACATGAACGAGAATCTCAGAACTGGCAAAACTCAGCTGAGATCGAACGTTTAACACGTTTCACATGAGCTGCGCTGCTGCGGTGCGACATGTTGTGGCGTTTCTACGTGCCGCCACTGCCGTCGTCATTTTCTTGCACCGTAAACTGTTCTGGCAATTGTTCGCTTTTGACATGCTCTGTCTTGTTAGTCTACACAGACATTTTCCCACACAACGGGATCGGTGTGAATTTGTCGCACAAAGACGCTTTGCACAAATCAATCAGCTTCCTTACAGTAAGCGTGGAGTTCATTCGAGAGCAATAAGCCGCATTGGACCGTAATACTCAGTTTTCATTGGGCTGATTTTTGGTCTTGACTAGCCACTATTACCCCGACGCTGTGAGGCACACCGGAGATAAAGATAAAGATAAAGATAAAGAAGAAGAAGAAGAAGAAGAAGAAGAAGAAGAAGAAGAAGAAGAAGAAGAAGAAGAAGAAGAAGAAGAAGAAGAAGAAGAAGAAGAAGAAGAAGAAGAAGAAGAAGAAGAAGAAGAAGAAGAAGAAGAAGAAGAAGAAGAAGAAGAAGAAGAGAGAAGAAGAAGAAGAAGAAGAAGAAGAAGAAGAAGAAGAAGAAGAAGAAGAAGAAGAAGAAGAAGAAGAAGAAGAAGAAGAAGAAGAAGAAGAAGAAGACTAGCCACTATGCATATACGTTTACGATATAATAAATTTTACAGGTATAATGTAAAATATATCTAAAATATAAAATGTATTAATTACTTGTGAAACAATAACAATAAACCCTCACTGAATGTGTGGTAATACGATATATTTTACAGGTTTTCAGCCAAATATGGACCATTATTATAGATGTCTCAGTTATTCATGTCAAATTTATTGATTCATTTTATTACACGATACTTTCAAGAAGGAAAATAACAGTAGGCCTACATGATACAGTGCTCTTAAGACTCTCGTCTCATCCTGGCTTGCTTGAGAAATTTTGCTTGCTTGCTTGAGGATTTTCATGCAATACAATACAAGAGAAAAATTGAATTCTAGAAATTAGAAGAGAAAATTGACAATCGTGTTAAGGAATCTACTTATTTATTCAAACATAATTAATTTCAAGTTCGTGCATAAAATTACCCGATCCAACTAGTTTCAATACATCCCGGTCCAGTCTTTATCAAAACCACAAACTTTGATCCAAATTAGTAAGAAGATAAGATTCAACTTGCATTCCCACGACCATTGATGACAGTATTCAAAGATGAAACTTAACAAATTGCAAATGCTTTGTCACAGGCGCACCCATTCATGCCGCCGATTTTCTGCTTTCCATTACGAACGAAGTCTGAGGCTGAGGACAGTAAAGTATTGCACGTAAATTGGAAACTTGCGATCGGTTGTGTGGGGGGTGGGGTTGGCGCACAAAGAATGGGTGATATAATGATATGGACATAAAGCATTGCTTTATTGAGTTGTCGGTCGCTTCGCGCAGCGCGCAGGATAGTCTGCGCATTCGCGTCGGCGGGCCTTTGTCGCACGCAACACAATACACTATTGTTGTACCGCGGCGCAAAAATCATCGGCCAAGTCTTACTTCCAGTGTATTTGCTAGAATAAATGCAAGTTTCTTCTGCGTGAAAGTCTTGGCTGTATGACTTTCTGTTCAAGATCGACGGCCTTGAAAATAATAGCTCTTAGAATTCAATCCCCGTATTGGCAATGTGGTGGATATATTGTACTTTTATTAGTACTGTATTGGGTATTGTGAGAAATAGCCATCAGCTGCACTTATAGAGTGTCTGTACAGAACGGGATGAAAAGCATAATAGAGAGTGTAAAGTATAGAATCATTTTATACAGTACAAAGTAACAAAGTATAGAGTACTTATAAGTATAAATAGTACTTAGAATAGAATAGAATAGAAACTTTATTGTAAAAACATCTGAGATCTTCAGATACAATACAAATTGTCATACAAATACAAATACAATTGTATACATATACATAGGTCAAAAATCAAATCAAAGTACAAATAAATACGTCAGTATAAATCCAAATTTTGGGTTGCGAAGACTAGCTTATGGTTGAGATGTCATTGTGCTAACCACACGTTACATCTTTGAATGGAATGGAAGAAAGAATGAATAAATGAAACGTTACTGTCATTTCAAATATACATAATTATTGTATACATATTGATGAGTGTACTGTTGGATGATATTATTTGGTGGCGGTTTGTCTTGGAGGAGTGTCCACTTGCGATTTCACATGCAACCAGTGCTTACAGAGATAAAGGACGGTAGGTGTCAGCGGTAACGAGATTCTGAAATAGAATCGATCGCAGTGGAGAGCAGAGGAGCTTGTAGCTGTAGCGAGCAGCAGCTGCTGTGTACAGTAGATCAGTACATGTCTGATATCAATAAGTATTTAACGTTCGATTAAGTGAACAAAGCCGCTCTGCAACCGGGCACAATAAGTTTGGTCCGGCAACATGCTCAACTGGGATGCCCACACACCTCTCATCTCATCAGCCCAATTTCCATTATCAATCGAACAATGCATTCGGCAAAATGTACCGAAATACCTACCTGATACCAGTACAGTATCATTATCAATTTATTTGTGCACTTTGATAAACGTAGCATACTCTTTATTATATTATCCTCTTATTAGAACATGATAATAATAATAGTAAAATTCCTATTATTAATCGAACAATGAATATTCGGCGAAGTGATCAAAATACCTTACATCAGTATAATAGCAACTCATCAATTCATTTCTACACTTTGATTATAATATTCTCTTTGTCATCCTCTGTAGCATAGACAATGAACAATAATAAAATAGCATAATAATGATAATAGATCCTAGATAATGACCATGATATATAATGTAGTTAAAGTCTCTGTAGAGTCATGCTTCCATATTATTTCATATTATATTGGCATATATGCTTCCATATTATATTTGGCATATATTTCGTATAGGAAATATACCCGGCGATGACCAAATAAGCATACCACTCTTCGCCACTGATATATAATCATAGAAACATTCCATACAATCAACCATTTACAGTGTTTAACAATGAGGCGAATACTGACTCTTTTTCAAATTCTTACAAAAGTTTCCAGAGATTAGGTTATGCTCGTGATCTCCATCTCATTTACAATATGAGATCACAAAACAAGGAACTGAGAAATTTTGAATCATAATATGAATTTATCAAGACTATTGTGCTACTAATCATTATATAAAAGATTCATCAAAATTATCACATATCACATTATTAAGATAGGATTGGAATGAATGACATTCTTTTAAAAGACTTCATACATTCATTCTCAATAAAAATTCGGGCTTACATCTATTGAAAATAGTGTTAAGCTGAAATCAATTGAAACAGTAAGAATATTCAATTATAACTTGAAGAGCTATTCAATTTTGAAACTTTTCGCCTTTGGAAAAATGCACTTCATAAATACACATGTACAATAATATGTATAATTCAATAATATTACATTTCCAAACATTCACAATAAAAATAATTATTCTGTAATGAGATTCTCTTGAACAGTATAGTAGAACTAAAATCTATGGCTTTAAATTCTTCAGAAGTATAATTCACTCAACATTCAATATCTCTCATTTCAAAGTACCATACTGTACTGAAATGTTTGGAAATAGAGTTCTGCTGCAAATATAATAATAGAACTCGCCATTGAAAGGAGGTTGGGAGGCGAAAATGTACCAAGCAAGACATCTGAAGTCGTCGTCGTGCTTTTGGAATATAGAAATGATGGTGATGATATCGATGTGATGATGTTCTGATATGAATGTGAAGCAGAGAGTACCGCTGTCGCTGGAGAGTGGTCATAAATTGGAGTTGCTGGGTGTGAGAGGGAATGAGAGAGAGTGAGAGAGAGAGAGTGAGAGAGAGAGTAGGTAAGAAGCAAGGGAAGCTGCAGCGAAGGACCCCGGGGCGCGGAAACTCATCTCTAGAAATTGTTGTGCATTTTAAAACTCGCCCGAAGACAGTAGAGTTATGCCCGCTATAAATCTGGCGACAACTTGAATATGGACGAGCGAGTGGAGTTTTCCATTAGAAAGAAAAGACGCTTTCCTCCCTGCGACTCGGTTTGAAATGGCTTCATGAAAATGAGTCCGGAAATGCGCTTTCCTACTCAATGTCTTTTCTTTTTCTTCTCCACTCCTCAGCACGTGTGAAACGATAATACAAAGCATATTATCTTGTCCCGCATCTACTAATGCACTCTTCTATTGCTTTGCACTCACCACCCCCCCCCCCACACCGACTCCAGTCTCTCGTCAATCATTCGATTCAATCTGTCTGTACATTTACATTATTTCCTGAAAATCTCTACGATTTGCCTTCCTTATTTTATCCACAACAAGTAAGGAACGTCCGTTCTTATTTTTGGAAAACAACGAGACCATAATATCTGTTTGACTCAATCTTTTTATAGTTTTTGTAGACGAGAATCTGTAGGGATGTGAAGGATCTATTTACCCTAATATAAGCTGAAGTTCTTTCCACTGTTCAAGGCAGAAGCATACATCTGTGAGACAAAATTTAGACTCTTATGGCATTCCAATACAGCAGTGATTCTTTTGCTAGTTCTTCAAGGTTTTGTAATTTAGCACATTAATGCGGGCACTGCATAAAACCATAGAGAAAGCATAGGAAAAGTAGATGATTCATCACCATGTTAAACGTTGAACGATAGAAAAACGAGGTGATGGTGGCGATATCTCTTGTGACTCGAGAGTACTTCAAACACTTGCTGTGTTAATCAAGTGAGCGATCGACGAGACCTCTGAACTCGCCTAACACGAAATATTTTGGCCGTACATTAAAAATGTAAACAATCTTCCCTATCTGATGAGTCATCTACTTCTCCTATGCTTTCTCTATGATGGAACTTAGACTAAAAGTACAGCTCCTAATTTTGCAAGATTTTATCAGTAATCCATGACATCATCCACTTTGTTCAAACAATGTTCCTGATGAAAATCAGTTCACCAGAACAACTCTGGTGACAATTAACAATATAAAATTTAATCAGATAACATTCTCGTTGTCTTCCAAGTAACTTTCTCCTATCAAGATTGTTGTATTGATATCAAGATAGGAAACATTGCAGAGATTTCCAGGGAATAATTAGAATATAAAGCAACTATTACAGTATTATGATAACTGAATGACCAAAATACTCCCAATGTAATAGCTCATCTTATCAATTGAATCTTTATCAGATATCAGATAGTTTATGACATAGATTATGAAAGCATTGACATAGTATAACTATTTCATAGTTTCTATCGAAAAAGTCTGAATTAATAGTCAACTAATAGCGCACTTGCTTATCTTTTCAATTGAATCTACTATCAGATTTAATATAGTTTTTAAAACCTGCCGAAGAGATGGTAAATGTCAACAAAATACAATAATTTTATCCCTTCCATCTTTCGTATATGATGTAGTACAAAACAATTACTAAGATTACAATCAACGATTGAAATAAAAACAATATTACTTTCAGCACATTTAACGACGAGGGTAGCAAGGTGTTGAAGGAAATGGTGTAGTAGTTGTGAGGACAGGTGTTGTTTGAGGGGAGTTGCGAGGGGAGGGGGGGTTGGTAAGGTGACAGCACCACTAACCACCACCAAACTGGATCCATTCATTTTTCGCATATCTGCGCGACCGCCAACCCCACCCCCTCCCAACCGCAAGACAATGACAGCACCGACTTTGTCATGTAAATCCGAGAATTAAGCTCGCTCGGAATCTACACATCAATGCGGTCGGTGGCTGTTGAAAAGGGATGCTCGACGGGCTTACCACCACCCCCTCCCCCACCCAAAGTTGTGGGGTTCGATCCTATTTAGTGGGGGTGTCCTATTTTTTATAATATGAGACGCTTCAATTCACCGACCACCGATCGGGGTGGAGTCGATGACGACTACTATGACTTTTGCCTGATAAAAAACGAGATGAATCAGACATGGTCAAGATTAGCGCGGCTCATAGTTACCACTTGGAATAGTTTTCCTCCCCTCCCGACCTTTGAAAAAGGACCACCCTCCGACTTGGACAAGTGCCTCCCCGTATTGTATTGCACTGCACTACTCCTCAGTAATCATCAAAATAAATCATCGCCCCGTGCAATAAATGAAATCACTTGATTTTTTTCTCTTGTGCTTCGTCATTGTTTGGGGAACTTTTCTGCAAACAATGAAGCAGCTGCAGTTTTCAAAAAACCACAACAGAACAAGTACTCGACTCATGCTAACAATCTGGAAGCTTGTCTAATACTTGGTTGTTTTAATTGAAAACACAATTCTTCACAGTTGTGATTTCTGTGAATTTAGAAATCTGGAAGCTTGTCTAATACTTGGTTGTTTTAACTGAAAACACAATTCTTCACAGTTGTGATTTCTGTGAATTCTTCAGAAATCTTCAGATACTAATGTGTTTAATACTGGAAACGAGAAATTCATCAAGATTTCAGCCAGAAATTTGATCTTCAGAAGAAGAGTTCCTCTTCGTAGTTTGTTGATACAGACGAAATCATTTATATAATATGAATGGAAATAGTATTTACAGCAAAGAAAATTTCAAAACTGAACAAAATAGGCGATAATACTTGTTGATTACTAAAGCAAAACGAATTTTGTGCGCTGGCAACGCCAATATTAATTATCAATATTATTGAGTGGAATATTTTATAACTTTTCACTGTAAATTATTTTTATTACTAGAACTTTATTTTGTTTTAATGTTTGTGAAATTTTTATACAGATTTGGCAATAAATCTTTCTTCCTTTCTTTCGTAGAACATTGTCAAGTAGAATATACAATATGAAATCAGATCTCTTTTGCAATTTATGCTTAGCTACCGGTACGCTTAGCAGCATTGATCCTATGTTGCTCTTGTTATAAAAAAATAATATTAAAATATTCGATTTTGGAATTCATGATACAATATTTGATAAATATATTTTCACTAATGATATCAAAAAGGTGTTTAATGGACAATGTGTCTGTGAGCTTTTCTATGTCTGAAATGAATAAATGAATATGGGTATTATTTATCATAGTAAACTTGTTTAATACAACTTCTAATCAAATTTCATCCGAGGCTATAGTCAGCAGTAATTTGGTTTAGCTCTTCAGATGGTGGGGGCAGGTGGATTACAACGCGAGTAGTACAAAAGCCAGGACAGGACAGGTCTGAGGAGGACTTGCTGCCAGTGACGGGTACACCCCCCCCCCACACACACACACCGTTCACAGCATAGTCTGTCTTGATTCGAGGGTAGTTGTGGGGGTGGGGAGGGGGTTGCACTCGTCTTCTGTGTTGGGTATTGAATCTTCCTCTTTTCATGTGGGACGTCGCGGCGCTGTGGCGGCGGGCGTCGCAGTCGTAGTCGTCACAATAAGTTGGCTCCTCGTAAATGGACGGTCCGGGGATAACAATGGTGCCTAACAAAGGCTCTGGCCGACCATTTTCATACAGACCCATTGATAAGATGGGCTGCCGGCTGCCTTATTGTTGTGCGGTGCGCCCAGTCGTCATGTATATGTTATTATTGTGAGCGGCCCGGCCGCCGCCATCTTGGACGGCGCGAATTCCAAAACTGGTCCTCCAAATCCGTCTAATGGTGGTCAATAGCGGCAGCGTCGCGGCGTCGGCGGGCGCGCCGCGTCACTCACATCATTAGCTTTTCTTCTACTGCAGGCTGCCGCGTCTCCTTTCTTCTCATATCTTCCTCCCCCCTCTCACCACCCCTCTTCTTCCTTTATCACTCCCCCCACTAACTATATCTTCCTCCCTCCCACTTCTTCCTTTATCGCTTCCCCCCCAGCGCTATCTATCGTCCCGGCGTCGTCTTTATTCATTTTTATATGCACAGAGATCCTTTTCAATGCAAACTTGAAAAACTTCAATACACCGGCTGGCTACCTTTCTATGTGAAGAATAAATCTTTTCAACCGCTAACGCTTTCTGAGAATATATTATGAACGCGGAGCGGAAAGGAACGAGCATCAGCAGCTGTCTGACAGATCTTTGGCACTGTGGATACCTGCTTCTTCTCAAAAAGTAACTTCAAATAAAAGTCTTGGTTCATCTCAAAGTCAATGATATCCATTGCAAGGAGCAAGATGTCTCTATTTATGAATAAAATACAATAAACTCGGTTTGATAACGTGATGATAACGAAGTTTACTGATAACTAATTTCATTTTAAATAATATTAGAATATTCATATCATGTACATTTCGATAGCATCTTTTCTCTCTTCAAAGCTCAACAGGTCTCTGGCACTGCTTTGCCATACCTGCTTCTTCTCTAAAAAGTAACTCCAAATAACACTTTCCGTTCATCTCAAAGTTAATCATATTCATTGTAAGGAGCAAGATGTTCCTACGTTTGAATAAAATACAAAGAACTTGGTTTGATAAGGAAGTTTACTGATAACTTATATGTACATAGTATTCATATTAGCCTATGTACATTTTGGTGGTACATGTTTTCTAGTCTATTTTACCATAACTGTATTTTTGACAACTACTGCTGTTCTTGATTAGTATTACGGAAAAATAAGCGAGAATCAACATCATTGTAGCAGTAGAGGATAATATCATATTATTGTTCAAGGCTGCCCGTTTTAAAACTTTTTCTTGTATTATTATTATTGATTTTACTACCCTATTTTAAAGAAGGACTGAATCATCTACTTCTTCTACCTGGGAGTTGAAGACAGCTTCAGTCTCAAGTGACGAGACCTGACCAGTCACACAGCATCAATAGCTGTAGACAAAAAAGCAGTTCTAATGACTGTTGAGTCCGATTGATATAGGTTCTTGAAAATACAAAGCTGCACTTGTGAATGAAATGTGGCGAGTCATTACTCTTAGTTGATACTTCTAGAGCTTCAGATAGCCTATTCTTCTTGAGGCTAGGTCAAGAAACAAACTGAAGTTGCCTGGAGCCAAGGGTTTCAAGGAGTGGGAACGAAAGCTATGTTTGAAATCGAACATCATGCTGAAAAACTGGAGAAGATTGTGAGGATCTATTAGATTTAGTGGAACCTAGAATAGATTCTTCACATTATTTAATTGAATACATGCACTTATATGTAGTGGCATGGTATACTTATTTGGTCATCATTATGGTTGATAGGAAATATTTCTATAGACGATGACCAAATTATGTTACTTATATGATTATATTAAATATGTTTCTGTATTGTTGGTCTCGAAAATCAATTATAGTTTGATTGGAGGTGATAGTTATTGATTTCTTTGTATTTCCAATATATCTTTAGAATACGATTCAAGGTTTCATTGAATTATTAATAGAACACGTTATCTTGAACTGAGTATAATGATGACTGCATAACATAATAGAAAAATAACAACGTCAGAGAAAAATATTGTAACCATGGTGACCATAGGGATATGACAATTTCCTAACCACAAACCAAGAGGAACCTGTCAATCTGTGAGACAGGACTTCACCGGTCCATGAACCATGACATGTCGGTAAATATTCATTATAATTTTTCCAACGAAATTATTTTATTACAAATTATTTTCAACAATTAATTGTATCAAATGCTTCTAGGAATGTGAGGGCAGGCCCGATTAAAGGTAGATATACAATCTCTGGACATACAATGATTGGGAAATTAAATAATTTATGGAATTATCCACAAAATAATCTGCAATGAAGATAGCAGATAGCCTAGAATGCATGTTCAACTCGAGATAGGTTTGACAGCAAGAGTTTGATATATTTTGATATATATATCTTCCCCAAATACGTTTTCCTGTGATTATGAATAGCAGAATAGTTTCACGACATCGACGTCTAAAAAAGAAACGTTTATTTCTTGTAAAAGTTATTTGAGGACTAGGAAATGTAATGGGAATGAGTGATATAGAAAGGCTTTAGAAATGCTCTTCAAAATACGACCAGCATTTTTTCCCAGCAGATTTAGGCGTTCCCGAGAACTAGCATTGAAACTAAACAGCTATGTTTAGAATAGAGGAAGGAATAAAATAATAGAATTATTGGAGAGAATTCAAATAGAACGATAAGCAGAAGAATGGATGGAAGAAACAAAGGAAGATGGATGAAAAAACAATAATTGATCAGAGCAAAGAAAGGGAACTAATCAATGACGGACCAATCGCGAACAAGAACCAGAATAGGACCACGCCTATAGACACACCTATCCAAGCTCCGCCTACTCTCTCTCCTGTTTGGTCAGCAACGAGTTTATGAATTCTGCCAATAGATGGCAGCAGTTACTGGGTGATTTTTTCCTAGTCACTTTGGGAATGGTCAGGTTGATCGACAAGTCCTTTATTTTTTATGCTAATGGCAGCGGTATAATAGTTGTTAATTGAGTTGTTTAATTTATTAGAACAGTTTTGTTTAACTTGTAATTTTGTTAGATTCTGAAGTAAATATTGATTGAAAATTGAAAACTTGTTCAACTGATGGTATAGTAGAGGTAAAAACTTCTTCGTGGATTTGATTGATAAAGTACACAAAATTTAATCTGAAACACACACTTTTCTCAGAAATGTTGTGGAACTGCTCCATATTAGGTGAATGAATAAAAACAAATTTTGTCTATTCCACATTAGATTTCTAATTTTTTTGAGTCTATTTTATTAGATTTCTAATGTGGAATAGACAAAATTTGTTTTTATTAATTCACCAAATTTAATCTGTCCAGACTTACTTTTTATCCTTGCATTTAGTGAAATAGTATCACAGATGATGTCAGGATGAATTTATTCCATGTAAATTGTGAAAGTGTAGCATATTTATTGAGAATGACCAAAATAAATTCATTACACTATTATCCAAAGAAATAAATGATATGTAATAAATGCAAGTTCTATTTTATTTATATCTCTTAATTCTCTTGCTATGCGGGCATACTACAATAATATCATTTTTTTCACCCTCATTTGAACCTCTGTAAGATGAATTCACTATTTGAGTTTATGAACTTATCTTTTTTTCATCAACAATCACAACATACACACAATGTTTTTGAGAAATTAATGTTACTAATGATCAGAATAATGTATCTTTTGTATCTATCTACTGTATCTTCCTAGAGGAATAAATAAATTCATTAATTCAGTTTGAAAAAGTATGGGATCTTTATAAAAATAGAAGAAGCGCAAAACGGATGTGTGCGACAAACATGTTATTTTGGGAAGTGAAGGCCTACCTGTACAAAGGATCAATTCGGCAAGCAGCGGCGTCAAAATATTTTGAAAGAGCATCTGATTTGAATTCGCGTGAAGCGTTTGCAGGAGGGCGGGAATAGGAGGAGGGGGGTGGTTGTGCTTTTCGGCGAATGGGTTTGAAGCAGGAGGAGGAGGAGGAAAGAAAGTCGAAGAAGTGCTTGAAGAATGAGGAGAATAGAGGAAGTGGAAGATGAAGAAGTAGAAGAAGAAGAAGAAGGAGCGAGGACAAGGCAGCTTGTCAACCTAGCAAGTAGCTTCTCGAATCTCCGCCAGTGAATAAGGCTAAATTGTAGCCACAATATACTGGCTGTCTTTTGAAATAAAATAAAAATGGATGGAGTGAATAGCGTTAATTTGAGAGTCGCTGCCTGGAAATAGGGAAATATTATATAGAAATGATGGCACTGTCGAAGCACGTGTACGGCTATGCGCGTGTGTGAGTATGAGTTGTCAGTGTCTGTGTGTGTACATGCGACAAATTCTCCTCATTACCGCCTTTACAACTCGCAAGTTCCGTCTTCCTTTCTCTCGCTCCTAGCGCGTCTTGTATATTGCCCTCTTTTTCATTTCTTTCACCACCACAAACTTATTTACCCCCTCTCTTTTCCATTCCACCCAGGTGTTCTTCAATGGAAACTTTCCTACTTACAATCTGCGTCATAAAGTATGAGTTTCCAGACATGCTCTTCGTACTCTTCCTGATACTATTAATGTTTTTCATTTCGTTTTCGATTAGTAGTAAAAAAAATTTAATTTGGCGGATGGCGAATGATTGATATTCAATAAAAAACTAATGTTATGCTCAGCTCTGTCAGGATAGTCTTCAAGCAATGTGCAAGACCATATCATGACAGGTGACAAGTGCATTATATAGCAGGATCAATTTAACTTGTCAGAAAACAGCTGTTTCGACAGTCAATTTACTAATTTACTGTTTTCTCACAAAATTTAAAAATTACAGCTCGCAGATTTCTTGAAAG
The DNA here is from genome assembly GCA_017141395.1 of Laodelphax striatellus. NCBI lineage: Eukaryota > Metazoa > Arthropoda > Insecta > Hemiptera > Delphacidae > Laodelphax > Laodelphax striatellus. The sequence goes on from CM029531.1 coordinate 53,656,180, forward strand.
GATCTTTTAACTTGTCATAAAAAAGTTATTCAATACTTACAAATACTGTTATTATTGAAAAGGTCTTTTAAAGTTTCTTAAGGTTTTTTAAGGTCTTTAAGACTTTCAAGCCTTTTGATTATTGTGTCGAAATCACCGTTTAATTATTGCTGGAACAGCTGATTTATGACAAGTTAAAAGCAAACATCTTCGTTTGGTATGCGTCTGTGCGCATACCAAACGAAGATGTGACTTTACATCTGATTCATCAGCCAATTAAAAATAACTAAAAATAAGTTACTTTACTACCGTTTATACTGTTTTCCACTGTACACGGCATTCATACTGACAGTATTAATGATATTGTATAATATACTGATAACCTGACTGATGAATACAGTGCTAAAACTATTCATCTGTTTGTTTAAGATCTAGGGAATCTTGAATAAAACAGTTTCTGAACTGACTCCATAGGAGTCTCAGCTTCCATACCCTCTTCAACCTCTATCATGTCATTCAACCCTATTTTCAATGTTTCTATCAATCCACATTGTGAACAGAACATCGTGGAGCGTTTTCATTTTGAGTTTTCAAATGAGGAGGAATGTAAAATAAGCTTAATATACTTAATATTATTAGGTATTTATTTACCTAATTCAATCCACCTATTATACCTAATATTTTGTACCCAAATATGTATTATATTTTTCTCAAGAAAAGTACTCACTGAATACTTTCCAGGGTAGTTCGAACCTATTTACAAACGGTTGTCGTTGAAGTAAGCAAAAGGCTGCAGAGTCAGTTTGAAAGCAGCGTTATACAGTATATAGAGTGAGTAGTAAGCCTAGCAATTCAGTGAACAGATTCGGTATTTAGTGGGCAGAAGGAGCTTTGTTGTGCACGTTCTGAGTACAATTAGGTGGCCCCACTTCGCTCATACTTCGCTTATTTCTTAATTAATGCTCAATCTAACGCATTCACAACTCATTTGTTCCCATTGTGCAACTAAATGTGGATAGATCATTGTGTGCCAGTTAGTTGGTACAGCTCAAATTACTATTCTCCTAAGTTTATTACGCAGCCCATTCAACCAATAATTCAGCATTGTCCACATTTATTTGTTAGAGTAAACAGGATAAAAAGTCGGCAATTGAGCAATGAAAGGAGGCCAATTACTGTGAGAAGCAGTTTAGGCTGAATTAAATATGGAATCAACAATAATTGGGAAACAAAATTAATACTGTAAATAAAAAACAGGTTCCACAGAGAAGGTTAGAAGAGGAGATGGACGAACAAATATTTAATTATGCATGATTATTAGGTTTACTGTTTATTATTTTTTTAAAAAACACAAGGATTTTGTAAATTCTATTTATTTGTGGTACAAGGACCATGGTTTCGTGGCCAAACAGGTCGCATCATCAGCTTTTTTAAATGGGTTTGTTTCCAAGTCTTTGTAAAGTAGTTAATTTCAGCCATAAAATGCTGATGAAGCTTAAACGAGACAGGAAGATTGCCGCATAATTTAATAAAAAAATCCCAATTCCTTGGAATATTCGACTATTTTCTCCCACCTTGATCAATTGAAATTGAATTTGTAATTGAGATACCAAAAACTATAAAAAATATTGGATTGTATGCGTATTATCACAAAATATTCATAGATAAATATTCTTAGATTGATAATAGATACTCATAGATAAATTATGCATTCTCGAACTTGAAGATCACTGCCCTAATGGTATGTAGGCTAATATTGGTCAAGACTTAATCGAAATAGGCCGAATTCCACATAGAGCTTATGAGCAAATTATCCATCTGGAGGTAGTACTGTGAAAACGTGACTAATCCGTCTTATTTGCCTTGACTAACCGGTGTATTCTGTTTAATGGCTGGGCTACACCAGCAGTTAGTCAAGACAAGACAAGACGAGATTGGTCACGTTTGGTCACAGTAATTCATAGATGCTTTAGAACACGCCGATGCAATGACTATTTCATCCTGCTTTATTACCAACCTAACGGAAATTAGACGGAACATGACTAATCTCGTCTTGTCTTGACTAACCGGTGTACGCCTAGCCTAATAATATTCACCCTTAATCGTAGGCCGAACTGCAGGTGGGTATGGTGGATGGTGGATGGCGGATGATTGTCACGGTTTATCAAGAAGGCCGTGATCATTTTCAACATGTTCTATTATTATGGATGTTGTATGAGCTATAGATAAACAAGGTAACAACCTTAGCTTTATAGTTCAAAGCTATAATTTGGAGCTATCTTCATAATAGACGTTACACTCCTGTTAAAACATAACTCCTGAAATAACGTATAACATAAAATAGCTGTTTAAGCGGTTATGTTCAACTGTGTTATGTTTAACAGCTGTTATTTATCTTATCTTTATATCTCAGTGCTTCTCCCCAAAAACCACCCTGACTTCTTCAAAATCTCCTGCATATAGAGGAAACCTTTCCTTCAAACATGAATCTAACTTTTATACGGGTTTTTAAAAGGTCAGTTGTTCCTAAACAAGGTGAAGGTAGGAGATTGAACAAGGCACCTCTCTCAGGTTATTGAGAGTGTTTCAAATAAATTAGGGTGTTTTGGCAGAGTGGTCAGCTGTGTTTGTAGAAGGGGGGGGGGGTGGCCTGAGAGACCCCTAGCGATGAGCCACGTCATCGTGCAATTCGAGTGGCTTCCGGAGCATGTTTTTATAGGGAGGCAAATGATGACTTTTGTGAGAGTGAAGTGCATTAGGAAGAACGGCTGAATGGCCTTTTGTTGCTGCCACCTGAACCGTCTTCATCCGCTGTCAACAGCTGTGGTTGTATATAATATATAAAGTATACATTCATATACTACTATGTTGGCTGGGTGTGGTCTTGGCTCATCAACTGAAAATCAACTTCGTCATACCGCAGCCACAGCTCAACATTTATTTCTGACTGCTTTTCACTCACAAGACATAGAACAATAATGCTTGAGAACTATAGACTCTATAGATGTAGATATAGAACTATAGATCTAATAAGACTGAAATGTATGTATCATTTGTTAATATTATCTGTTTAATATATTATGACGTTGTCTATAATGTATTTTATGCATTCTGTGGCAATAAAGAATATCTTAATTTATCTTTAAAAATCTGAAATACTCGTATATTATTCTCGCTTGGTAATTAACAGTAGAGTTGCGGACAGTAGAAAGTATTAAAGGATTATTATATTAGTACGATACTCTTGTTGCCTGAGGGTAAATCGAAGATGCATTGTTCCTCTCATCATAGAAGAGTTCATCCTCGCGACATCCATTGTTAATGACAGACGATCATAGTTGTAGGATAGTGCATCCACGATAAACCGCAACGTTTTTGAGGTTAGAGAATATTCATTTATAAATCAAAACATAATAAGATGAACTGACATTTAAGGATGATTAATTTGATTGCTTGGGATGGTAGAAGCAATTTTAATCTATAGTTAGAATAAAACTAGTTGTCACTTGGCCTGGTGCTCAAGAACCACTCACTAGAAACGTTTCTGTCAGAAAGTCCGATGTCCTAACAGAATATTTAATAAAAATATTTCTGAACAGAGATCGAGTTTAGATAGAATTTTGATGAATAAGGGCACCAAGTTCAAAATTTTCTCGCAAATTAGAACACAAAGTTCAAGTTTGATGGCAGCTTTTGAACAGGAGATTGTGATTGGTCGAAACTGCTGCCTCCTACAAAATGGCACCCACAACAGCCAATGGGATTGCGTTGAGAATGGGAATGTACTAGGCAGCCATTATTCGCTTGTGATTGGTGGAATATTTTTGACGTAGAAGGCAGATTACATTGACCAATAGAAATCGAGAACGGTGTTTCGATGAGTGAATCTAAAGGATTCTAATGAAACTTGTCAAGTAAAAGACATTGAATAACTTTTCGACTGTTGTGATTCGTGAATTATGAATGTGTTGTAAATTTAATGAAAGTTGATAATTTTTTAGTTAGGCTACTTTTTTTAATACTGAATGAATACTTGAAGATTAGGATGGGTAGTTATTCTCCCTTGCAAAAACCATCTACTATAAAATTATGACAAAATAATTCCATAATTTGAAGACAGGGTTTGATGAAATCTATTCCACAAGTTTATTCCTCCATAACAACAGAAATAATCCTGGAGTTATCACTTTAGTCTATTTTTATCACTTTCATATACCCAATACGGTCATTGTTATTTCAGTAATTGTTTGATGAGATTTTATTGTTGTTGTGTATACTTTTGTATTTATTACGTACTGTATAGAGATTCAATTGATTTTTCTTTTGAAAAGCCGAGAGTACCGCATGAATGATTGTTTACCTATTCTATGTCTGTTATCCGAACATAATTATTTTGTTCATTTCCTATTCTTTATTATAGATTTTCCTGTGTAATTCAATTTGATGTGAATTTTCTTTTGAAACAGCGCGAGTACCGCATGAATGATTGTTTACCTTTTCTATGGTTATTATAGTTTGTTATCATTTCCTATTCCTTATTATAGATTTTCCTGTGTAATTCAATTTGATGTGAATTTTCTTTTGAAACAGCGCGAGTACCGCATGAATGATTGTTTACCTTTTCTATGGTTATTATAGTTTGTTATCAGAACTTTTGTGCTCGGTGACTGGCTGATGAGTACAATGCAGAGATGCGGCGATTGTTTTCATAATAATAGTATTCCTGTCGACATTGCGGTACAGTACATTTAGATAGAACCATAGAAGTGAGCAGATAGTTCGTCGTTAACAGTGCGCGCGGCTAGACAGTAGTTGTTGATGAATAGATATTATGTGTTGTGGTCTAGTTTCTCTTTTTGGATTTCCTGTGTTTGCTCCGCTCCTCGGCTCTATATTATTGCAGCGGCACAGTCTGCTTCCAGTATAGGAGCCGCGGGACGCCCCTTTTTGTTTGCCACGCACAATAAACGCGCGCCTTTCTTTCATCCGCCACTAATCACGCGCGCGCGCGCTCGAACATCGTTTCAATATCGGCTTTAGAGCAAGCGATCTTTCTCAGCCAGCCTAGTCGATCATTGTTTCCTTTGAGTTCTGTATGCACACATATCAGCTCTTTAGCATATCAGAGTTCTTAACGCTCCTTATCAGCATTGTTATGCTGTGTGTTCTGCCTGCATTGAATAGCATCACAGAAGAAAAACATCCAAGCACACTTCGCAACTGCTATCTGATTTCAGTCAGCAACCCAATGTTGCCAGATGACATTTGGCTGTTTTTCGGGTAATCGGGTAATCTAACCTATCAGCCAAAGTCATCTGGCAACGCTGGGTTGCTGACTGAAATCAGATAGCAGTTGCTTAGTGGGCGCAGGGGCTAAATCATTCTAAAAAGTCCTCAACCGACCTACTAGAAACCAATGAATAATTAAATGTATCTACAGATAAATAAAGCTCTGTTATACATTTGATGTGTAAATACATTTAACGAATTCAATTCACATAAATACTGTCTATAACATGTAAAAGGCTTATTTAAAAAAGAAATAACATAACATCACCCGTTACCATAGAAACGTTGAATGAAAGTCATTCGCCATCCGCCAAATTAAATGAATATTACTACAGTATAATCAGTATTATCCATAACTATCGACGCAAATAACTTGCAGGCATTTTGTCTCTAGTTGTTGGTCTATTCGATAGTTGACTATCGATAGTTGAAGTTTTCCTTCCATCAAAGGAATCGACTCTCATTCATCAACAGAGACTCCTTTCAGTAAAAAAAAACTGTCGTCTAATATTAAACGGTCTCATATTATTCTCGTCATTATTAATAAAGTCCATCGATTTCAGTGATTCAAAAATCGAGCGAAATTATTTGTGTTGAATAGGAGCTGCAGTAGGCTAGACAGGAGCCGACATGATGCATTATTTGATTTCTCGCGGCGCTTTCTTCGGCTTACGTGTAATAATATTCGTAATTGGTGAGACTGATGGCATGACTTTCATTTAACGTTTCTATGGTAACGGTTTGTGTCATCGAGCAATTCTTCCCACCGCGCTCAGGAATACTGTATAACATGTAAAAGGCATTTATTTAAAAGAAACAACCTTAACATCACCCGTTACCATGTGTGTGAAACGTTGAATAGCGCCGCAGCACAAGCTTTTGCTTTGAGTAGAATAGTTGGCAGTTCTTGTTCGACCGGATCATTGTCTATCGACGCAAAATAATCTCACGATTTAATTTTAATGCTGCCAGTTGTTGGTCTAATTCATATTATTGTTGGTCTATTCGTATAGTTATTTTGATGTGTACTGTACCGACTGCATTTCGTTTCACCATCAGAGACTCCTTTCATTAAAACTGTCTTCTAATATTAATCAGCATTGTCTCATATGGGAGTTATGCTATCCTTGTTTAATAAAGTCGATGCTGATGTCTCTATCCTATTCGCATTGTGTATAGTTGCCGCAGCTGTGCATTGTTGTAGTAATACAGTTTAAAACAAACACGTTTGATGCATTATTTGATTTCTCGCGGCGCTTTCTTCGGCTTACGTGAGAACGGCGGCGTAATTGGTGAGACTGATAGGGGCATTTTACTTTTTCTATTTGTATTTTTCTTTATCGAGCAAGGCCTTCCCACCGCGCTCAGGAATCAGACGCGCATTTAGCTGAGGCAACGGTGCAGAACAGCCGCTCGCTTTCCCGCACCTGTGCGTGGAATAGCGCCGCGGCAGCACAAGCTTTTTGCTTTTGATTTCGTAGAAAGTTGGCAGTTCTTATTCGACCGGATCATTTTATTCCGGCTCACCAGACACACTCCGACGATTTAATTTAATGCTGCCAGCGTCGGTAATTCATATTATTCGTTTTCTCGGCGCAATTATAAGTATATTATTTTGATGTGTACTGTACCGCTGCATTTCCTCGTTTCCACCATCAGATATATTGTGCGATTCACGTCAAGAAGTCAGCATTGCTTAGATGGGAGTTTGCTATCCTTGTTCAGCACAAGGCAGTTGCTGATGTCTCTATCCTATTCGCACTGTGCATAGTTGCCGCACTGTGCATTGTTGTCGCACACAGTTTAAACAAACACGTTTGGTGCAGTTTTCTCTTTCTCTCTCAATGAAACTTGGCATCAATGCTCCTCATATAAACAATGCTGACTTCTTGACGTGAATCGGACTATAGCAGGATTCTTTTAAATTGTCAGAAAACAGCTGATTGATGTACGCTAGTTTACTAACGTTAAATCAGCCGTTTTCTGACAAGTTAAACGAATCCTGCTATAAAAAATTGTACACCAGCTGAAAACCCACCAATCAGTTCATTGGCAATGTGAGGCTAGGCGTACACCGGTTAGTCAAGACAAGACAAGACGAGATTAGTCACGTTTAGTCACAGTACTTCACATAGTTGCTTATGAAGCAACACACACCAATTAGTCATTGCATCGGTATGTGCTGCTTCATAGCCTGAGAGAGTCAAGAGTCACACTCCCCATTCTGTTTTGGTGCAATTATAAATATTTTTTTAATTTTATACAATTTTTATTGCCTTTTTGCCTGCCTATTTCAAGTACTATAAGTGCCTGGACATCCTGTCTCTATAGTCCGATTCACGTCAAGAAGTCAGCATTGTTTATATGAGGAGCATTGATGCCAAGTTTCATTGAGAGAGAAAGAGAAAACTGCACCAAACGTGTTTGTTGGGACTGTGTGCGACAACAGTGCGGCAACTATGCACAGTGCGAATAGGATAGAGACATCAGCAACTGCCTTGTGCTGAACAAGGATAGCAAACTCCCATCTAAGCAATGCTGACTTCTTGACGTGAATCGCACTATAGTGATCAGTGATTCTCGTATCGTCGGTGAAAAAATTACTATTTTAATAATGAGTTTAATATGAATTCTAATCAATTTAGAACTGATACTCTCACCTAGTGGACAGGAGTTAACTAAGCTGGGTGATACTAAACGGTTTTTATTTCTTCTTGTTAAATTTTTCATACCGTTAAGTCAGTATAGTATATTATTTCTAGCATTTCAATAATTGTTTATTGTTTCCTCTTGTGCAATAAAGATTGAATTGAGTTGGAGATTCTCTTCAATTAAAATAATGAAACAACCGATCAAAATGCCATCTTTTGGGAGGAATACTTTCAATAAGATAAGATATGTATGAACATGATTATCAAGATCATTGATCACATTTAAAGCAAATAATTATTTGTCAACCTGATAAATTTTGTCAGACTTACACTTTACTGTTCTCAGTACAGTTATGAATACATACAAAGGATATATATTCAATGACAAGACCTATTTCAACTAGTTAATCAACAACCATGCACGTAGTTCAATTTGATGAAGTTCATTGATTGCGAGATACAATGCAGAAATACAGACTTCTTTCATTTCTTATTCTTGTTCATCATTACGGTAGTCAATGTGGACGTAAACTAAAAAATCTATAATGAATGTGAGAGTTGTTATCGACTAGGAGCAGACAAGTGAGCAATAAACAATACAAGTGGAATATTGTGATTGAAGTTGGGTCTTTTAAAATAATTAACCCCATTATCGTCTTAAGCCCGGTCTAGACGCTACGATAAGTTTGTCAAACTTATCGTTCAAACTTATCAGGATTATTTTAATATTTTTTATTTTATAGATTGATAAAATCATTTGAACAATAATTAAAAAACAATAAAGACCATAGTTTTAGTAGAGGTGCAATAAAAATTATTGATATTGTAATAAAAGAATTGAAAGTCTCATTGAACGATAATTTGCCAACAAATTACAATACTTTTTCATAACAAAATTACAATACACAGGTTTTCTAGGTTCTATTCAATTCACCAAATAACCTTGACTATTTATTTCAATATTATATCGTAAAGGAATATGATAAATTTGTTGTCAAACCCCTATATTGTAATCTTTTTAGATAAACAATAAATAATAATTATTATATTGAGTATGCAGTCACATCCATGGCCTGAATTTCCGGAATTATTGAAATATTCCAATCATAGAATAGAATAGATTTTGTCAAATTTGACTTTATTAATTATTTTATACATGAGTTACAGGACCATGGTTTAATGTTATTATTATTACTAACACAAAGCTTATGATGTGTTTGTAATAACATGAAACCATGGTTCTGTAACTCAAGTATAAATTAATAAAGTCAAATTTGACAAAATGAAAATGAAAATGAAATTTATTCTGCCTTTACAATAATTACATAACAAAAAATACAATATACAATTAATCTCAGAATTATCCTAGCAGCAATTTTCTATAGGTGCTGCCACAAATCTATTCTTCGTTCTGATTATGTAGAGGTTTTACAATATAAACATCAATCATAGAATTTGAAAACCAAATTGAACTTTGATTTACCAGCTATATATTACAAAATTTTTCCAGATCCAAGGTAAAAATAGAAAATTCCTTATTTTAAAATCCCTGGAATATCAATAAAAGTAACCTGGACAATGCAATCACAGCCTAGATTACTGAGGCAGTAGTAGCTGTGTACCAGATTGGTAGTTCAGCCGAATGAACGACAGTATATTTCAAGTGAGAAAGAACGAGGGGTGAAAGTGAGAGAGAGAGAGAGCCACCCCTCAGTTGAACACAGGGTTGGTTGGTTAGCAGGCTGCTGCAGCAGCGAAGACCTCACATTGTAACACGAACCTAGACACAAACAATTGTGTTTTTAGATTCTTTGTTTCACGCATTGTTCGTCATGTTTGGAGAACAAAGGGGCCTTTTGTATCCGCGACTGTATCGTTTTAGTTATTGTTCAAGTCATGCATTGTGTCTAACTTAACAACGTTTTATAGCTCATCTTCCGCGGCTTGATCCGTGCAAATCCTCTGCTCTGCTCTGCTCGTCTTCTGCCCGCCCGCTTCACAAGACCGATCCCTCTTTCATCAACTCTTTCTTTCACTCTCTCTCTGTCTGTCACTCTCTCTTTCTCTCTCTCTCTCTCTCTCTCTCTCTCTCTCTCTCTCTCTCACGTGTTTTGCGGTTGAGTGTTAATAGGAAGGATGTACTAGTACATCCCTCTCCAAGAATGGACATTTATATGTCCAAACTCCGCCGTTTCATGTAGATACAAAACCATCATAATACCGTTAGCATATTGAATCTCATATCTGTTAATCCATATCATCAAATAAATTTTCATAGTTAATTTTTTTCTCTAGTCGAATCGAATATTGAATATATAGTGTTCGTTTAGTCTGGCGGATGGCGAATAACTGTTATTTTGCTCGATATATACTGTATATATACAGAAATTCAGTTGAGTGGAAGTTGCTCGCGGTCCGCCAAATTGAATAGATGTACCTGGATATTATCATGTATATTGAGAATTTGATTGAAGATTAAATTTACTAGTATAAATAAAATTTTATTTAATAAGCTCCCTTAAATTATCTTTTGTACTTAATGAATACTGTAATTACTTTTATCCTAAATGACGTTCATTGTATATTATCATTTTATTAGTAAGCTCCCTTAACTCATCTTTTCTACTTAATTAATACTGTAATTACTTTTATTACTTTTATTACACTAAATGACGTTCAATGAAATAACTACTGTATCTTGATATAGAATTTAAGCTGACATTATGTTGTATTCTACATGAATAAAGTAAATAATCTAATCCAATCTAATCTCTCTTGCGGTTGAGTGTTGATGGGAAGGATGTCCTTGCACATCCTTCTTCAAGAATGGACATTTATAGCTCCAAACTCCGCCATTTCATGTAGTTACAAAATCATACAATGAATTTTTCCAACTACTGTAGTTTACTAACATGTTTACTGTAGTACCAGAGATGAGTTGGAGCTTTGCGATCGAACAACAGCTCTCACCAAGTATTCTCTCTCAGTTTGACGTACTTTCCAACGCTAATAATACGAAATTATACTCTATTCATCGTGAAGAATTACTATGAATAAGCTGGCCATTGATGCGTTTTCAGGAGGAATTGCTTCTCAATGGTGATGACAGCAGCAGCAGCAGCAGCGGCACCAGCGGATGAGAGTGTGAGATTTAATTGTAGAGGAGGGCGAAGAGGGGATGTGAAGCGGGAGGGAGAAGGGGTAGCCGATTGTCCACATGGCATTGTTGGATGAGAGCATTGTTGTCTTTGTATAGTCAATAAATGCACGCGCTGACAATAATATCGGGGGCACAATGGTGAATGGCGGTGACCTATTGGAGGCCGACGCCGACGCTGTCACAAGATTCCGTCGCAGTTTCATCGGGCGTCGCGACGCCAACCAACGTGTCGCATCCCTCAGACCGAGGAACACCCGAGTTAGAACTATAGTTCGAATGAAACTAGTTGTCCCTTGGCCTGGTGCTCAAGAACCACTCACTATAGTCCGTGCAAACCTTAGTTTGCAGTATTACGTTTATGGGGCGCAGTGTTGCCGGATCTACTCATGTAGAATCTAACTCATGACCTAATGACCTTTTAAAAATTATTCATAGTATAATAGTAAAAACATATAAATAGGTAATTAGTGTGCTAATTTTTTCTCATTCATGTAGTTTTGATAGAATAAGAAATGTAAACAAAACAAGAGAGAGAGCAGAAAAGAGAGCGAACAGCTGTGAGTGAGGAGTAATGAATAAGCAAAACATGGCAACAGCGCTTCCATATCCCCATAACAAATAGCATTGCCATTTAAACGCTTACTGCAAACTAAGGTTTGCACGGACTATAGAAACGTTTTTGTCAGAAAGTCCGATGTCCGAACAGCTGACCATTGACAGCTGATCAATGATGCTAATGTTCGGACATCGGACTTTCTGACAAAAACGTTTCTAGTGAGTGGTTCTTGAGCACCAGGCCAAGGGACAACTAGTTTCATTCGAACTATAGTATTTCAGATTATCCACTATGAGAAATGGAGCACCTTTAAATCGCAGACAGTTTTTAACTAGCTTCAACTGATAGAGCTCAGATAAAGCTACTTTTGGATCATTGAAATGTTATTACTGTAAATCACTACTATCCAGTCAAAATTTACATTGTTAAAACAGTAATTTGAAAAGTACTTCGATAAGAATTGAGCTTGCACCTGAAATCAAATACTCGGCTCAAGTTAGTAATTAACATAATATCAACAAAATGATAACAAATTACAGACAGAGTTGGAACTGAAGATGGAGTGGGCACTGTGAGAAATACTGCACTCTACTCTTCAAAATTTGAACTTTCAACGCAACGAATTAGATCCTCAATGTGTTGATAATTTGGGTATTACAGTAGATATCAATGTTATCAAGATCAAATGTTATGTAAGGGTGTAATGTAAATGTAAGGGTCAAATGTAATCAAGAACTCGGTTCCATAAAAGTAGCTGATGAAGTATCAAAAGTAAGTTTCTGCTGGATCCCGAAAATTATTTTGTGTGAGCACAATTTCCTGTGTTCACATACATGGGTCAAACGATCGCGATTTTTTATTCTGATTGCAACCAATGTGAATGCAGCATGGTGATCAATAAGCTTCGAGTAGACGTTAACAGAGGCGGATTCAGTGACGTGCTAAGGAGAGCTATAGCTCTTCTTTAGATTTCCAACTTACACTAAATAAAAATTATTCTTTATATTAATTATATTATATACACCCCTTACACCCTCAGTTCTCCTTGACTTACTTTTAGATCTGCCACTGGTCGTAAATATAGCTTATAATAATATTTCAAATGATCTTCATTAGCTTCATGTATAGAATATGAACAAAGGAATCTCAATCCACGGCAGATCCATAACCTTCCATAACAACAACAATAACAAATCAAGGAAGTCTCCTAGCACGTTGAACTACGTTAGCTATAGTCCGATTCACGTCAAGAAGTCAGCATTGTTTATATGAGGAGCATTGATGCCAAGTTTCATTGAGAGAGAAAGAGAAAACTGCACCAAACGTGTTTGTTGGGACTGTGTGCGACAACAATGCACAGTGCGGCAACTATGCACAGTGCGAATAGGATAGAGACATCAGAAACTGCCTTGTGCTGAACAAGGATAGCAAACTCCCATCTAAGCAGTGCTGACTTCTTGACGTGAATCGCACTATACGTTGCTAGCATTAGCAAATACAGTACTTTGTAGTAATTATGAAGACCTGTACTTAACATTCGACCAAATAATAACGAGAACATTGGTTTCTCTTCACCGCGAATCTTTCATCAACGTACTTTCATCGTAATCAGTGTCACCTATGGTTATTGGAGTTGGAACGCTCTGTTCTGTCGATAAGAAATGAAAATCAAATGAAGTCTTTAGTGCGAAGTAGAGTCTTTAGCGTAGAGTTGTGTTGAATGGTGGTACAGAGATCAATGCCGGAAGAGTTGGCCTGTTTGAAGAGGGACTTTCAATTCAGATGCTCATATTGGCTGCTCCCGCTCCCGCAGAAAGGGCTACTCCTCACTGTTAGCTCCTGCTGCATTCAATTCAGCCAGTTTCTATTACTATTGAGGAGGCCTCGTCTCGCGTGTGAGTGCGCGTGACTCCTAAGAATTCTGTAAGTCATTGAAATCATTTCATGTGGACTTTTGAGAGCGGACCGACCAAGTAGAAATGAATGGAGGCTGCAACGTCGTCGACGCTGTATAAAAGCGATGGGAACAATGTACTATCTAGCAGGCATTGTCGGAAAAGAGGATGCGCTCTCAGAAAACATCATAGCAGACAGAGCTCGACGTCGGTCACTGAAATTGGGCGTCCTTCTCACTCTCTCTCCCTCCCACACCCTCACTCTCACGCTCACTCTCTCGATCTTCCTCTCAATCATTCTCACCCTCTCTTGCTCGCTCTCTCACGCTTGCTCACTTTTGCACTTGATCTCCTTCTTCTACTCTATTTCTTTACTCTTCCTCATGGCACTCATATTATCTATCTCTTCACACTTTTTTTTTCTCTCTCTCTCTTTCCACTCATCAATAAGATTCTAAAAACCACGAGTTGCATGCAACATGTTCCTACATTTGATAACTTGATGATACACATAACTCCATTTCGAATAAAATTTTATCTCTTCCTTGCCTGAAATCTTTTAAACGTGTAACAAAAATGAACAAGAAAACATGCTTAATTATATTCACTTACATAAGGATTTACCGTGTAAATATGATACTTCTTTTTCTATCAATAATACATAAATTTATTTTATTATCATAGAAATAAACATATTGAAAAATAGACCATATTATAAACATGTTTCCGAGTTATTCAAGAAACAAAATTTCAAATGGCCGCCATTTTGTTTTATGGATTTGAAAAATTGTCATAATTTTTTTGTAGCTTTGTCTAGTTGTTATAAATGTTGGTGCAAAGTTTCAATTCCATATGTTCCACCATTATTGAGATAAAAAATAATAAGTGAAAAAACAAAATGGCAGCTGTGTGAGTAACTAAGGACTTCCGGACAATTTAAATATGATATTTAGATATGGTTTTCACCCAGGAACAATGCCCTAGAATATTGGTAGGGAGTTCTGAAACACTCTGTATATTAGTACTGTATATAGGGATATTCAATGATGTCGATCACCATGGAATATATTTATTTATTTACCAATGTACAATTGACACTATATTGAATAATATAGTTTCAAAAGGATACCCTTTTGCGTGAATACCACCTATTCTATTAGCCTACAATGACGCGAGACGAGCCAAGATGAAGCAGTGACGGCAAAGATGTCTGAAAGATGAGCCTGCTACTCGAATTATTATTAATAAAGTTTGTCTTGCAAGTTGGGTGCTGTGAACACGCTTAATGAAATCGTCCATTGTGCCAGCTTTTATGTTTTCCATGCAGTCGTATTTTATACGAGAAGAAGAACAAAGCATGGCGCAAACCGCCAATGTTCGGCCGAAATCAGACAGATTCGACGGTCCTGTAGCGTTTCGTCCGAGTAGAGATTCGTCCGACAGCAATGTCTCAGGTAGTTTTGGGATTAGGCAGGATACCTCAAGGAGTAGTGTTTCGTCCGACAAAACTTTTGACAAATAATAACAAAAACAAGAATGTCTGCATTGGCATAATGCATAATAGAAACGATTTAGTGAATGGAGATTGAAAATACGATTGATAAATTAATAATAGAGCTTCAAAGGTGAAATTAGGCAAAATTAATAGTCTCTGCACACTATATAATAAACTATATAGTGCAGCTCAAGTATACAAAAATATTTAGGGACTTCAAAGGTGTGATTATGGACTAAAATGTGATTATGGGGTTCAAGATTTCCCCACAAAATTATATACAATTACAAGAAACGTATTATCAGCAGTTTTGAGTCAAAGGGAAGAAACAGGAAGCCTATTTTTGCATCACTATAATATGAACTAAGTGATTGTGAATTGGATTCGTGCATGTGAAAAAACTTTAAGGTGAATCTAAAAATACTTTCATGGAAAATGTCTTATTTTTTTGATAGGCCATTTTGATTTTGAATCACATGAATCGTTGGAAAGGAAGTGGAGGAGTTTGGAGTTATGATCAGAGAATTGGAATTCAACTTCAACAACTTCAACAACTTCAACTTCAACTTCAACAACATCTGATAGAAGATAGGTTAATGGGGTGTAACCATTTCATTATGATAACAATTCAAACATATTTCAGAAACGGTGATTCAATCATTTATTGTGTTTTCCAAGACAAATTTTATTTCTATTTATTTATTCAGCAATGAAAATACTTGAACAATGCTTGACTGTGTCTAAAATTCTTCCATGAATCGTAGCCTAATTTGTAAATCATGTAGCCTCCAAACTCCGCCTACTATCTCTTGATAAGCCAGAAATGAATGACTCAGCTAGTTCTGAATTCGACCGGTAGATGGCTGCAGTTACTGGGTGATTTACAGCTTCAATTTTTACAGACACGCCTCCAAGCTCCGCCTCTCTCCCCTGATTGGTCGGCAATGCACAACGCAGCTAGTTCTGAATTCTGTCGTAAGATGGCAGCAGTTACTGGGTCATTCAAGTTACAACTTCATTATTCAGCCGTCTAGATGTCAGAGGTGTTCTACCCAAAGTGAAGCCGAAAGTAAATTAAATTACTTCATCCAAGCTACCATTTTTAAAATGTACTCATCCACAATTCATTGCTATTATTGGATTGATTCAACTTCTGCCAATGTTTATGAATTGGCATAAATTTCTATATGAGCTTCTTCTGGATTCAGTTTTATAGGGAGAAAAACTTGTAATTACATCCAAATAAATAGGCTTTGACTTCGAATCAGTGGCTTTGATAGAAATAATTCACATGAAGCAATAGAACGAGCCAACTATTGCAGCTATAGAATCTGAAGAAGCAGATTTTAAATTTTATTTGATACTGATTATTTACAACAGTAATTAGTCAGTGATTGAAGGGTTTCTGAAGTTAGGTAGAAGACTCAAAATCGGACGAAACGCTACTCGTTGGTAATACGCATAGAAGCGTGAAAACCAGTCGGACGAAACGCTACATATTTATTCAGATTCGACGCACTCAAAATATAGGGTCGAAAGCCTTTGTTGATGTCATAAAAACGCATGGCTCAGCATATTTCTAGCAATCAGAGACATTCCCAAAGATCTCAGGTGCAATTTTTAATGATTCTATAACTCAATACTCAATTCAAATATATTATTATAATAAATATATTTATCTTCCTCTATCATTGATTTACAATGTTTCTGTTAACTTATTTCGCAAATACTAGTGAGTTCATTCTTGCTATTGTGTTAAAATATAATGAGGATTTGAACGTTAGAGTAAGGACGGCCATAGGCTAAACGTTACGGTATACTTGTGAACATGGAACATCGTCTACTCTATACAAGCAATAATAGACCAAGTGAATGCTAATGGGAGAAGGCTCGGTGTCAACGAAAAGTAAGAGTAGTAGCTTTTGTTGAAAAACTAGGATTGTTAAACTACACAACTTTATCATTTATTCATTGATAGCTATCATTTCTAAAACATCGGATAGTTGATGATGCCTTTTTCTTTAGCTGATTGAGACAGAAGCTGTTGTGAAGTGAAAGTTTGGAACATCGAATGGTCCCCCCCGCGATAAGTACAGGCTATCGTAAAATCATAGAAATACACATTCATAATATGAAGGGACAATATACGAGCCTCCTCGTCCTATCTCCTTCCTTCCCTCACTCGCAACCCTTTATGAAAAATAGTAGAAGTTATCGTAGTTCTATAATATATTATATAGGCTACTCGTAGTTCAACGGACAGTGATTATTCGTATTCCACAACAGATTCTCTTCAGTGTTTTAGGACGTTCAAGAACACAATCAAGATGTTGGAATCGTTGAACTACACAATCGTGATGTTATGAGGGGATAATTTAGTCAAGAACGTCCTAGATAATCACATGATGTTGTAAGGGGACAATCTACTCTGGAACATCGGTGTATGGCTACTCTTCGGGGCCGTGATACAGAAGCCATTGATGCTGCCGCTGTCAAGCGTAGAGTGCAGTGCATGGTCGTGGTGACTTGAGGACGAATTGATGAATGAGTTTGAGGAGATGTGCGTGGCGTGGCGTGGCGTGGCGTAGCGCCCTTTGGCGATCAAAATGACCTGTGGCATAATGTGCCTCCGCCGCCCAGGCCGGTCTTAGTATATAGGAAGAAAGCATTATTATGATGAGAGAAAAGAAAGGCCTGGAAACAATGGCGCTGCATTGACATTCTGCTCTCTGGCTTTTGTTCTGGAAGTGCGCGACACGAGACAATGAGATCGGAAACAAAGGGCCATAGTGGATAACGTCCGACCAACTATCTCCTCTCGAACAACAACAGACACAACACAATTGGTCTTTCTCTTCAACCCCCCTCACCGCCCCCGCCCATGCCGCACACCGTTCTTAGCCCGTTTTTGAGCGTTTTGTCTACCACAAGGACCTGCCTCCTGCTCTGCTCCTCCGCAGCGTGCGCCAGCTTTTCAATCCTTTCCTTTTTCTTGTGCGCGCTGCTCTCTATACATCCTTTATGTCATAAGGCTCGTCAAAGCACCGTCACCACTCCTTGCTCAATAATTACGGCACGAGTTTCCGCTTAGCACCGGCCAGTGCCTTCGATAGCCTCCTCTTTTCATCAATGGTCACTCTTTATAACTTACCTTTATTGTAATCGATAATGTTACATTATTGATTGGGTGTTACTTGTTCCACTGAAATTCACGCTAACACTTGAAAACAACTTCCACTGTGGCGAATACTATACGGACAGAATTCGTCATATCAGTCTGCACCATAAGGCTAGGCGTACACCGGTTAGTCAAGACAAGACAAGACAAGATTAGTCACAGTAATTCACATAGTTGCTTATGAAGCAGCACACACTAATGCAATGAATAATCGGTGTGTGTTGCTTCATAAACAAATATGTGAAGTACTGTGACTAAACGTGACTAATCTCGTCTTGTCTTGTCTTGTCTTGACTAACCGGTGTACGCCTAGCCTAAAAAGACGTTTGTTCTATTAATTCCTGAATTATGCATCCGATATTCGAACTCTAGTTTGCGTTTTCATTCATGTAAGGCTAGGCGTACACCGGTTAGTCAAGACAAGACAAGACGAGATTAGTCACGTTTAGTCACAGTACTTCACAATAGTTGCTTATGAAGCAACACACACCGATCATTTATTGCATCAGTGTGTGCTGCTTCATAAGCAGCTATGTGAATTACTGTGACTAAACGCGACTAATCTCGTCTTGTCTTGTATTGACTAACCGGTGTACGCCTAGCCTAAAGGAGCGCTTATGAATTGAGCATTTCACTTGTTCCGCTTTTAGCAGTGGCGTAACTAGTCTGACTGCGCCCCAATGCAACTACTCCCCGTGCGCCCCTATTCGTAGACTCATCTACCCCCCCCCCCCATTGCCACCAACGAAACTAATGACATTTCTCCGTACTTCCACACTTCCTGGATACTACAGAGTGGTCAAAACAAAAAATGAATCCACTGTTTAAAAGTCCATAATTTGCAAACTAATTGATGCAGTTGTCCCATCTTTGATGAAAGTGTAGTTTAAAGTCCAACTTAAACACATCACTTAGGTGTTCTAAATGGCCACAATTCACATCCACACACAAACGATGCCGCCGAACTGCAGCAAAAACTACCTACTGACTACACACGACATTGTGCAAGCTATATCCAATTATTAGAGAAAGATTATTCAAAGAAATATAATTTATTATGTACCGTACAGTAATTTTAAAGTTAATTTATTAAAAAAAATAACAAAAATACAAAAAGTTATTAACATAACTGACGTAAGGATCACATTACATACTTACAATTAATTAATGTACTTTTTAGAACGATAAAAAATAGACTACTTCTTACTTTACTCAACATTTTATATTTATTCAGTGCCCTATACAGTGTACATGATATTGATATCGCAAGCTGCAATATAATGTTCATGTTCCGTTGCTCAAAATCTGATTAATTTCACTAGATAATGCATTCTTACAGTCAAAGAGCTGCCTACAGCTCATAGTGACAACACATTATTACTTTTGATATCGTCTTTGACTACATTTCTAAAGCAAATTACTTATTAAAACCAAAGCATGAGTCACATCAGATTCATATTTGTTACAAAATTCACAGGCTGACTTTACAAGTTGTTCGTCAGTAAACCGTATTAAATTAGCTGGGATCAGTGGCGTCATTTCACCAAAACCTTGGAGGGGGCAAACACCTGGGAGGGGGGAGGTGTGGGGGGATATGGAATACCCTCTACCAAAGAGGGTGGTCCAGGGGTCCTCCCCCGGAAAATTGAGCACTTTTGAAACCAAAAAGAGGGTTTTAAGCTTTTTTTAAATGTCAAATGCACTGTGAATTATAACAAAATTATGAGTATAATTATTTCCTTGAATATACGCAGAAAATTAATGAGAAACGACAATTATTATTCACAAAGATTTTTATTCTGGGGTAAGTTTTTAACATTTGACCGGATAAAATGCTTATTTGTACATTATTTAGTACAGAATATATTCTGTAACTCAGGAATCAGGGGGAGGCAAATGAACCCCCCTGCCCTCCCCAAATGACGCCCCTGATCTGGGTTTAAAATGTGTCAGTTATACATAGCATAGATTAAACCTCTCGTTTAACTGTGAAATAAAAATATCAACAGCTCTCAAAAATACCTTAACTTTAAAGCAAGATTACTTAACTCATAGTCACTATGGAAATTTCGTCAAAAAATTGAGTCATTAGTTTGTGCGTGTTGCTTTTGCTTTAAAATTTATAAAATTCATTCCAGGATAGCCACAGTTGAGCGGAGAACCGAGAAAACTGTGCCACAAATATTTTTTTACATTTATTTTCGGTAGCTACAGGGAGTTTTGCTTCAACATAATTTTTCCTAAAAATTTTCCAGAATATCTGTTTTTTGCGCCCCCCCTAAGGCCTGCGCCCCCTGAAGGCCTGCGCCCCAATGCACCGCATTGGTTGCATTGGCGTTAGTTACGCCAGTGGCTTTTAGTCAATTGAGCTATGTATGTTGAACACTTCGGATCGTTTTGAGTTTTGAAGAGGAAATAAGGTTACGGTAGTTTTTGAAGGAAATAAATTATTCATTAATATAATGTTTCAATCAATTAATTATTATTGGAAATAATAAAGGAACTCTATCAAATAAACCTATATTTCCGGCTCACTTGTTTTCCAACAAAATTACAGTATAAACGTTATCAATTGCATTTGACAATGGTTATTCACGATCTGTGAATAAATTCAAACTATAAAAAATTGATACAATGTTATCGTGAAGTAATTGTGTAATATTGCAGTTGATGAGTTGTACGAGTCTATTCAGAGCATTGGTTATAAAATATCCAACTTGTACAAAATTGCGAACCATGGCTTAATTTAAGAGATTCAGTAATAGAAAATTGAGCAGAATTCATTAATTATCATGAAGGCTATAATAGTCGTAATAATATAATACTGTATCTCCAATAATAAAATACGATCCCTGTTAAATTACTACTCTTTTCAATAAATACGAAGGCTATAGTCATAATTATATATTATAATATCGCCAATAAAAATACGTTTTCATTTGAAGTACAACTATTTTTTAATAAATTAAGGTGTTTACAAAAGATGATGGATGAACAAATCCAACTTATTTATTTTATTTTAAATTCATCACATATATTTCATTATTATTTATCGAATTTCAATAAAAAATTATTTGCACTATCCAGACAGAAAATTTTTCAGGACGTTTCTATTGAACTAAAAATGTTGAACTGTTCCTAAAGCAGAGACGTCTGTGGTCCTACTGTACAAGCTACTACAGCTGTAGAGGAAGTACAAAGTAGTTCCTCTATGCTACTACGGACTGCTTACAACTCTCGGCCCCTTCATTCTGAGTAGTATGCAATACGACTTGTTCACCTTCCACAATGCTGATGGGAAAAGGTGTTGAACAACCTCAGTAGGTTATAAAGATAGATAGATATATACGTGGTATAAGTTTACAGTATACAGGCATGTTGTTATACGTGGAGGGGGATGCGCTTGTAGTGTGATGGTTCGATGGTGGAGGGGTAAGGAGGGGCTTCCAACATGCTCGGAAGTCGGAACATCATTCGATGAGCGGTTAACAGGTGTGAAGATTCTTTAGTTCTTTGCCGTGCTAGAAGACTTGTCTCCCCTTTTCTATAGATACGCTGATGTCATATTATATATACAATGTCATAACGTAGTTATAGTTAGTAGAATACATAGTAAATTTTATATTGTAGTTCAATCTTGCATGGGACAGATGTTATTATAGTTGGATGGAATGTGGGAATGAAAAATTTATTGTGAGGTTTTATTGATGGAGATAGTGTTGTGTTGAGCAAATCTTCAACTACGGTACCTTTAGGCTAGGCGTACACCGGTCAGTCCAGACAAGACAAGACGAGATTAGTCACGTTTAGTCACAGTACTTCACATTGTTGCTTATGAAGCAACACACACCGATTAGTCATTGCATCGGTGTATGCTACTTCATAAGCAACTATGTGACTAAACGTGACTAATCTCGTCTTGTCTTGTCTCGACTAACCGGTGTACGCCTAGCCTAATGGTTTTGTAAATTATTTTTAAATCGAACTGCAGGTGATAAAGTTTTTCTTCGTCTATGTTGTTGACTTCACGCAAACATACCGGATCCACTTATTGAAGCAATAGGCTCCACTTAAATACAATAGGACAATACAAATGATAGGACAAACGGATCTATTCAATCCGTTTGAATCACATTCCCATGTAATAGATATTATCTCAGATATTATTTGAATATCAGATAATTATCTGGTATCATGATAATTTCTATGAAATCCATTATTAACTGTTCAGATTCGGGGTAACTAATTTAAAACCGGTATTGAATGCGAATTGAGCTTTCAGAGAGAGTAGTTTATTTAATATTTTCATCGATTGGCAGGTCTGTTCGAGTGGAAAATATTATTGTGTTAACATTTTCGAAGAATTTAGGTTATTGATAAATGGCTACTTTTGGTTCAACGCTTCCATACTATCTTTTACAATATTCAAAATTTGTCTAGTTTCTTGTTTTGGAGTGAAAATTGTTGACTGTGAAATAATGGTACATAACCTAAAACTAAATTTGGACTGTTTTAAAAATTGGAAAAAGGACAGTTTCGGGCGTAAGCCTTTCGAACGTTCCATTAAATATCATTTTGAAATTACAGAATAAATAAATACACATTGTGACAGAAATATGTTTTTATAGTTTTGATAATCAAAAACTTCACAACTCCAATACACCTAAAAAACATTCATAATATTTCATAGTTATTCAAAAATATCCATTCATTTATGAGGAAAGCTTTGCACATACTTCAATTACTATGGATTAGAATAACAATATTATATTAAAAACTTCCTTATAACTCAGGATTGCGACAAAGTCATGTGTCTAGTGAAAATCAAGGTAGTGCGATTCACGTCAAGAAGTCAGCATTGCTTAGATGGGAGTTTGCTATCCTTGCTTAGCACAAGGCAGTTGCTGATGTCTCTATCCTATTCGCACTGTGCATTGTTGTCGCACACAGTCCCAACAAACACGTTTGGTGCAGTTTTCTCTTTCTCTCAATGAAACTTGGCATCAATGCTCCTCATATATACAATGCTGACTTCTTGACGTGAATCGGACTGTAGATTCCTTATTTTAGATGATGATGGAGCTGATACTAGAAACCATATTATAGTGTAGATGATTTTTCGTGAAATTGATCACCAGTGTATGTAATTTAGTGTGTAAAATTGCTGCATCCATCGAGTAAATGTTTTAATTCATCCATCAAAGTTTAAGAAACACATTGAATTTACAAGGAAACCTAGCAACACCAATACTCATTCGATAGTTATGGAAATCCGACTGGCGTTTATTATGGCAGCCAGCTGAATTATTTTATAGAGCCGGTGTGCAGACTGTTGAAATTTAGACAAAAGGCACGTAAAATACAGGCGTTTACAAAAGACGACAACGACGCTTCAACAATGTGGATGCAAATCCAAGTTATTGTTCGACTGTTGTGCCTTGATAAAGTAGATAATAAGGACATCATGTGAGACATTCATCGCACACACAATGCTACAACAATAACACAGCCGCAGCACGGGCCACAGGTTCTGTTATCATGAACATAGAGGCATGGAGTGTGCGCTGGTGGAAGGCAAGGGTTGAAAGAGAGGATTGAGGAGAAAGAGGAGAAGAATGAGAAAGAGGAGAAAGACAAAGAAGAAGAAAGAGAAAAAGAAGGAGGAAAAGGAGGAGGAGAAGATGAAGAAGGTGACGAAGAAGATGAAGAAGGAGAAGAGGAGAAGAAGAAGAAGAAGAAGAAGAAGAGAAGAAGAGAAGAAGAAGAGAAGAAGAAGACGAAGAAGAGAAGAAGAAGAAGAAGAAGAAGAAGAAGAAGAAGAAGAAGAAGAAGAAGAAGAAGAAGAAGAAGAAGAAGAAGAAGAAGAAGAAGAAGAAGAAGAAGAAGAAGAAGAGAAGAAGAAGAAGAAGAAGAGAAGAAGAAGAAGAAGAAGAAGAAGAAGAAGAAGAAGAAGAAGAAGAAGAAGAAGAAGAAGAAGAAGAAGAAGAAGAAGAAGAAGAAGAAAGAAGAAGAAGAAAAGAAGAAGAAGAGGAAGAAAGAAGAAGAAGATGAAGAAGAAGCAGGAAGAAGAAGATGCAGGAAGAAGAATAAGGAGAAGGAGATGAAAAATAAGAAGAATAGGATGTAGAAGAAAATGTAGGAAGAAAATGAGAATAAGTGGGAGGCAGGCGGCGCGTGGGTGAAGGAACGGACAATACCAGACAAGTGAAGAATATATGAGGTGAAAAGAAAACAATAGAGCGAGGGCCGCGACTGAATGGGGTTATCAAAAGAACTCGAAAAGTATTATTCTGTATAAATAGAGAAGGAGTGACAAAGAGGTGCGCAGCGCAGCAGTGGAGGAGAGCGATGACAATGGAAAGAAACAATGAAAGAAAAATGGAGGAACAGAGAAACAATGGAACTATTATAGAGTGGCAGACAGCTTTGTTCCTTCAAACGATGATCAGGGAATCTTGTGCGCATGTGCACAACCACCACCAACACTCACAAACAAACAAAAATGCATTACCTACACCCGTCATCATTGTGTGAATGTATACAGAAAAATATAGTAGAGACAAGACCGATTGCACAGATGATTCAATTTGTGACGTCATTTTAATGTAACCAATGCAACAAAATCCCTATTCAGCTCTTTCAAATAATATGATTTCATTTCACGGCGGTTAAGTTTAATTGGCCTATAGAGTGCAAAATATTATGAGTTCTAGTAATGTTTCAGTTATAATTCGTATGTACAAAATCATTGTCAGCACATCTCAATGCACAAAGTTTAGAATCATAATGAGGGAATAATTTATTGTGTAATAATGTATTATGCATACTCTGTCGCAACTTCAGTCTGCTATCGCTGCTCCGGTCATGGGTTCGATTCACGCTCCGTCTGGAATTCCCTTATTCCTCTGGAACTCTGGTCCCTTACAACCCACGTAGCAGCAAACGTTTTAACGACTCCAATTACTAACAAATCCATATACCTCTTTTGAAGGCGGTTGGAGAATGTTAATAAATGAAAAAAATGAGTATTTGGAAACAGAAATTATGACAGTGAGTTTTCCGTTAACAGGTTGTTACTTCGATATGCTTTGAAGTGTCACAATAGTCAATGACAATCAATTAGAATTATTTCAGTAATTAGAAGATTGAAATAATATATTAGAAATTTTTTTTCTGGTAACCGATTGAAGATAATGATAAAATAAACATAATTTCGAGAAACTGTAACGTTTTGAAGCTAAGGATGATCCATTCTCTTACCATCATGTGAAACCCGACAAAATGAGGAGATTTCATGGAAAAAACCTTATGGAGAATCTTGTAAAGGTGGCTAGCCAGTGTGAATAAATACTATGGAACTAGCCTTCAAAAGACTCCGATAGCATTTTATGGCGCTATAAAAGTTTTATAAACTTGACAAAAGGTTGGCTGTGCTACTTCCTTCTACTCTAGAGAAGGTCAAGTTGTCTCAACCTGAGTTGGTGAAGTACAATATTGATAAACTCATAACAACCAAGAGTACTTCTCATTCAATAGTGCGTATTGGTTTCGGCTAAGGATTCTCTATAAAGATGAGGTGTACGTAACCACCGTTTTGGTTCATGGCATTAGGAGCCAAATTCGAATTTATTTGTAGAAAGACGAGATAAGTCACCTTTAGTCACAATAAATCACACAGCTGCTTATGAAGCAGCACTCACCGATGCAATGACTAATCGGTGTGTGTTTCTTCATAAGCAACTATGTAAAGTACTGTGACTAAAAGTAACTAATCTCGTCTTGTCTTGTCTTGACTAACCAGTGTACGCCTAGCCTAACTAAGCAGTCAAAAATCTGCTGATAGACAATTCACTTACCAATTCTATACAATCGTCTGTATACTATTTTATAACTTCAGCTTTTCGATCGAAAACCAACATGGCAGCTGCATCTACCTTTTATTTAGTTTGTTATATTTTCTTTCGGGGAATTCCCATTTTCTTGACCAATAACAAATCTTAAAATTAAATGTTCAACAAAATTCAATCTGTTCTCATTCATTGACGAAGAAGTGCATTATCTATTTCTTTATCACTACCATAAGGAGAAATTGAGCATCACCCAGTAACTACTGCCATCTAACAGGAGAGTTTAGAAATACTATACTACACTCTTGTTGACCAATGAGGAGAGAGTAGGCGGGGCTTAGGTGTGTGTCTGTGGGCGTGGTTCAAATCTGAATCTTGTTCGTGATTGGTCAGTTGTTCTCATTGCTCTTCTTCTTCTTATTCTTCTTCTTCTTACTCTTCTTGTTGTTCGTCTTCTTCTTCTCCTTTTTCTTCTCCTAATTCAGAGTGATTTTAAGGTGGTTGAAATCGATTGTATTCTTGCGGAACTGCCCGTTTATCTTTGAATTGCAAAGTTGAACTTCTTCCATGACGTGTCCTCTGCTTATCAAAGTAAACAAAACCTAGGTAACAAAAACCAATGAACGAATCTGACGTCACCACAATGACGTCATCTTACGGCGGTTGAATTCAATTGTATTTTTGTGTAACTGACCGATTGTCTTTGAACTTCGTAGTTGAACTTGGTCCACAATGTGTACTTTGCTACTCAAAGGCTGGCCAGTTTGATAATAATTTATTGGTCAAGTTGTGATGCATTGGTCAGCGCCACAATCTTTGTTTTCGAGCTGGGAGGAGGAGGAGGAGAGGCGACTGATGTTCGCTAGATGGTTGGTGAGCGAATCCATTGAAATGTTGTCGGAAAGGGGGGGGGAGGGGGCATTGGCTTCCTTGGTAGGCTGTGAATTATGCAGACGCGGATCCAAGGGTTTGTGCTGTTTGTACGGTGGAGGCGTTTGGCACTCTGCGAAGTTGACCAGATCTCATGGCGGACTTCGATTGTGTGCTGGAGAAGATAAAGAAGAAGAAGAAGAAGTAGGAATACGAAGAAGAAGAAGAAGAAGAAGAAGAAGAAGAAGAAGATGACGGAAGAAGAAGAAGAAGAAGAAGAAGAAGAAGAAGAAGAAGAAAGAAGAAGAATGTAGAAGACGAAGAAAAGAAGAAGAATTTAGAAGAAGATGAAGAAGAATTTAGAAGAATTAGAATAAGACGGGAGAAGAAGGAGAAGAATAATTTAGAAGAAAACGGAAGAAGAAGATGATGATGAAGAAGAAGAAGAAGAAGAAGAAGAAGAAGAAGAAAGAAGAAGAAGAAGAAGAAGAAAGAAGAAGAAGAAGAAGAAGAAGAAGAAGAAGAAGATGATGAAGAAGAAGAAGAAGAAGAAGAAGAAGAAGAAGAAGAAGAAGAAAGAAGAAGAAGAATTAGAAGAAGAAGAAGAAGAAGAAGAAGAAGAAGGAGAAGAAGAAGAAGAAGGAGAAGAAGGAAGAAGAAGAAGAAGAAGAAGAAGAAGAAGAATTTAGAAGAAAAAGAAGAAGAATGTAGAAGAAGACGGAAGAAGAAGAAGAAGAAGCAGAATAACAAGAACAAGAACAAGGAGAAGAGTGGGCAATGATGATGAAGAAAATGTAGGAGAATGGGCAAGGTTGAAGTAGGAGAGGTGGATGTAGACAAAGTGGACGTCGTACATAATCGCCGATTGAATCGGACCTTGCCGTCGCCGACAATTGTTCTCTCTCTGCCGATGTCCGACATTGTTGGCGTTGTCGTAATGCTCAAACTCTGCAGCCGCTATCAAACTATCAATGCTCCGTGTATTAATCATATCACCAACCACAGCATTCGAGATGCGAGGTGGACTTTGTTAGCTTTCTGAAGGCGATGATATCTTGTGATATCATTTAATAGACTAATGGTGCCGCAATTTGTTCTGAATGAGTCTACCTATCTTTGGAGCCTCAACTCCTGTACATAAACACTGTTTCTCATTTAATTCATTAATTTCATCTATATTTTATATTTATTGAAAATTATGTGTCGATAAATTTAATGTAATGCAAAATAATCATTTATAACTTATGTTTCACATTGAATTAGGTTTAAAAATATGTATTTACTATTCACATTGTCGGTGTAATCGGAGTGGCCGTTCAGCAGAGGTGGCTTATCGCCGGTCTGATAATACACAGTAGTCACCTAGTTACTCTTCAACTAAGAAACGAAATCGACCATTCAGGATGTTATTATGGTAATTTCTGTACTTCTTTGCTCAGTCATGTAAAACAAGTACAATATTTCCACAAGTAATCTTCTCATATTTTTTGGACTTACTCAATATAAAGTGCGGAACATGATACCCAATCTTGAAAAGAAATACAACTTTTCTGGGATATTAATCTGTTTATATTCAAGTTCACCGTATTTTGATCAGGTATAACATCCATATTGTATCTTGACAACCATGTAAGCTACCTTTTCTGTCAACGTATTACCCCATTTTCCTGTCTCAAAGCTGTAGCTCTCTCTGCTGGAGCTGAGCTATCGAGTGAATAATGATACTGTGATTATTTTGACTCACGTACTTCGCGTCATATTAGAAAAGTATCTACTGTTCACTTTCAAACTCAAAAGAATGAGCCAGCGAACAATGCTGTGTGATGGTGGGGGGAGGGGGACTCTATAAGAGTTGGCGTGTGAAGGGATGATCTAAGAGAGGGGGTGAGTGAGTGAGTGATGTTGGTGTGAGGTCTCATCGGGCACTCACCGCCTCACCTCACCTCACTAGACCTCTTTCCTCAGCGGCATTGAGGCAGTGTCGTGCCCCTCCCTCACCGCGTTCCAAAGCCCCCAATGAGCAAAGACTCTATTTTCACACACAATGAAACTTGACAACAAAGACTTGATAGAATAACTTTTCTTCCCGTGAAGACGCATTCCCTCTTATTTTCTGTAAAGATAGTCAAAAGATCGGGGCGAACCTCTTTTGAATCGAAGGTTATCAACTATTTCCAATCTCGCTCGGCTGCTGGCACCTTCTTTTCACTCTTTTCTTTAAAACTGGCGACGCATTCGAATTTACTACATATTTCTGTCTTAATTTATTTCCTCTCTTGGAAGCGAGAAGAATGGCGCTCCGCTCCGAGCAACGCCTCAAATTCTTCTATACATAAATTTCCATACAGAATAATGACACAAAAGAAGAAGAGTTATGGTAATGGCGCCTAGTGGAAATAAGGTGCGATAAAAAGTCAAGTTCGATAGATATAGGTCAAGCAGGAACAATGGCCGGGCCAAGCAAGGTATTTATACTCGGCTACTGGCTGACAACCCTTTCTTTCAACCTTTATTGTTTCCTCACTGCTTCTCATTGCAATAGATAGATAGCAAAATAGGCTACTGTATAATTTTATTGTGACAATACACATCTAATAATAAATATTTGCAATAATTTTACTCAATTTCTTTTCGATAATATTGAATTATATTATTTTTTCCACTATTATTCTTTTAAATATTTAACGATTCTGTAAATAATGCTATAAGAAATTCTTATAATAGAAATATAAGAATAGAATCGAATTTGTGCGTTTCAGATGAAATGAATCTATAGGTCTGTATTGAAATCAGTATACAAGTAGCCTATAATTCAATTTATTTTAGAATTCTTTCGTGGTATTTTTGTCCATCTCAAATTCATGGAAACGTTTTGTCTTTCTGTGTAGTAGTGAAGGTGATGTTGTGGTAGTTATCCATACTGAATAAGAAGACTTGATGTTGTCAAAACCACAAATTAAATAAAACAACGAGATACTGCAGTTTCGGTAGCAGAATTTATACTCGTGACCAAGCGCTGTGATAGGCAGTTGAATGGCCTATCAAGGTGAACAACTGCCATTGGCCTAGATAAGCTCCTCCCACAATGGGCGGTTTCTACAGACATCACAGCAATGGCGGTTCAAACAACTAACATAGTAAAGAAAGGTAAATGATATTTATAAAAACAAATGAAATAAATAGGAATGCTTGAAGAGAACACTGTAGAATAGAAATATCAAGGAAATTCATGTATTCATGTATTGTATCAACTGGGAGAATAAACGGATAAATGAATTTGAATTTGAAATTCAATGACAAACAAACTTAGACTCATGATAAAACTAGATTTTGTGGTATTGTACTGGTTGAAATGAATCTGGTCATTAAAACTGTAATTTTGATCATTCCTAGTTACCCTGGTTATTTCCAGAGCCTCTAGATTGTTCAATTGTCTACACGTTCGCTATTCAAATGCAGAAACTCAACATTCTCCTCGGCCTTGAACTTTTGATTGTTTGTGATAGAATGCTCAGAAAATTTAGAATCCCATTCTGTTTATTCCAATCTCTAATATGACTGTTCTTTTACCCTACTTTTGAAACTTCTGTCTGTCTGTCCAACATAACAAGCATTACAATCACCAAATTTAAGTTAATATACACCACTCTTAACCCAGATATCGATTTTGTCTTTACTACAGCTAAACAAACTCTTAAAAATTGGTCTATTCCTAAAAGCTACATGAAAACCATTCTTTTTCAATTCTCTACCTATCTTATCAGATATAAGGCCAAGGTAAGGAACCGTTATTCATTACCTTTATTCAACTTTTGCTTCTACAAAGCTAGAATAAACAGCAAGGTGCCTGCTAATTGTATTCAATATTCTATCCACCAAATGATTACCTTGTACCTATTTGTGATAGCCTATCTCTTTGATAGTTCTTATCTCTTTATTGAAATCATGGAGATTCATTGGTATAGTTGAAGCCGTATAGATCATAAAAGCAGCCAGTTTGTGGATATGGGATGACTTCCAGATCAAACAGATAGCTGTCACAAATGGGTACAAGGGAATCATGGTGGCTAGAATATTGAATAAAATTAGCATATTATTATTTTATGTATAGAGTATTAAAAATATTTTATGTAATATCTATTGTCCAGTTTTGAAAATAATAAATATTCCGGTACAAAATACAAAGTAGCATAACAAAAATAAAATTTCAACAAATTATCACTTTCTTCATCTCTAAACCATTCAAGTTTTTTCAAACTGAATCTGATAAAACGATTCAGGGCCGGTTTCTCCAACGACGATTAAACCAATTTTTAGATTAATCTTAGGTTTTACCACTCACTAGAAACGTTTTTGTCAGAAAGTCCGATGTCCGAACAGCTGACCATTTGATTCAATGTTAGCATCATTAATTGGTTTAATCGTCGTTGGAGACCATTAATCGTCGACCATTAACGTCGTCCTTAAACGAACCTTAACGACCTTAAACGAAAGAACGTTTTAGCTTGGTTTAAACTAACAATTCATGTTTTAAACCAAGTTCAAACTTCGATTTATAAAACAAAGATGATGCATAAGGGCGTCAGGAATCATAGTCATAACACAATAGTCAGTTTGCGATCAGTTCGTCTCTGTTAATAATAAGCATAGCCCCCTCTAAACTACAGGTGTGAGGTTTGTAGTTTAGAGGGGGCTATGTAATAAGCCTTGGAAATGCAGACCACACAATGATATTGCGCAATAATTTCTCGGACCTGATTTCCACTCTCCAGTCATAATAATAATAATAATTGTTCAACAACTTTCGTTTGAAGTTTTGCGAGGCATCAGCTGAGAGCCAGGTGGAGGGGGGGGGAGGTTGTCTGAGGCTCACGTGCTCATTGTTCTCTTCCAAAAAGGGTAGTAGTAAAATAATAATCTGTGCTGAACGCCGCCTCCCCGCAACTGAATGAAATCTGCGGTCGCTGTGCTGTGGGCCGCCGCGATTCTCTATTCGGCCTTGTCTGCTGTTTTTAGTAGTGCGCGCATGGAAATATTATCGTGTTTGCGAATCGACAGAAGAAGACGAACGAGAAGTTGAAAAAGAAGAAGAAGAAGGAGGAGAAGAAGAAGAAGAAGAAGAAGAAGAAGAAGAAGAAGAAGAAGAAGAAGAAGAAGAAGAAGAAGAAGAAGAAGAAGAAGAAGAAGAAGAAGAAGAAGAAGAAGAAGAAGAAGAAGTAGTAGAAGACTACCAACTACTACCAGCAGTAGCAGTAGAACCGCATGCTACAGAGCGCCTCTATGATGATGGCGGTAAAGCCTCTGCCTCAAATGAATGACTGATATTATAATAGCTGCTTTGTTTTCTGTACAGATGGGTTTTCATTTGCTTGAACAATGGTTGGCGCTATCTTTCAGACTTTTTGAACAATAGACTAGCAATGTGTTTTGTGTAAGGATTTCCTTATCCCTCTCTATCTGCCCCCCTCCCCGCCCGGCCCCCGCCCCGCACCCGGATGGAGGATATTCATCTGCAAAGGCACATCTCTCTCTCTCTCTCTCTCTCGCTATGTCTCTCTCACCAAGCGGGCGGGTGCTTTGTTCGTTTTGGAAATAGACGGGTTTTGAATGAGATAAATTTTGCTGGAAAACAGCGAATCAATTAACAAAAACTGACAAGTACAATGCATTTTGTATCGTTATTGGCAAAAAAAAGGGAATCAAAACTAAAGCCTGTGGAGTAGAAAAGATTAGAGTTGAAACCATTTTTGTATGAGAGTCAGTTTTCCAAGTTTTCCCTTCCTCATTGCTATAATAACAACCAAGATGAGAATGTTAAAGCTATTATAGTTGGTTGAATGAAAAATGAATTATGTTCCAGAAAAGGGTTGATTATGAAATCGTTTGCTTGGCTCGAGCTAGACCAATCGATTGTTGATATTTTTCTGTTTGAATTGATTTGAACATAGTTCATGAGCTCGATTTAGTTAGTCTCTAGACTAAAACGGGTGGCCACTGTAGCATTGACAAACGTTTTTCTCTACAGTTTAGAGGGTTAGCACCATATAGAGCTCTCAGTATATAGTATCGAGGCTAACGTTTGTCGATGTTACGGTGGCTACCCGTTTTAGTCTAGGACTAAGTTTCCGAGTTAATCCCGAGCTCATGAACCGGCCCTTAATCAATCACTTCTCTTCAATATGGAAAGCACATTTCAAACCAGAAAGTATCAATCGCTCTTTTTAAGTAAAAATGTACAAAGCTAAATTAACAGCATATAAACTGATCATTGATATCTAGAGTTTCCCAGACTGTTTTTGGGAATGATTTGGGGTAAATCTAGCAATGAGAATTTTCTCTCATTAGATGGTAATAGAGGAATACATGGTAATAGATGGTTCTAGAGAGAGTTTGGAAACTGAAGGATTATATAATTGTTTGCTGGTATTCAATGAAGATGTTTGAGTAATCATGTGCATTAAGGATACACTTATGTCAAAAGAGGTGAAGGTGCAGCTGTAGATGTAGGTGAAGGTGGAGGTGAGTATCTTATGACCAAGGAGGTATATCGCGATGCTTTTCTCCCACCACAACAATCCATAGACTAAAGTGATATTGTGACGGAATGCGTTGTCTTGAACGAAGAAGCATCGCGCTAGACATCGATGTTAAATCAAACGAATTTGTTTTTCATAAGCATCGCGACAGGCATTGATATAAACCCACACATCGACGTGTTTTGTTTTAAGATAAGAGTGCACATTGAAGGCAATGCGTCTAATCTTTCAAGCGGTCACATCGGCCTGTACCTACATCTTCACCTACACCTCTTCTCTATTTTTATTCTCATCATCATCATCATCATCATCATCATCATCATCATCATCATCATCATCATCATCATCATCATCATCATCATCATCATCATCATCATCATCATCTCCTCAGCTACAATAATTTGACTTACGAGCAATAACCATGAGTCCAAAGATCACAACTAATCTCTTATCTGTATCAGACTTTATAAATTATATTATTATCTTGTTCACACAAAAACTACAAATAACTTTCATTGAGTCAACAGGTGACTGACTGCAACTTCCCTAAAATGAAATAATCTTTAAAAAAAGTGAATGTGAAGATGACGTCATCAATTTTTAATTCATAGTACGACATGTATTTGATAATATTATGTATTTGATTTCATAGTAAAAATGTATTTTCATAAAAATAGTTCATTGGTATGAAGTGAACATTGGTAGCTTGTCAGCTACCCACATTACATACCTGTTGTCTCCATTGAAAAAATTATTTATTTATTCATAGGCTAGATGAAACCGATGGCATGAAACAATAAGAATTCTATTTATAATTTCAATAAAATATGAATAAATAATCAAAGGAGGAACAATTCCATTGACCTACTTTGTTCGAGCTGGTAAAATTTATTCTTTCGGTTCAGAAAGAATTAAATTCCATTGCATTTTCTCATAGACCAGATGCATTCAATGGCAGTTAACAATAAATAATTCTAATTCTACTTACAATAAATTAAACTATGAAAAATGGAAGTAAATAAAATTTTTGTCCTACTTTGTACAAGCTCAAATCTTTTTCTTGTACGGGGATTAAACAAGTCATTATTTTATAGGCGCATTAGATGACAGTCAACAACACACCACATAAACATTGAATATAATATCCTTTAGGATATATATTGAATATAGGGTATAGGGAATATATATTTTGAATATAGGGTACATATTCAATGACATAAATTACAACTTATGATCCTAATAAACAATAACTCATTAGAATCAATGCAGTTTTTCAACCCAGTTTTTCGAGGTGACAGAACTTCGACTTCCATGATGGCAACGAACAATGTATTCCATTAGAATCAGTTGTCACACATTTCATAGGTGATTGCAGCAGCGGCTCAGATGTAACCGATCGACAACGAACAATAAATAATTTGGCGCAGAGTGTAGGTGTACGTGAGGGAGGGGGGGAATTTGAGGGGAGGATAGTGTGTGTGTGGGAGGGGGTTGATGGGGATGGGGTGAGGAGGAATTTGTGAGGAGGAGAAGAGGGGGCCTAGTCATCGGGACTCGGTTCGGGAGGGAATTCTTTGTGCTCTCTGCCGACAGACAATCGACGTCTAGGGGGATGATTGGGAGGGGTTGGGGGGTAAAACCCTTTACTAAGCTCTGTTAAACAGCACAATGAATACATTTCCCATGCAGTAGTAGCAAATGATAATCGAGGACTTGATAAAGAAAATGATCGACCATTGTTAGAGTAGTAGCAGCGGCTTCTCCTCTGCGTTGCATCGAACAATGAATAGAGAGGCCGGGATGGCACGTGACATCACAAAAGACGTGTAACGCCACCGTCTCTATTCACCGCGCCACGCAACGAGAAGAAGAAGAAGAAGAGGAAGAAGAGTGTGGCGAAGAATGGAACACAAGAAGGAAGTACGTACTCCCTTTATCGCGATTCATACGGCCCTGTCACTATTCTGCCCAAATTCAAAACCCACCCCCGTCCCCCCCACCCCACCACCGACACTCATTTCCACACACATACAAGTTGGTTGGAAAGCTCCCCCTCCCTCCCTGACCTACCCACCCATGTCCCGACACACACTGGACTAACTATTTCTCATTCAAACTTTTGTGCACACTGGAATTCCTTCACTTTCCATTCAACGCTATTTAATTGACGCCCTCCATACAGAGACTTCAATCACTTTTCGATTGTCTTGAATAGTTTACAGTCTTGAAAAGTTGTTCCAGTTGATGTGGGTTATGAGATGTAATTTTGAATCTTGTGATTATTTTTATGAATTATTGATGTGCATGATTACATATGCACATAGATATGAAATTGTTCATAAAATTTAAATGGAGTGTGACTCTAGACTCTAGAGTTACACTTGAATACTCACAAACAAATATTCGTAGCTGTACTGCCCGCGTCCAAGCTCCATGTCCCTGACGGCTGAAGAGAAGAGACGAAGATAGCACTCTTATACATTACAAAAACCGGTTTTCGATGACGTATTGCATTCCTCCCAGGGACACAGAGCTTAGAATCGGGCAGTAACAGCATTGGATTTTATGTTCAATATGCATAACCACTATATGATCTACATTACTAGCCAATAAAATAGAACTAATTAACTAAATAAAAATAATTAGCAGTTTCATAATTATAGCGTTCTATCTTATCTGGAGTTTCACAGAATTAACAAGAATTGCTCTGTAAACAAGTTAGCCAATAAGAGTTACTAGCTTTCTCATGTTTTAATACTCAATTGAGAAAAATTGAATTGAATTTACGTTTACTTTCTGCAATGTGGATAATAATATCTTAATAAAACTAGGATGAAAAAACACTGTTAGTACTCCCTGAAAATTGGAACACTCCAAGTAGTATGACAGGCTTCATTCTTGTACATTTTTGAAGTCCATTCATGAAAAATAAAGACCTATGAACAGGCAACAGTATAATACATTAATCGTAAATTATTGAAATATAGAGATGATTGAAAAGTCAACATTGATTATTGTTATTACAAAAAAATACAGTATCATCATATTTTTATTGCTCATCAATCACTGTTCATTGACTTATTCTCCTGGAAATGTTGATAGTTAAAAATTAATCTCCTATCTCAAGTAATTATTGATTATTGTATGAGGAATATTTTTTCAAAATTAAGTGAATATTCTGAAAAATGAAATCGAGCTTTGATCTATTTGGTTCACCATGTTTCCCATCAGGGGAGAATTGGGTTATACGGAGAGGAGGAACTACCTACGGGTCATTCCACCAATCAAAGCCATTTCAGTAATAATATGCATGTCATGTTCTTTGCACTAATAATTTTTACGCAACATTAATTTTGACTAAAACTTAATTTGATGTGATCAAAGACAATTCAACTATT
The DNA here is from genome assembly GCA_017141395.1 of Laodelphax striatellus. Lineage (NCBI taxonomy): Eukaryota > Metazoa > Arthropoda > Insecta > Hemiptera > Delphacidae > Laodelphax > Laodelphax striatellus. The sequence goes on from CM029531.1 coordinate 53,693,034, forward strand.
GAATTGTATTGAAATAATTGAATTGTTGAATAATTGTATTAATTTGTAATTAATTGTATTATATTTAAGTAGTTAAATTGTCTTTGATGTGATTTAATAATGATGATCTTAGAAGTGTTGATTGCTGAAAATTAATATCCTCAAGTATCTCAACTAATTATTGATTATTGTATGAATGTGTCCATGCACTAATGTTAAGGGTGTACAGTAGATTGTAGGACTCTAATACGGTTTCCTTGGGTTGGGGACACAGCGCAGCCAATAAGACGCAGCCAACTAATCTTGTTTTGAAAAGTGTGTAGACAAGCCGAGTGCTGCTGCATTGACTACGAGAGCCAGTGAAACCGAGGCTGATATTTCGACAGTCGTCGATGCCTGGTCTGAGACATCGCTCATTAGACACAGCATTCAGAACAGACAATGTACACACAGCAACCAGCGCCTGATAAATATTATCCAGCCAGCCCTTCTATGCTACATCTATGCTGCTTTTATGCTTCCATACTGCTTCTATGTTCCCTCTCTTGCGTGTTCGGATACGAGACAGTTATCGCTTGGCCAACACTGCTACAACTACATCTTTGATTTGAATTCTTGCCTTCAGTAAAGCATTCCATATTTTTACGAAAAAGCGAGTGGAGCCATAGTCCCCTTTAAACTACATAAACTTTTTACTACTACTTTTGTAGTTTAAAGGAGGCTATGGTGGAGCTAACTGTTTTACATTATGCAAACAATAAAACATCGCTTGTGGAATGGATCCAAGGGGACTGCACGCACCCTGATTCTCACAGTATGTAGTTGAGGAAATGTTTTGCTGTTATGGGGAAAGTGGCAATGAAAACGGTTCTACCCTTTTAAGCTATATTATCACTCAGAAGGTTTCCTATCATTGGCGTAGATTGCTGTTTGACATTGGGTGGACGTACTGGGGGGTCTGGGGGTGCCCCCCCCCCAGCAAAGAGTTTTTTGAAGAATAGCTTATTAAAATGATGATTTTTAAAGCATATTTTACTTCAAATTCGTTCTAAATCCTCTTATTCGACAGTGGTATTTCATTCTATTGTATATTCTCTTGTATATTCTATATTCTATTCTATATTCTATTCTATATTCTATTCTATATTCTATTCTATATTCTATTCTATATTCTATTCTATTCTATTCTATTCTATTCTATATTCTTCTATTCTATATTCTATATTCTTTTCTATATTCTATTCTAGTAAATCAGTGGGTGAATAAATAAAATTCTGAGTTAGTAGTTTTAAGTTTTACTGAATACAAATTATGTACAAAAAAACCAGCATAATAAAACATTAGTTGTAATTTTTGTTTTGATTACCAACCAATGCAGGATAGCTCAATAACCATACAAAGCTGTAATTTTTACTTGGAACTCTTAATAGCTAAAACTGTGCTACAAAGATCAACTTGAGCTACTTGATCACCAGATGGTAGGCACTGGTTGGGTATAGCAGGATCCTTTTAACTTGTCATAAAACATATGATCGACGAGCATATGATCACAATACAAATGCAAAATGCTGAATCTACAAATGCTGAATCTCGCAGATTATTGAAAAGGTCTTTTAAATAGTTATTCTTGAAGGTCTTCTTTAAAAAAAGTTATTTTGAAATTTTAAATCTTTTAAAGACATTAAAGGTCTTTAAGACTTTTAAGTCTTTTGATTATTGTGTTGAAGTCACTGTTCAATTATTACCAAATCAGCTGATTTCTGACAAGTTAAATGGATCGCGCTATACCTGTATCAGAGTTCAGTGCGACACACGCAATTGGCTGCGTTTGGGGCGGCGGCGGCGCACAGTTTGATAAGAAGTGAACTTTGATAAGAGCAAGAACTGGAACTGGATGAAAAGAATGAATAATAGGACGACTGATGTATTGTACCATTCATTCACAGATATAAAAATGTCTTCCGCGCTTTTGTCACAGTGTATAGTTGATTCTTTCTTCGGATTTCGCACAAAGATAGCCAAGCAGCAGCAAACTGCGGCGAGTAAGCACTTTCTGACACAATGCCACACAATGGCGGCTGCCTGGATACAAACTATGTTCTTCCCTTTATTCATCGGATTAGAACTCTGACAAAAGCACGGGGGCGGGGGTGGAAGGGGGTGGTGGCAGCGGGGGCGGCAACTAAGACTTTTCAACAAATAATATCTCGCGGAATCACACTTCTATTCACATCTTATTTTCTTGCTTTCCATTTTTCCAACAGTACCACTTTTCAAAGTCGCGACCGCATTGTTGACAACGGCTGGACGAAGACAGGAAGTGGAAATCAGCTGCTAAGTAGCGTGGCGAAGCGTGGTATACTTATTTGGTCATCGCCGGGTATATTTCCTATAGGAAATATACTTATATGACCAAATAAGTATACCACGCTTCGCCACTAGCTAAGTGGGCTTCCATTCCAATTGAGTACTATCATAGCCTCCTCTAATACATTGTATTAGAGGAGGCTATGGTGCTATACGTTGCTTGTACATAATAATTGTAAGTGTGAGAACAGACTATTATTACCGGTTGGTCAAGACAAGACAAGATTAGTCACGTTTAGTCACAGTAATATTTGCTATGAAGCAGCACACCGATGCAATGACTGATCGGTGTGTTGCTCAAAGCACATGTGAAGTACTGTGACTAAAAGTGACTAATGTCGTATTATCTTGTCTTGACTAACCGGTGTACGCCTAGCCTAAGTGTGAGAACAGATTCTCACACTTACAATTGAATACTAGAATAGAATGGTAATTAATAGAATAGGTAAATAGAATACTATGGTAGCATTCTAATTACCGTGGATTCTTTTTTAAAGAATATTTTAAAATTTTTGACTTGAGTTCTCAATTTCTTGAAAATTGGATGAATAAGGAGGGTGAAGGAGAAAACCAATTTCCTATCATTGAAAGAGTGTCAACTAACTTGTAGAGTTTATGGAGCTGGAAGGCTACACGATTTTTCTTCTTAATAATATACAATAATTTAACTTCTATTGAGTGAGATGCAGCTATAATAGATTGAGTATAGGGAGCTTTTTAAGTTTTTCTTAAGAGTATGAATCAATGTTATTTTATTTTTTCAGAGGCCCGGAGATGGAATACTGCCTGATGATCTGACAAGGAAGTAAGTACGGTGTGAACAATTTCAAGTACATTAGAAATATCTAAAAAGCTATTGCATTTAGTTAACCATTGAGTGATTGAGCTCTGAGCATTTCATTTTCAGAATTCGATCTTGTTCTAGTTTCACTAACTGAAACTTGATTTCATTGTAGAATAGTACAGGTAAACCAACTTTAAACTTGTGAAATCACTTTTTCAACTTATTATATCGTATTTAGTAGTATTTGATAACTTTACTACTGATGCTACGAACTTTTAACTCATCTCATTGGATTTCTTGGTAATACATAGATTTTACAAAGATTTTGATCATTTTAACAATTATTTATCAGACCATCTTTATATTATACTCTTAGTTTCTCCCCTCGATTTACTTAAATTTGTAACTTTGAAGGGCTATTACTTTTTTATTTATTTCACGGCAATTCTCGACTACATCATTCGACTCACTGAATCTCAAAATATGTATAGCAGGATTCTTTTAACATGTCAGAAAACAGCTGATTTAACGTTAGTAAACCAGCGTACATCAATCAGCTGTTTTCTGACAATTTAAAATAATCCTGCTATATAACATAATTTTTCTATCTAGTGGGGATACGATAAAACCAATTTAAGCTCATGCATTGATTTAAAAAAAAAAACTTCACACAAAATACAAATGAATGAATGTGCTTTTTAAAACAAATATAATGACATACACGGCTCAGACCACATACTGCTCACTGCAGTGCGTTAATTTCCGAACAACTTTGTTACTCAATTTGTATCTGTCAAATCTGTATTCGTCTGTGGACGTTTTGTTTGGTTGACCCAGCCACAGTGATATTATCGAGCTGACAGAACAGAACAGAGAAGAGGATTATGATTTGGCGCATCAGTGCAGCAGCTGCATGCCTCGCAACCGACTCGTCTGTTCTATTTAAATCGGGCCGCTCAAACAGCATAATAAATATAAGGACAGTGATTAGGAGAACAATATCGTTGATGATATTTACATGTTGATGCATATTCAGCGATAGTCTGTCGTCATTGTCAAACGGTTTTGCTTGGCTGAAGGTGGACAAAGCGCGCTTAAATCATGCGCTGGTCCGCGAACAATGCATCGCGTCGCTGTCGCGTCGCGTCGTGTCGCCTAGCGTCGCTTCTCTGTACATCATAAACTGTCCACGCAACTAATAACCAACGCTCTTTTTCGACAATATTTATTGCCGCACCCTACCCCCTCCCACCCCCATTTGTACGAATACCTATAGAATTATATAATATGATGTGCAATGCTTTCGGCCGATTGTTGTTTTAGTCCCACCATCATCACCCATATAATCGTAGTCCGTTGTCCGTTCTATTCATAGAAGCCCGCGCTCACAGACAATGCAATTCTGTATTGAGTCTCCTCCTATCCCATCATATAATACGCCTATCAAATAAAAATAATTAGCCGCATCATTGTTATCCCATAATGCGGAATCTTTTCACGTCTTTTGTTTTGCATGCTGTTTGTCTGCTCTGTTCGGCACCGCACCCGCGCACGTCTCTTTGTTCTAATTCACGGTTTGCAATGAATGTGCGATGAACCTGAGTTTTTTACCTGTATAAGTTGGTACGTGTGAGAACTTTTATGGAATTTTGAAAAAGATTAGGGAAGATAGGTGGTGTTGGTAATAGATAGTAGGTAGTGTAATAATCAATAAGAATAGTAGAGTAGTAATAGGTAATAATAGTAGTGTAGTAATTGGTGATAGGTAGTGATATTTTTGTCAGTTTTAAAAGGGATTCTCCTTGAAATTCTCGTTGAATACTTAGTGATCAGAGGTCTGTTTCATAGAAAATTTGAAGTCAAGAAATTTATAATACAGAAAAAAGCGGACCTACACTAGACTTCCAAGTTAATACTGTACCATAAATTTAAAATTGATTATCTTATTATAATGTATAATGTACTATTTTCTATTTTCCCAGAATTCAATATTCAATTTAATTCTCAATCAAGCTACTGGTATACTATCAATCAATTTCTATATATTGCTGCTGCAGTATATATATTTCCATATCTGTATATTTGGAGGTATATTTTTATATTTTATATTCTGCAACTTTGAGATGAATTACAACGATACCAGTTTTGTGATTTGTGTTTTGTGTTAGCACTTTCATCTTAAAGGTTAATCCATTCAGTTGTTGATGATGTAGTCGTTAAAATCAGATAGAATAGAATAGAATAGAATAGAAGGACTTCCTTTATTTTAACCTGGGAGGGTGAAGTTAGGGCGAAGTCGGCCCTCTCTTACACTTAACCCTCAATGGAGATGACTGAATCTTCTATCAAAATGCATTCAAGAGAATACTTACTAAGATAACTAACAGAGTCTTCGGCTAGTGGTTAAGAAGTATTCTTGAATCAGTGAATTTTAAAAACGGATTTTGGGTTCGTCTTTCGTTCGCCAATTATTTGATATTGAATCAATCTGAGAACTCCATCACTGATGATCTCCTAGTTCATGCAGTTTCCTACTTTGAGAAGTTTGTAAAATAAAAAAACAAGAAGATCTATGAAAATATGATATGGATTGACTATTGTTACTATTTTTGAGAATCCATAGATATGTTGTTTGTGTAAGATTTTCGCACAGGCACAGTAAGTGAACGCCTTACGACTTGAATTGTCTTCAGTTTTTTGTGAAAGATTTATTGACAACGTGGAGTCTGGGAATTATTGACACCTTGAAATTGATATTCTATTATTGGCTTCATCAGTCAAAATATGTAGATCAGATCATATTTTCAATCCCTGATTGTGCCTTGTCTTTTTTTTCGTTAAATTTTGTTATTATTCATCAACCTTTGATTTTCAACCATTGCTGGCAGCAGTATTTGAGAAGCATTTTATTCAAGTGTCTGAACATCAAAACATTCAAGAAACTCATGAAAATTATAAGAACATTTGCAAGTTTCAAAGCCATGAAATAAATTCAAATTCAAACACTAAACAATGCTCGTACTGTATTTGGTTATTTATTGTATTCATATTTTTTCTCATTTATAATTATTTCTCAATATCACTATATTCTATAGGTTCACAATTTCGCAATATTCATATCACCGAGTGATCATCCATTATTGCATTCGGCTTGATTGTTTTCAAACCTCGTCTGTATCTACTTTGGTTTAATTAGTCACCAAAATCATCCTGCTTCATTTTCAACTTGAGATAATTATCGATGATGCGCATATGGTGACTGTTACTCACTCTGACAGTTCTATGACGTAATAACGACAGAAGCTTATTAGAAGTTGACACAAAAGAGGGCTGGCTCGACTGTTGGAGTTCTGCACAATTTTTAAACACGTCTAATGATGGTTACAACTTTTAATTAGTAGTTGAGCCTATAATGAGATGAGCTCTGGAAAAGTGAATGGAATGTGTTCTTCTCCATTCCTCAACAATTTATTGGTGATTATTTGTTTATTCATTAGTTCAGTTTATTATTGTAGGTTAAAGTAATATTATACAACACTCTTTTGTTATTGATTTTTCCATTTGAGATGACTAGGTGATGGGAAGTAGGAAATTAGGTTTAGAAAATGTATAATTTCAACCAAGTTGAGTTTTGAGAGTCCTTTCCTTATTGACAAGACTCTCTGTAACTCCTTATTGACGAAAGTGTCTGTCAATATATCAGATAAATGATAACTATTTTTTGAACATGTTTATTTCAAAATACTTGTCTCACTTCTAAAGCATGCTCTTGCAATCTTTTTCAACGTTACAGTGCAAGTAGTCGATATACAGGAAGAAAAATTACATAGACTTTGACTCTTCCAAAAAAGAGGTAATATAATATATACAGTACTGTTTGACTCTATTCAATGTGCAAGTTCTCTATTCAATAATTTAATTGTGATGCTCAAGCTCAAATCAATAAATCAATTTGAATGTATTTTCTATCACAATCATCAGAATAACAAGGTGCCGCTAATTACCTGGTATTTAATTGATGCTATAAAATTTCCAGTAATGATTATTTTCTATTACAATTCGTCCACACATTCCTTACTCTGAAAATAACATAAGAAACAAGTGAGGTACATGTTTCCATGCTTTAACAATCCTGTTGTATTTTAATTGTAAATGAAAGTATCATTTGAAATTGAGAAGATGTCATTGTAATCGAGAAATCAAATTAAAGAACCAGCTGATTTTATCAACTTAAGTGACGATTTAAAATACAATTCTCAATTACATGTGATATCTTCTCAAATTTAATTGACACTTTCTCAAATACAGTTGGAAAAGGTGTGGATCAGTATTTGGGGATCTTCGTTCGACCAATGATCAAATCACATTATCAACATTAATCAATCAAGTTTATTCAATGTCATCAACTTTAACAATTGATTGATTACAATCGGACAATAATAGACTATCGAATGAATCCATCGATTTCGTTATCCTGAATAAAACAAGGCAGGACAGGGTCGATGAGCACAGGCAGACCTGTTGGAGAAAAAAATAATAATCGCAGCCGCTGTAGTAATCCTAGCTAAGGGCACACACACACTCACACACGCTGAACTGCATGAGTGAAGCTTTTCATGGTGCGGCCTGCTCATACGCAAAGCTTCTCACTAGCGACGACGACTTATGTTATTATAAACATGCTTTCTGCACGTATGATGCAGATGGAAAACTATTCGAAACCGTTGGTGCGAGAGCGAAAAGCAACCGCGTGACCCCAAAGAGCTGCGTTACAAATGAATGCAGTTAAGCGCTCCCCCTCCCCAATCAACATACCCCCCTCCAGTCATAAAAACTCGTCATGCGAATCAGCCCCGCAATCATTATCCCTAACTTCTGAAAATATAATGAAATGAATGTGTTGTTGGAAAAACTTACCAAGTAAACAAGTAAACTCAGTAAACTAACCTTCACTGATTCAAATAATTATATATAATGACACTAAAGATGGTACAATGATGCCGAAACATGTTAGTAAATTCTACCAAATGCAGTGATATTTATTGAAAATATCACAACATCTCAGAATAAGTTTATATAATGAAATGAATAAGTTGTTGAAAAACTCACCAACTAGACTTACAAATTCTAGTGAACTAATCTTCAGAGAAGAGTTTACTTTAGCGTTCTGCGTGCCATTCCTTTACAAGTTGCAAGTAACTGCTGCTTCTATTGAAACCTGCCGTATTCAATGAAAATGGCAAATCACGTGAAACTAAGGCTGAGCTAGTCCGATCCAGCTGCAAGGTCCATTCAGTCTTGAAATCAAAGCGAATTGCTTTCAGCTCATTCAACAGTTTCTATGCTATCGCTGGTGTTGTAAATTTGTTCAACAGATGGTTTTTATTTAATTTTTTAGTGACAAGTTATATTACAATAATATATTTCAAATATAATGTACAAATATAATTATAGCATAGCTATTACATGAGTTCGAGGTTTTTGTATATTGTGAACTGTGAAAGGTATTGTGTGAGTGAAGAATAAAGATCATGGTTAAAGAGTTATTACTTTTCGACATCAGTAATCTTGAATGAATTAATTGAGTCATTGGTGCTGAATCCTTGCATCTGCAAGGGACAGTTTTGAAAGAAATGGTTATTTGTAATTGACTGAACTGGATGTTCCCATCAACGAACAAGGAGTATAGTTCACATATTCAAAATGTTACCCAACACCGGAAATCTAATAAGTTTCTCAGTTCTGGTTCATCTTATATTTCTAATTTTAAAAGTGTATTTATGAATTGCCTTATAAAAATTAACTAATAATATTCAACTTTTGAAGCCCCCTCTATATCATTTGGGTGCAACCTGCAAATGTGTATTGAAAAAGTTACAAAAGTTATCATTCATGGAATAAGCATAAATTTAATGTAGCTTACTGGTAAAGTTTATATTAATATCACAATTACTTCTACAGATTACTCCCACCTTTTAGGTAGAGGTTGGAGATTGCATGCTAAATTCATAAGCATGCTATATATCTGCAATTGAAAAAATAAGTATGGAGCCCGAAATGTGAAGCTCAAATTACCAGCACTGATAGAAATATGATAAAGAATTTTCTGGTACCATCTGTCTTCTCAGCGTTTCTAGTGAACGTGCTGCCATCTCTCATATCTTTGCAGTACAGACTCATTTCGACGTTCCAACATTCTCTGCTAGAGCGCAGCACTATACGGCTCTTGCATTTGAACTTCCAGTGGATCCCGCTAGAGCAATCTGAATAGTTCCCACTTTCCCCGTAAGGTAGCAGCACTGTTACGGCCCCGTCAGAGCGGCTTTCCTTCGAATAGGGTGTCATTCTCATTGGCCAGTCCTTATGAAGAGTAATCCATATTTTCTTAGCAATAGCAGATTTTGTTTTAATTTGGCGGATGGCGAATGCCTTTCATTTAACGTTACCATAGTAACAGATGATATTCGGTTGATTTCATTTTTAAACATGTTTTTACAGGTTATGTACAGTATCTATGTGAAACAATTTAACATAACATCACCCGTTACCGTAAAAACGTTAAATGAAAGTCATTCGCCACCCACCAAATTAAAAAAAAAAAATAGTTCTTTACATTACACTTTAGGTTGAAACTCCGGATTTGCCCGGAGATTACTGTATTTAAAGGGTAAAATTCAAACACCGAGGAATTTCAAAAGTTTAGAATGTTCTCTGTTTTTGGCTTCACTACTGAAGTACATTAATAGGCTAAATCAAGAATATTGAGTTGAAATCGCATTATTTCCGCCTTCCCTTGGAAAATTAACAACATGTGTAACGAAATAGAAATTTTCTCAACAGTAACTCCCTATAAAAATAATGTTCATTCTTTAACAATCTGGGGGAGGGATCCCGAAATCTCCTGCCTCCATACTACACGGACCTCTCGGTTGGAAGTCATATTATGCTAAAATTTCTTCTTTTACTCATACTACCATTATGGTAACACTAATTACATTCGAATATGATATTTAACAATCTTGCGAGCCTTCATAGCTACAACGAGATTGTAAGATCTATCAACAATGTTATTTTGTTATATCTTAACAGAATAGAAAATAAATTGGTCTCTGTATTGCAACCTATAGGACTTACATAATAATTGCTATTGCAATGTGAGTTCTGATGTGAAAGGTTTTGAAGCTGTATGCACCATTGGAATGAATGAGAAAACTCCTGACACAATAATTATAACTAGAACAGTGTATTGGAGATAATATTAATTTATTGTTAAAAATTCATATTTTGCAGCCGAGTACAACCAATTAGTTGGAATGAAATTATTCACATGATTCTGGAGAAAACAATTTCTTTCGAAAATTTAAATCATGCTCTGGAATCGTATCTGGATTCATGCTTAATGGATTCAAGGTTACCAGATTCATGCAACTTTATTGCTCATCAAATCCATCTCCGGTCGCACACCGGAGCAATAAGCAACAAGCAACAAGCAACACATGACTCAAACAAATAGTCTACCTATGTACAAACAAATAGTCCAATGCACACTGGACATTGTTTCAGTGTCATATGATCCATGTTTTGATTGGTTAGCTCCGACAAAACCGCCATATTTTGCCAATTATAAGATTTGCATTGGAATGAAAATCAAATCATAGGTTATGATAAGTGATTTATTTCTAACCTACATTTTGTCATTGCCAGTGTTATTTTTCATTATTTAAGCTTTTAAAGCAATACCAAGAGTAGAGAGACTATTTCTAATGTTAGAAAAGTTTTTTTTGAGTTGTTTCTCTTAAAATAAGTTTGACAAATGAGTGAATGGGTTCATGTTTGCCTGTAATCCCATATCAAAACAGTTTTGTTTTATAAAATGTTATAAAATAATCGACATTAGCGCCAAAAATAGGTTATCAATTCGGTAGATTTGAGACTTGTTCACATTGTATGGTTGGGCAACATACATGATAGTGATCCCTGTTAAGATTGTGCGTATTGGAGAGATTGGGTCTGAGCCATATCTCAATCATATTATGTCTTCTCTCGAAGAAGGAAGAAGAAGAAGAAGAAGCAAGAAGATTAGTACACTTGAGAAGAGAAGAAGCTAAAGAAGATCCAAGAAGAAGAAGAAGAAGAAGAAGATTAACTAAGAATAACAAGAAGAAGAAGAAGAACTTGAAGAACGGAAGAAGAAGAAGGAAGAAGAAGAAGAAGCAAGAAGAAGAAGAAGAAGAAGAAGAAGAGAAGAAGAGAGAGAGAAGAAGAAGAAGAAGAAGAAGAAGAAGAAGAAGAAGAAGGAAGAAGAAGAAGAAGAAGAAGAAGAAGAAGAAGAAGAAGAAGAAGAAGAAGAAGAAGTTTCAGTATCAATGGATGAATGAATACTTGCAAACGAAAAAGATTTGTTTGATGAAAGTGAGAGGATATGCAATAGAATGCTCACAGTCATGAGGGAGGGCAGAATAGGAATAGAAATGAAAAATAGTGATTGTGATAAAAGCCGGAGGTTCAAGTGAATGGCTGCAAGAAGGTCAACAGAGCGCCTGTCGTCGATTGTTGAGGGTGTGGTGGACAGGGAGGGGGGGAAGCCACAGAAGCATTGTGATTGGAGGAGGTGAGGAGCAGGCGCTCTCCGCGCGCCCACCTCTAAATGATTGATTGCGGGCCGACAGTCGAGATCCACCAGTCCACCCGAAAGCGTTCAACTTCATTTTTGGATCCAGGTTCGGCTTCCTTATACAGATGGAAATTTTGGAGTTTTCACGATGGAACGAAACTGATGACCTACTAATCTGATGAATGGATCACTTTTGGATTACTTTAATTTAAGACTCAGCTTATCAACTTGAAATTACTCTAACATAAGATTACTTTAGCCTTGTGTAGAAGCATTTATCTATTATTTTACTCCATTCTAGAATTAAATTGAATTGAATAGCTGGCTTGTAGTGTAGCCATATACTAAGGTTAGTATATAGATTGAACTACAGAGAGTGTATAGTCACAGTGTGGCCATTACTAAATACTTCATAAAAATAAGTTGAGATCAATTTTACTAGTGTCATCCTGTGGTGAGTGTCATCTACCACAATGGAAGCTTTGGAGGTCATTCACCTAGGTGGATTGCATATTTGGTGACCTTGCTCACACAGTACTGTGATAACGCAGGAAATTATGATATACCAGTCCAGTAAGTAACTAACATCTTGAGTCAGCTGTACAATTCAAGGAAATTTCATTGGATAAAATTGGTTCCAATGTCTTAATTATATGCACACATCACATGGAATGAAGGAAGCGTCTATTTATAACTGCAACATAGTACATGAAAAGTTGCATAAAACAGGGATATTATTTTAAGTATGATGTGTAATGTTGAGTATTAGGCTACTTTTTGACAATATGAAGATGAAATCTAATACAATGAGGATCATTGAGAGTGATGCATGTATCTATGGTTAACGGTGAAGCACAACTCATAAATGTCCTTTCTTGGAATAATGAGAGGAAAAGTGAATGAATGATCTATAAATATCTCCAAGAGAACCATGTCCTACTGTGCAATGTGGGTGATAATAATTGAATAAAATATTGTTTTTTATTTGATTAGAGGAGAGATTCTAATTCATTTTTCTAACAAATTTAAATACACAAAACTCACTCAATATACAACGCATGAGTATAATGGACTTCGATAAACCAATCAAATCAATTTTTCAACATAGTTCAATGAACTCCATCTATAGATTCACAGTGTTTCATAATCTCGTCTTTCGAAGGAGACGTTACGCCGATGGTTCCGTCTGCTTAAAAAGCCGTTGTCATCTCTCATCTCGCACCCCTGGAAATTCAATTCAATCCAATTCACTTTATTTATACACACAAACACGATTACAAAAAACAAGCAACAAGTACAAATGTGAGATTAAATAGAATTCAAACATGAACAAAAACAAGAAGCTAAGCGTGGAGAATTGGTGCAAAGGAGGGGATTGGAAAGCTTTTCCAACTATGAAACTGAAGATTAAAACTGCTTCAGGATTGAGACCCGTTTGGTCTTAGTGCTTACATGCTCTAGGCCGGTCCTTATTGAGCAGTTGAAATCAAAGTAAATATGGTTTTTTAAATGTATGTTTAACAACATTTTCAATTCGGATGAGATCTGGTTCCCATTAAACCAGGTTATCGACGCTCTCCCTCTCTCTACTGTATTTCATGTTCTCAATCAAAATTCTTTAATCCAATCAAATAAAAGAGCCTCAAGTCTTGTTCAATGTTGAAACACCAGTTGCACGAAAATCTAATTGAATTTAACCACCGTAAAATGATGTCATCTAACGAAGCCAATACAACGAGAACCAATGAAGGAGATGGATGTCAATGCAGTGACGTCATTTTACGAAGAAATTCAGTTGTATTTTCGTGCAACTGACCGTAAATCTTTTGAAAGTCTTGGCAAATCTTGTAAAGAGTTGAAGAACTTTGATGGACTATCAAGCAAATAGGACTACAAGCAAATTCTATTTTCCAAAGCAGCATTACATGCATAAATGAATCACAATTATTATAAATATTATGAGGATAAGAACGTTAATGATAAAAAGTATAACTACATATAGGCTTAATCCATTTATTATATGATTAGTCTATGGTATAATAAAAAATTATTATAGTTGATGCAGATTTTTTGTACAAGTATGGAATCTATTCTAATCTTGTACAATATTTGAAAAGACCCTTGAATAATTTTTAAATTTTATTTAAATGAATATAAAATATTTCACCGCCTTCAGAGAAATTTTAGTCTAAAGTCTAAATTAAAATCTTAAGTTTTCAAAGCAGTCACAAGTGCTGTACTCCCAATAGCCATCCTTCAATCTCCGTGCTCTGCCAACCGGGTTCAAGCGTTCGCCGACAGAAAGCGCTGCCGTTGCCGGAGCTCGAGGCAATTTGTGTGGCGCAGGTCTTGTATTGGTCCAATAGCAGCGCGGCAATGGCTCCGACCTCAGTGGAGAGACTCAATATCTCATGCCTCATTTGACCTGTGTTAATATTTATTAGCAGTCTGAACAAACAATCTGGCACACTCCTTTAATTAGCCCCTTACTTGCACGAGCACTGCTTTTAAAAATTCAAGCTTCGATTCCCGCTCAGCGCTCTCTACTCTACCGAGGCTTATGCCCCAAGCACTTCGCTTTTCTGCCTTCTGAAAATTTAAATTCCCACTTTGACAGACGATTACCGAAAAAACATCGAATCTCTGAGTTGAAGATTATTTCCCATTCAGTACTTCCCCTCGGAAGATCTGGTTGATCGCCAAACGTTGGTAATAATGAATCGCTCAGTAAATTTCTCCTTCCTTCTATTCAAAGAATCAGTTGATGAAATTTGTCTCATGGAAGCCGATTCCTCTTCTAAGAATTATTCTCAAATAGAATGAAAATCGTCGTTCTAAACAAAGCAAAAAGGATAGTAGTGAAAGCGGAGAATCATTTGAATTATGCTTATCTTGAGAGATTGTATTATTTTCTATAGCTAGAATTATTTCCAATGCTGGCCTATATCTTCGTTTTAACTAACATCAACTAACATTAGGTTTGAACTTGTAAAATCTTTGTTTAAAGTTAGTGGCGAAGCGTGGTATACTTATTTGGTCATAGGAAATATACCCGGCGATGACCAAATAAGTATACCACGCTTCGCCACGGTTCAAAGTGTGGATTAACAGTTTGAACAAACGTCTTGTTACAAACCAAGTTTTAACAATGATAGAGCAAGCCTGATAATGCAATTCTTTATTAATTCATTCATTATCACTTCATTCTATAGTCACTCATTCAATTCATTGTTTCATTCAATATAATTGTCTGTCAGTTATCTGATATCTGTCAATTATTTTGGATTCGTTTGTGAATCCACACATGTTGAATCTACACAGTACACAATCTACAAAAATAAACTTTCAGTTGAACAGTTAGTTGTAAGGTGACCACTGGATAGGCCTACGTTATAACAGTACAAGCAGTCTATCTCCCAGCTTTCAATTCAAGGTCATGTTATCAGGTAGAAAGAGATGGGAAAATTGAAAGGCTTTTAAATCATTGATCAAATTCGGTAAACAGTGCTCGAAAGCAAAACAATCACTTCTAATTTCGTTTCTGTGTAGTAGTGAAGGTGACATTGTACTGAATGAAAAGACTTGAAGTTATCGAAACCACATAGTATTTAATGACCAAACCGTTTACCAGAGATTGATAATGGTATAACAACCGAAACCGGTATCTCGTTGTTTTATTAAATACGCGGTTATGACAACTCTTTGATTCAGTACTTCTAATTCCATTCAGAGCCGCTGATTTTATCGATCATTTACTCCTATTGTTTTGAATTAACTAAAGTTACCTCGAATAACCCTCAATAACTTGATTATTGCACATCAATTTGCTAAAATATAAGCAATTTATCATTCATAACTACAACGTCAACTTATAATCGATAACTCGTTAATATATCGTACCGATAACGTATTAATTATAATCGATACTTGATTGTTGAACATTACTCATCAATAGCTTACAAATAAGCATTAATTATATTATCAATAATGCATCTGAAAAGCATTGTGTCCACGATCAAATTCCCATACAATAAAAAAGCTTCCAAATCCATCAAATCTGTTTCAAAGCGATTCGAGACGTTTCAATACTCTTTCAATTGACGTTTTCGAGCTCTTTTATTTGATGGCAATTTGATTGTGAATACACCGCTTAAAACCTTAGCCTACAAATAAAGTTAGATTCATTTGATAAAGCATAACGATTCGCCATTACTTCATGGAGCGGCATAAACCTGGCTCCATACTGAAGTTGGGAATGATTTATACAGGCAGCGACCATGCTGAATATGACTCGCAATAATGTGAAAGGAATGACTTTCCGAATCGTAAATTATTGTCGCATAGAAAACCAATGCATGCATGCTGCAGCCGGGGGGCATCTGTTTCAGTAAGTGCTGCAATAATGTTCATATTGACAATGGTTGAAAGTCTGTTTGGTCAATTGACCAGTAATGAATCGCGTTTTCCCTCTTGGCCGCCTAAATACGACCACTTTACCCCCGACTTACTCCCGTGGGAATCGCATCGCAACCCCTAAACCGATCATTAGTGTCATCAATCACTTTCTCTGCTCTGCTCATCCGCCTTGCCTGGCTACAAATATGAAAACTGGGTTCGACTTTCCAATAGTGTCGAATTTGGAAGCTTGTTCCATGAGATGTGGAATGTGAAAATATAATGTGTATTCTAGTTTCGATAGAATTGAAAAGGAGTCTCCTACTTACTCTTATCTTTGAAGCAAATTATTTAAGGAATCATGCAAAATATTGCGATAATCCTTGGGATAAAGGCAAGGCGAAAAAAGAAAAAGTAATCCTATATAATAATGTTAGTGAGGAAAGTTCCTCTTCGAGCTTGGTGAGCGGACTGTTCAGATAATCCTGCGTTATTCAAGCACTTGAAAGCTAAGTAATTCAGCTAAGAAAACACCTATTTAGACTACAAATACGCATTCACAGAATCTTATCTCATTGATATACAGTATTTATGTAGTTGTGGAATGAATCAATGTGAATTGAATGTAAGAAATGAATATGTTGAGGATGGATTTAGATATTCTAGAATAGCTATGGATTGAGTTATTCTAGTATACCGGTATTGGATTGAAATATTCTAGAATAGTAACGGATTATTATGATAAGGAACTGATGTCTGATTTCAGTCAGCAATCCAGCGTTGCCAGATGACTTAGGCTGATAGGTTAGATTACCCGATTACCCTAAAAACAGCCAAATGTCATCTGGCAACATTGGGTTGCTGACTGAAATCAGATAGCAGTTGCGAAGTGGGCGCACGGGCTTATACTCTTTCATTTAGGTGTCCAGAAGCAACCCGATCTTTACAATATTGAAATTAATTTCGACTAGTGTGAAAGTTGAGTTTGCTTGCGCACATTCCAATCATATCTATCGAGCACCAGGGTGCGGGTTTGATTCCTTCCTTGCCTCTTGCGTCAATACTATATAGATGCGATAATATATAATATAGATGCAATAAGAAGACATTGGAGCAACGAACGCCGAAGGGTGGGCGGGGGTAGGGTGGATGAGCATGAACATCAACGTCGGTGGTGTTATTAATATTTTCGGTTTGTCAGTTGAAACGAAGACCTCATCGCTGTGTCGGTGCGGTTTGCAGTCAACGCGGTGGGGTGGTGGTGGTGAAGGGGTGTAGTTGGGGGGTGGTATATTGCATAGCGAGCGGGGGCAGAGTTTAATCCGTGGAAGGCTGGATGTGCGCGCATTATCTGGGGGCTGTTTCCACATCGCTTGCTCCAGCCACCCCTATCATCACATCATCATCATCATCGTGGAGTTGCATGATAGATTACTCCGCCATCTATCTATCCCCAACATCCTGTCTGTCCTGTCCACTCACCAACACTCTCTCAAACTATAGGTATACGATACACACACTTACACAAAAGCACAACCTCACCGATTCAAGGAATTGCGCTCGCAACGAGCATATTACAATATAAAACATCTTCTTTTCATATGTGATGATATTACTCTTTCTCTATCCAAAATGATAATATTCTTTGAAATACTATTATGTTACGAAAGTTGATAGTTTGGGCTTATTCGAATGATGAATCCTTGGTTATATATTGAAAGTAACTTTTGTAGTTTGACTTTCTAAAAATAATGTATTAATTTATTGCAAAAGAAATGGTGATTATAAAATAAATAATAAAAAAATGAAATGAAATAAAAATCGTACATCTTTCTGTTACATGTGATGATATTAATTCTTTCTCCACGAAAATAGTTGAATTCTCTACAGTAATAAGCGGATGGTCAAAGTTTGGTTTAAAAATGCTGATAAGTCTTTGGATATATCTAAAAGAGCTTCGAAACAAGTATCAAATAAGAAGAAATAATGAAAGTAGGATTTAGAAAGAGAAATAAGAGTAAGGTAGGAGAAAGAATAACAAGGATTGGGCAGGAGTATCCACAAATAGCCTATTATTATTTTATAACCACTAGAATTATTAGTGATTCAATAGCTATTAGCCTACTAAAATAATATTGAAAAATTAGGTTGTTATAATCAATAATTGATAATAATTCATTATTTCCTAGCCGTTCAACTCAGAAAAATGTATGACTCTATGATAGAGTCTATGATAATATTCAGTTGATTGCTACAACATAAGTTACGAGTAATATGTTCAATCTAGTTGACTATATTATATTGTGACGTGAAGCGTCAGTGAGAGTGAGAGGGGAGGGGGAAATATTCAAAGAGTTTATAAATTGATACTTTTGAAAAGAAGATAAGGTAAATTTTATTGTACACCTTTTCTAAAACTGAATAATTTCGAATGGTTACTGAAAATTAGAACGGAAAAAAGACTTCAACAGTATATTAAAATCTATATTGGTTGATCATCGATAGATTAAATTTATTCTGAATGGTCTCAATATTTACATTCCATACACCATCCACTCAGAAGATTCGAACAAAGCAAAAACACCATATAGGATATAGTTAAACATTAGCCAAACCCTCCAGGAAACCATCTGTCTAATCTCTATTGAAGTAATCAAAGCTCACATTGCCTTAAGTTGTAGGATAATATTCATTCACGTCCTCAATAAAATCACCTGTTCCTACTTATTGATGTGATTAAGTTACGAAAGAGTAATTTCTTGCATGCTGTTGGCAGGCTGTAAACGGCTGTCCTCTATCATTCAGAGAATATAGAGAAAAAGTGGAGCTGAGAGCGAGGGGGTAGTATGGTCCATTATAATCAGAGGAAATATCGCCATTACCATCACCCTTTCCCAAACTCATTTGTCGGCACCCCCACCACCACCCTAATCATCATCATCGTCGACGTTGTCGTCGTCATTATCATCATTAAAACAGTCTTGTTTTTGGTTTTGTTGATACGCGGATATTGGCAAGGTACATCAGGAGCGAGCAAGAGGCAATGAATAGGAGAAAACACGTCGGGGTTTATTACTGATATTAGTGTAATAGCATGGGCGTGAATGTTGGGGTGTGTGTGTGGGGGGGGAGGGGGGTAGGGGGCGAGCATTCCGAGTGGCAGCTAATTAGAGTGATTGCTCCATGTACCGTCACATCATATAGGCTATACGTGCATTGTGGTAATTACCTGCATTGCAAAAGTGGAAAGCGAAACGCGACTGGTATAAGAACAGAGAACCAGCCCTGAAATCCTTGATGCAAATACTTACTTAGCTCTCAGCTCCCCCTTCACTTTATTTCTTCCTTTCCATAATTTTTTCTCATTTCTCCCCAATCCTTCCCTTCGTTCTTTTCTCGCCTCCATCCAATCTTCCTTCTCTCTAGCATCCTTCAATACTTTTCCTTATTTCTCCCTCCTCCTCCTCCTCCTCCTCCTCCTCCTCCTCCTCCTCATCCTCCTCCTCCTCCTCCTTCTCCTCCTCCTCCTCTCTCCTCTCCTCCTCCTCCTCCTCCTCCTCCTTCTCCTCCTCCTCCTCCTCTCCTCCTCCTCCTCCCTCCTCCTCCTCCTCCTCCTCCTCCTCCTCCTTCTCCTCCGCCTTCTCATCCATTGTTTTTCTCCTCCTTCTCATTTTCCCTATACCGAAATTCCTCTCATTATTTCTATTTTTATTCCTCGTTCTCAAAATTCCACCGCAATTCTTCTCCCATTGCATTTCCCTCTACTTCAAAATTCTTAACTTTTCATCCTTTCCTATCTTTTCTCGAAATCCACTTTCATACTTTCTTCTTATTCTTTCCTTGTCCTTCCCCCATTTATATAACCATCCAATGGTTATTTCGACGATTCTTCAAAGCCTTACTATTCTTTCTTTAATGGAAAAACTGAAGAACTATTAATAACCAACTATAGATCCAACTATAGATGGAGGAGAAATATTTTCTTCAAGAAAGTGAAGTAACAGTGCAATGACAACACAGGATCTGGGGAGGAAGGGACATCAGTGACTTGTAGAAGTTGAAGAAATGAAGGGTGAATTATTGGAGTTGGAAAAGATGAGCCCTTCAGAGTGCAAGGACGAATAGACAGAGAAAATAACAGAGAAAATCAATAATGAATGTACAAGGATTCAACATTGTGATTTTCTGTTCTAATACCAAGCATAATGGAAACAACAAAGTTCACAGTTCATTAAATTACCAGTTGCAGTAACTTCTTTTTTAAAATCAGTACTATTTTACGAACAAGAAATGATTGAAGTAATCCATGTTCAGCTCCTTACGGAATCAATCGGAATAACAACAATTCAACATTGTGATTCTCTATTTTGGTACCGGGTAGAGTTGAACAACGAAATTCTCAGTTCACAATCGTGGTAGAACAGTTTTACTTGTGCTAGTAGAAGAACTCTGACCATAAAATCAATTCATAACTTAAGTTTGAGTGTTTGTTTTTGAATGAACACAGAGGAAACTATAGCAGGATGACTCGTTATTACTTGCATCATCCCTCACAAAAAAAAAACTTGTACCGAAATATGAAGTTTCCAATATTTACTGCGGTGGAATATTATACTCCTAGCAATTCAAGTGCTATTTGCACATGTGTAGTGAAGCCTCACAATCAAGCGAGAGTTGTTCTGTTTGCGTATTGGGTTGTCTCGAAGTCAGTACGGTATTAAATCCTTCGTTCTGTGTGCTAGAATTGAGATGTGTAAGTATGTCTGTGTGTGTGTGTGTTACTTATCATTTGTGTGTTTCTTATCCTGTTTGTGTGAGGGTGTGTGTGTGTGTGTGTGTGTGTGTGTGTGTGTTAATGAGGTTCTACTCCAGGAAAGAATGAGTGGAGGAGGAGGAGGAGAAGAGTGTGTCCTTAAAATCTGAGAGGGATTTAAAAGCAACTCACGTTCTTTCGATGGCTTTTCTGAGTGGTGAGGGATTTGGGGAGGGGAGGGGGTGGACCGTTGGAGAGAGCGAAGTTATATGATTGAACAAGGAGTTATCAGATGGCGAAGTGGAGCGAGTAAGTGCTGTGCCGGTTTGAGGGGGGTGCAGGGGGGTAAGGTCATCCCGACGAGTGTTGACTCGGCAAAATGTCAACATCCAGTTCACCACCACCCAACCACCCCGCTCCTTGCTGCACTCCATTTGATTTCATTCCCAAGAGAAGCAGCGGCGGGAAAAGTTTGAAAAATAATACTGTCCGACAAATCTAATGACTCGACGGTGGTGTAGACTTACGTGGGGCACCGCTCCTCTCACTCTCTCTCTCTCCCTCTCTTATCTATCTTCTCTCTATCTCATTTCACTTCAACGTTTGTTTTGCTAAGTGCTTTCCTCCCCGAGCCTTCTAATTTTTCTTTTCTGCTGGGCGGTACACGTTCCAACTTCTTGCAATGCTCTCATGGAAGAGAGAAAAAACAAACATCACAAGGTATTAGCGCGCTGAAATGCTGGATTTCACCAGTATCCACCTCACTGTTTTTCCTTAATGATTTCCAAAAATCTCGAGCTCGAATCGAGGGAGCTCAGGTTGATGGAATATTGCGAAAATTGAAAATCCACAGGGAAATATTCCATTCAGTTTTTCCAATCTCTCTTCTACGAAAATATTTCTCAGATAAGGAAATGGTTTGCAGTATTATTTTTGTTACTGTGTTGAACAAGAAATGATTGAAATAATCTATGTTGAGCTGACTCCAGTCTCAAGCAAGTGAAATAACCACAATAAACCACTTAATAAATTACACTCCAATTGAATGTAATAGGACTAATCTATCTAGTACTATGCATGTGAAAAGAGAGAATGTTTAACTACTTCACCGCTGAATCTATCCTTTATAATAGGGGATATCTTTTCCATTCTTGGAACGAACTCGAATTGGAAAAACTATTTGACACTTTAAAAATCCATTCATTCAAATAAGAAAGTACTCAAAAATCCATTAATTGGAATGCACTCATTAGTAATTGGAATCTACTTTCACTAAGTACTCATTGCAATTCTCTGTAGATTAATATCAATTGTATTCCTTTGCACCTAAAATACTTTCAATTATTATGATTCTTGCTCGAAATGATAACAATATCCTGGCATCTTCCATCAAAACCAAACGCCTTATAATTTACTAGCAATTTTCTCTACAACCCATTACAATTTGCACTAAAATCAATCCATTCCTTGCAAGAAAGCTTCTAAATTTAATCATGTACCACACCATGCACATACATACCTTGAGTGGTCCGGTGTGTAGTAATATGGGTGAAGGGTTTGTTTGTGGGTGACAGGGGTTGGGGGGGATCATGGACCAGCCAAGGACGACAATGGCTTGTTGCTGTGGATACAAAGCTGCCGGCAACAATAGACGCCAACTACTGTACAATGCGTCTAACTTCTTGTCGACTGCTACACACATTAAACTTTACGCCTCTCCTTCCTCCCCCCCCCCTCTCCTTGTTCACCTGAACCAACCCCCCCTCCTACCGCTAATGAATGCACGCACGTTGCACTCTGCAATATTGTTAGATTTACTTCATTTGTGTTGCCCTATATACGTATATCTATATCTATTTATGTCTCTATATATACTTACAATAGCCAACTGACATTTTCAGATGCATGGCCAGCGCCTGCTTCATTATTATTACTATTATCGGTATTAAATTGGGCTGAGCTTCATTGGAGTTTACTAGTCGCGGGTTGGTTATAGACGTGGTAACATGCGTTGGCGAATGGCGAAATTACCTGATTTAGTTGAGAAGTGTATTACCACACCGGTTGAATTCAACAGTTTTGATTGGTTCTGTGATAGTTTTTAGTTTTCCGCTTGTTTCAACGTTTCCGGTTGTAGTGGAGGGAGGTGGCAATTCGGAGGGGGTTGACGTCATAGAGGTTATACATCAAGATTGCGCCTGAACAGGTAAAAATTATACTAAAGAAAGATATGAGTTACATCACTTCAAATCAACATGGTTGATTAATATTGGGTATGATAATTCTCAAATTTCTGATGTCTCCTTCTATTGCTGCGCCTTATACGTCCACCTTATTATGTTCCAATGTCTTATGAGCCTTACCTATACAAAAAGCTTTACTTCATATTTTAAATAGTTATCACATCCATACACATAGTAAAGAATTCACAGTAATCACTGTGCTAAACCACACACTGATGCAATGATTAATTGGGAGTTTAGTGATTCTAATCAACTTTTCCAGTGTAAGTAAAGTTTAAAAGATCATAAGTTGTCGTCATTTTCGTTCAAGCTACTATAATATACTACATTGATTTTTAAACGCTGGTAATATAGTGAGAGAGCACAGAGAACTGTCTATTGAGCGACTGAAAACCGGGCATATAAGTTGTCATTTTCGTTCAAGATACTATAATTACCCTCCTTCTTCTATGTGAAGATAAATCCATTATATTTTGTTCATATTTATTTTTCATATACATATATATGTAATTGATATAATTCTTCTTATATTATATAGAAACCCTTACTCTCTTATCGTATTGTTTCCCGTATTCACATGTATAGTGTGTAATTAAATTCCTCCTTCAAATTGTGTGGAATTTCCCCAATTTTCTTATCTAAATTACGTTCATTCAATAACAAAAATAACAAACTTCCTTTTCAAGAAACCAAAATGGTTCCCTAGCAGGAAATTCTCAAGACTTGACACGAAATAACGAGAATTGAAACGATCGGTCCAGCCCATACCTCCAGGTGTCCAGTGCATCGCAATTGATGAGCGCAAAAAGTGTGAGTTTCTTCGCTGTCGGTGGTTGAAGTTGATTGAGGGTGTTGTTTGTGAGATGAGAAGGATGTTGGTGGTGGGGGTGGGGGGAGGATTGTAGAAAAAGGGGGGTGGGAGGGATGATGTCCACGTGGGCGACATTCTGCAATAGCCAGGTGTCCGCGCGCGAGAATAGAATCCAAAGACGCTAGATGTCCCGCTGCGGCTCTAGTCATGCTTCAACGCCTTCAACACCGGGCCGGCGACAAGAATTCCGCTGTCAGGGGGGGGGGGGGGTTTGGGGCAGGAAGCTGCAAAGATGTAGCGCGCCGCAGGAGAGGGGGGGAGACGTTTATCGCCTGCCGTCGTAAAAATGCATCTCATGCATCGTTTATGTAGCTGGCGATGCGTTCCAAGTCATTTCGTAATAATTTATCTGCCATTGTGGATGAAGAATGGTCATCGCAGCCTGCTATGACTCAAGGTGTTCTGCTAATAACATACATAACTCTCATTCAATCATAACAATAGTACTTAAGTCTATTGAGATCCAGGGTTAATTGATTGTTGTTAACCTTCTAAGCGGAGGTGTAAGGTTAAGAAGGTATGACGTATGAGCTGCTTATGTGAAGTATAAATTGTGCAATCATTTCCCAGTTTTTTTAATTCATCATTATTTCATTCTTTGAGTCTTTCACTGGTAATATGCGTGATATGATAATATATGGATGGTTCTAGGTACTACCAATGCAATATGCAACCTAGGATAATAATTTTCCAATGATAATTGATGGCAATAATTTTCGCCTATGAAGGAATGTTTTATTTGATGTTGTGTGAATCAATGGGAAATTTCCCTAGCTTTTCCCTATGTTGGTGAAATGAGTGAGTGACTTGTGATGCTTTAATTGAGTGTTTAAAGTTCAAGTTATGAGTTGAATGAGGGTAAACGGTAGTTAAAATCAAGAAAATTTCCAGCTCACTTTTATTCATTCTTTTCATTTTTGTACTTTGAGAGTCTTCAAACTAAGATAAATGGACAACGTAACTTCATGTATTCCTACATCTTTACATTAGAGATGGACTGACTAAGTTGGTTCTTGATCTAATCAAGAAACTGATAATACTTTACCTGATAAATAAAATTCACCAGATGATATGAGAATCGATAGTATAATATTCTCTCTTAATTAATCATTGATATTAGTAACGTTACCTGAAGAGTTTCTCAATTATTATTTTTGGGAGATGCTGATGAAGAGGGGGTTACTCTAATACTCTGATCGATAAATAAATTTTTGATCCAAAAATGTAGAATGATTCCAGTTTCTCTAAACGGAGTTTAAACCATTTCTAAACGGAGCTGTCCAGATCAGGCCACACAGCATTCAGTACAATAAAAACAAATAATAAATTACCAATCTTTTGAGATAACTATTCTCAAATACTCACTAAAAGTTTGAAGTCTTTGTTAACAGTTTCACGTCCACATTCGAGATCGGGGATGGATGGGGTTGAAGAAACAAACAAAGTCATCGGTGATTTATCAGCTTTTTTTGCAGCTTTTTTTGGTCTTCCTTTTTCCAATTTGTGAGCTTGTGCCGTAAACTGACAAAGGCTACCTTAAAGACACCTGGACTGAGCACCATTCCACAACAAAAGAATAATCTTCGAACAGAATGATCAGAACTTTCCAGTTGAACATAAAATACAGTTCATAAAACTAGAAAGACCCCCTTCAGACTACAATGTTCAGTGAAGATCTTCAACAGCTAGCGGAGAGCATGATTTGAACATTAAAATGTCGGAATTCGTAGTTTGCGTGTGGCTTTGTGAAGATATAAAGTTGATGCTTTGAAATGTGCAGTTCTGTTAATAAGTGATTTAATATGGGATACCTAGCATTTAGAATTGGAAGTTTCTCATTTCCCAACAATATGCTTCCAACAACCTATGACTTATTTGGTCTATTTCCCTAAATGAATATTGAATTTTGATCAATGGAATGAAGCCGCCCCAGAATGACGTTATTTTTGGTTCTTAATAGGGAATTAATTGCGTTTTCTCCATGAGGTGACTGTATTTTACAGGTATGAAATTCAATTTGCTTTTGAGCAATTGGCCGTATTTCTCCTTGATATTATAATAATGTTCATGTTATGGGTCTGTGTGTAACGTTTTCTCTAATAATACCGTCGAAAATGGTAGGAAATGACACTGCAATATACAAAATTATTTATCAATACTATCAACGATTAGAAGAACATAAATTAATAACATAAATAATTTCAAGAAACAGAAGAACATAAATAATTCTAACCCCAAATGAACTTGAAGTGATTCAGTTCTAAAGAAAGAGTCAATTGGAAAAAAGTCGTCATTGGAAACTACTGGATTCTAATACTTGATTTATAACAATGCAATCATGCAGTAATAATTTGAGAAATTCTTGCTGCAACAGAAACATTATATTTATTTTCAAGAAATGCTATGAATCGTGTTCAGTAATACTAGCTTGGAAAAGCTATAGGCTACAGATAAAATATGAGTATGTATCAGTCAAGTATCACATTAGAAATGACTCAAAAATGTACAAGATAGAAAATCAACATTGTCCAAATGTAAAAAATGTGTTACACTTGGCTTTGTAAACAAAGGATTCTGATTCACTTGCAAAGTGAATAATAAACAAGCTAGAGGAATACTGGTTGAGGATGATTGATGATAATCAGGATGATTATGATGGTGGTGATGATGAGGAATGGTGATGGAAGACCCAGGTGCATTACCTGTGTGGCTAGTATGTCATCCATCACTCGCCTCATCTACATCTCCATTCATCCTTTTCCACGAAAGCTCCCTACACTCCTTTTGTCCACAAACTTCCTTCTTCTCCCTTCTTTCTTCTTCTTTTTCTTGTTCTTCCAGTCTTTTTCTACTTCTTTTCTCTTCTTCTTTTCTTTTTCTTCTTCTTCCTCTTCTTCTTCTTCTTCTTCTTCTTTTTTTCTTCTTTTCTTCTTCTTCTTCTTCTTCTTCTTCTTCTTCTTCTTCTTCTTCTTCTTCTTCTTCTTCTTCTTCTTCTTCTTCTTCTTCTTCTTCTTCTTCTTCTTCTTCTTCTTTCTTCTTCTTCCCTGGTCTTCTTCTTCTTCTTCTTATTCTTTATCTTCCTGGTCTTCTTCTTCTTCTTCTTCTTCCTTCTTCTTCTTCTTCCTCTTCTTCTTCTTCTTCTTCTTCTTCTTCTTCTTCTTCTTCTTCTTCTTCTTCTTCTTCTTCTTCTTCTTCTTCTTCTTCTTCTTCTTCTTAGTCTAGTTCTACTTCTTGTTCTTGTTCTTGTTCCTTCCTTGATCTTGTTTTTCTTCTTCTACGTTTTCCTTCTTCCTCTTCTTCTTGCTTCATCTTGTCCTCTTCGCCATATCACCACCACCAACCCCGAATGCTCCTTCTTTCATTCACCCTCTCAGCTTTCCGGCGTGAAAACACTTGCAGGCAAGCTAGTTGTACAATTATTGTACATCCTACATTGTAGAAAAAAATAAAAATTTGTTTGATTGGAAATTATTTCACGCGATGAGCTTTTTTTTGATAATATTCAGTAACTTAAAACTTCAAACTGCATAGACATACTTTCTAAATGTTCTCATAATGATAATTCAGTTATTTTCTCTGCAACACCAATATTATTCGTGGCCCTTCTGAGTTTTGGGCTCATCTTGGCGTCTTGAAGCTCTGGGCTCCCCCTGCGCCGCGGGGTCTGGCGTTTCATAGATTTCATAGATCCAATGTTATTTGATTATGAAGGAAATGAATTTAGAGAGAAGGTTATGAGAGCGGCCCTGCCTATCCTTTCCTATTCCTGAAACAGATTCAACTTTCAACACCAGATTCAAGTTATCCAACTTACTGCCAGGTTCATCAGCAAATACCTTATAATTTCCATAGTTACTGGCATAAGATGTTCACCCTCCAACTGAGAGACAATATTCAAAAACAGGGTGGTTGTTGGAATGTGACGGGGTGCACTGAAGCGGCGCTAAGATCAAAGTTTTGGGGGAAGAGGGGGCGGAGCTGTCGTCCTGGCAACACACCATGCAACATGGAACAACTGTCACTCAAGGAGAGCCCCCACTGTAACAGACATTGCTTTTCACCATTTTCATCCTCTTAGACATTGTTATTTGATCATGATGGAAATGAATACAGGGCGAAGGCTAAAAGATTCACCATTTTGATCCAATGTTATTTGATTATGAAGGAAATGAATTTAGAGAGAAGGTTATGAGATCTGAAATGTTTTACTAAAATTATAATTATAATATTATTGTCATTCCTCTAATTATTTTTTTAGTTTTTTTTCCTCACAATAAGAAAATTACAGGTAATTCTTACAATTATATATTAATATTACAAAATATATTATGAATCACGGTAGCTACTTCTTTTATTGAGAACAATATTCTCAAAGATTTTCAATCCATCTCTAGATTGCATCTAGCTATTGCATTTGAATATTTCTAGCGATTGTATTGGCTACTTCTTATTAGACGTGTTTTTCCCGAAGGAAGACTGAAAAATATTGATTATTGGATATCTAGCAATAAAAGTCGAATTTACTAACAATAAATATGGCTCCTAATCCAGATTCATGTACTGTGAAAATGGAATCGTCCAAGAGCTAATCAGAACCTAATCAGAATCGATCATATTGTAACTTTCTGTGTAGTGTATGACACATAAACCACACAGTATGCAATTTCACTGTCTTTTACATCAATTGCTGTGAATTTGTTTTAGTTTTAGTTGAAGGAAAATAATAGTTTATTTCATACTGAACTCTACTAGATAACGCAATTTTACTGCCATTTAGTCTAATTGCCTTTCGTGCAGTCGACGTAAATATTTATTTTGACTTGACAACGATATGTTACATACAATTTCGTCAAATTTGAATATTTATTTTGACTTGACAACGCGATGTTACCTACAATTTTGTCAACTTTAATGTACATATAATTCATCTCAGCTGACATATCACCACCAATCATTGATGCAATCTATCCATGAAGCACACTCATTGTTATAGTGGCTGCTACGTTCGTGAACAACCGATAATTCCCAGAATATTGCTGCAAATTTGTCATCACAATAATTGTGGCGACAAAACTGGCCGTTGACGCGTTGACAGTTGTGCGTGATTGGTTGGTTGGCATTGTGACCAGCCACCAACCACATCAATAACAAGTTGACAAGTCGTTACAAACGTATGTTTGTGTATCGCATTGCAATTGGGGGCGGGGCTGTAATGTGTACTACGGTAACGTGTAGGTTTACGGGTGTAGAGTTCATTTCCCAGAATGTGAGGGGGGGACTTCGATGTTATCCGGGCATTTGATTTCGGTGCTAAGTCGATGTGCAAGAACGGGAAAGGGGTGAAGGTGCGATAAATAACTGTAAACGTGTGGGCGTGTGAGACGAAAAAGTGTAAATAAATCAGGGTGGGGGTCGATAAATCGCTAGGTGTTTCGTTGGGGGTGTAAGGAAGCTAGAGCTCGTAGATCAAACGCGTCGACTCGCGTCTGCCTGCTGCAGTTAATTATTGCTGCAACAATAACAATTTGTCCTTTTATCTGGTTTCGTGTAAATAACGGCGCAATAAATCAGAAGGCGCGCTCGGGGCTTATCGGGGGCGGGACGGGGGTGGGGGCGGCTAATGAATCGGAGGCGGTGGCGGAGGCGGTCATCACGCGAAATCGCAATTGTTGCCACACACTGCTGCAGCACAATATTTTGCAACATATTTCATAGCTTTGCTGGTTCTCTCCACAGCAGATTACAACTCAAACTAAACTTTTCTGTTTATTATACATCATTATTTATAAACATGGTTGGATTCTTGAATAGACTGAATTTTTAAAGAACTTTGTATTTGGATGTAGGCATATTTTTTTCTGATGGTGATGCCCACATGAGCTCTAGGCTTGTGCGTGGGTAATGAGCAATATTGTTATTACCAAGTCAATCAATTCACTAGTACAATATAATCATAATTAAATTCTTGAATGGACTAAATTATTCTTGAAGGATTTCGTTTTCGGATGTATTATTGTTCTTACCAAGTCAATCACTTCACTAGTACCACTTATTTACAAGTATCAACTTATTTAAATTCATCTTTCATTTTCAGGTTGCCTTTTTGGATTACTTACTACATACGCTCAGTGAACGGAGACATTTTCGAAAGGTATTTGAAAATTTATTCTCTTTTATTGGTAGCTTTAAAAACTTTTGTAGAAGAAGAATAAGACTGTCTAGTTCACTATGTATTAGAACTTTTTAGAACACTATTGATATACTTTTTACAATAATTGGTAGCGGTAAAGGATTTTTGTTCAATTACATTGATACACTAGCAAACTTTGAATCATAATAATAAAAAAATTGAATAATATTCTCATTTCTCATTATTAGTTCAACAATTCTCTAATTAATAATTCTATAGTTATGGAATGTCATTATCAACGTAATTGTCTGGAAGGATAAATTGTGCACAAGGGCCGTAAGCAAAGAAACTTGATCACTAGTGGCGAAGCGTGGTATACTTATTTGGTCATCGCCGGGTATATTTCCTACTGGCGAAGCGTGGTATACTTATTTGGTCATCGCCGGGTATATTTCCTATAGGAAATATAAGTATACCACGCTTCGCCACGGTTGATCACAAGTATTTTACACTAATACATTCACATATATCAATACACTGAAATTTTTGTCAAATCATCACATTTCTTCGACATGACATTGAGATCAAGATGGTGAGATAAGATAAGACATTTCCCGAGTCCCGATGACAACTGAAAATTTGATACCGACCCGCTCTTTGTGTGCCCAAAGAGAATAGACGGGAGAGAATTTGAGCCGAAGACTAATTCTGTCCAAGATGAAGCGAAGTAAGGCCGAGCGAGTACTGAGAAGCGGCCGTCCAGGTAATTTGAAAAGCGGCCTTAATGCCAGCCAGTACCCGGGGATATAACGTGTTGACAGCAGTAGGAGCTGTCCTCCCGATGAAGGGGGAAATGCCCCTAAGGGGTCTCAAGGTCTAATCCTGATGAGGTCTTTTCTGTCAGGCTTAGAGGCTAGCCAAACCGCCAAGGCTTCGGCTTCTTCAGCTCTTATCTTCGACAATGGCCAGCTCGCTACAAGGTTTCTCTCCAGCCAATTGTTCTGCTCAGAAAATTTATTTCCCTCTAGGAGAGTGGAGAATGGGTAATATGCTGAGGAATAATTCTTATTAAGACAAGACGAGAAAGTACACGTTTAGTCACAGTAATTCACATAGTTGCTTATGAAGCAGCACACACCGATGCAATGACTAATAGGTGTGTGTTGCTTCACAAGCAACTAAGTCAAGTACTGTGACTAAACGTGACTAATCTCGTCTTGTCTTGTCATGACTAACCGGTGTACGCCTAGCCTCAGACCTACATGCTATATGCAGTGGAAATGCAACGTTTTGTAAGGAGCGTTTATAGTTAATACAATAGACAAATTAACTACTTAACTACGAGTACTTAACTTTATAGTTAAATAGATTGTCTTAGCTTATACAATCTATGGATATTGTGAGTGTGAGAATCTGAATATCTTTTGTGAGGGTGATGCCAACGTAAGCTCTAGGCTTGTGTGTGGGAGGGTGATGACGACTATTTGAATAAGAGCAAAGGATAGAATTTACAAATAATGATTTACAAAGGATTTTTGATTCACAAAGGATAGAATTAAATATCCTTTATTGGGTGGAGTTGAGAGAACTTAGAACTTCTCTCTACCATTCCAACTTCAGACTGAGTACCTTTTTTCATGAGGAAAGTAACTGAATTTTTACTCTTTCTAGAAATGTGTGAAAAATATCTTCGTAAAAACATGTAAATATCAAGTTGGTAATATAACCAAATATGCGATAAGTCATCATCGGATGTCTAGAAACATCTAGAAATAATCCCCATTTCAGTCAGTTGTATAAGTTGTACACTTTTCAAGCTGAATTCATAATCAATTATTAATTGAGTTTCATTAAATACCATTAGCTTTGACAATACTGTAATTCATTTAATGACATAAAACATTCCACAATGCATGTTCAACGTTGAAACAATGTGAAAGTTACAAAGTTTAGAAATACATTATGAACAATTTTGAATAATATACAATATTATTGAATAAGAAGATAAATTTTTTATTTCTTCTACTACTGGGGGAAGGACTATGAATAAAATTAAATATAGACTCTTGATAATCGAATCATAATTTTCCCCATTCAGTGCACAGGATATTCAAATCGGTTTTTTGTGACAATTGAGATGTATTGAAAATTTCAAGATACACCACCACCTCCATTTCTGTGAGGAAAAATCAAGCAGTATAATGGAATGAATGTGTTACCAATTTCCGGAAAAATTTCTAACGAATAGAGTTTTCCTCTTGTTAGAAAGTCGAAAATATACTGAGGAAATTGATTTCCTCACTGCAATGTAACTCTTTTCTCACCGCTGGGTTCTGCCGAGCTCATGGGTAGTGCAGCAATGAGCTGCTATGAATAGAACGGATGTCATCAACACAGAAATTTGATTTCCACCTTCTATGTAAAAATTCAGAAATTGCGCTTTACTTCGTGAGCAAACTTTACATCATTAGTTTGTAGGATTGCGATTAATACGAACTCATTGTGATTGGTTGTCGGATATTTATGACAGTAGATTTTTAGTTCTGCTGATGAATGAATCAGTGAGTCAGTGCCATTTCGCTTCTATATAATTATAAAGATTGTATGAAAGATAAAAATTATTATAGTATCTCAATTATATAACTCCGTTATCATATTATATGAGTACATATTGTTTCCATCTAGCTATGTAAACGATTGTATTGCATCCGAAATTACTCACGTTTGTTTACTCATAATTAATTATATTGGGACATTTCACGAAGAAAATTTTCTCAGCCCCAAATTTTCTTTACAGTCACATTGAATGTTATCTTCATACCTTCTTAGAACTCGTTTTAAATATCTCAATACTTATTGAGCACGGCCGAGATCACTATTAATATTTTTTATTTCGCTTTCAAGACGGATTTTCAATTCTCTGTACTCTGAGAGACATAAAAAACAAATTCAAGATGAATTCTACAGAATTCTGTTTACATAATAACGTTCAATTTTCATTAAAATCTTCTCATATTCCTCGTCATGCAGTTCTGAACTACGTAATGGTCAATACTTCACACACTTTGAAGTTTCTGCATGCGTATGAAATTGTAATGTATTATCTTTCATGAGAAATAAATCTAATGGGAAAGGATTCTTAGATCGAGAAAATGAATAAAGTAAAGAGGAACATTGCCAAACATGTTTTGATAATGTTCATGTCACTGTTATTAGCCTATCAGTGAAAAATAGTTATTCGCATACAGAATGTGAATACTATTCTCACTTTTCGAGAAAGTGTAAACTCTCTTTTTTATAAGTGAATGCTTATAAAGTAGGAAACTTTTATAAACTCTATTTTCCTCAATTTTTCTATCTATTTACTGCACCAATATCTTGTACAATATGAAAGTGAATGCTTATAGATCAGTGAACGTTTATAAACTCTCTTTTTTCTAAATTTTAATTTATTGACTGAACCACGAGTTCAATGTAGAGTACTACACCCCATATTATAAATACGGGTACATGATCTTCATAGGCCCAAAGTGATGTTCATTATATGACTGTTGAGGGGAAGTCATCACGGTGTAAAACGTCATGCTTCTTGTGCTGTTATTTCCGCGTGCAATTTTGAGCAGCTAATTATTGACAAGCTTGTTAGTATCTTGCGCGTAAAAGTAAATAGCTTATAAATGTTACAGCTTGTGGGGAGTTGTTAGCGAGTTATCACCGTTGTTAATGAAAGATGTCTCGGTGGCTTGAGCTGGAATCATGAGTTTGTCAAGTAATTGGCACTCGAGACTTGAGACTACTGCTTCTAGCATCTTGTTTCTTGGAGTGCAGCAATGGTATAATAATGTCGGCTACATGTGTTGCTGGGTCGTTTTTGTTCTATCCGGGAAGAATTTCATGGAGAATGCTAATTAATTGAGAACGTGCCAAGTCCCACGCTGCGAGTTCATTCGGCATACTTAGTTAGTGCCGCTTCTATAAGGCATCCACACATCTTAATTAGTACTCGAATCTTTGGATACGATTGCACAAGATCATTACAGGTACCTCAATCTCGCACACTCAATAGAGACTGTATATAGTACAGACAATTTTGTCTTTTTCACCATCTGAATGCTTGCTTCTCTGGGATCAAAGACACTTTTGTTCATTTGAATTAAAGTTGTGGTGATAAGAACACAAAGCAAACAGAGACCAAACTTGAAAGTCTGGATAGAAGTTTGAACGTGAATCCAATCTGAGATGTTACTCTGTTGTATTCTTTGAGATTACCGTTAGAAAGTACAGTTTGTATGAACAAATTCTGTGACAAAATTTTCAAAAGCCGAGCTGATCTTTAATAACTATGTCATTTCTCATAAAGCTAACTCCTGTCACATCCATAATAATTGAGGTCTTTCAATGTCGATTCCCAAAAAGTTGCACAAAGGTCTGCTAAGTTGAATCCCCAATTAAAAATGTCAATTCTTATGAGTACTGCTAATTAAAGATTAATGTAAATCAACTTTTGTGCAACCGACCCTTAAAGTAGGTTTTTGCCTCTGCCTCTGAACAGCAGACTCCGGCTACCGTTAGTCAAAATAGCAACTTTTTCAAATAAAAAATTGTACCTACTCGTATATTAAATACTGAATATTAATAAATTCAGTGAATTAACAATATTCATACTAAATGGTTCCTATTTTGCATGGTTATTCTTGTATATTTTCATTTCAAGTTTAAATTAGTTGCTATTTTGACTAATGGTAGCCGGAGTCTACTACTCAGCCGCAGAAGCGAAAACCTACCTTTAAATATTGGGTTGTACCATATTATAATATAGACTAACCAAATTTAGATTAATGGAAATATGAATGGATGAAAATTATTGAATGGATTATCTCTGGTTGCACCAAGTAAGATCAATTTTGATCCAAGATCAGCAAAACATTACAAATTAAGTACGATCAGACGATTCAAAATAGTTGATCCCGTTTTGTGCAACCCAGCATTGGTTTTTGCTTTTTATGTTCAGTCTCCTCTCAGTCTCAGATGACCACCCTAAAAAATATTCCTAAAAAAATTAATTTTTGTCCATTAAACACTTTCCTTCCATGTTTAGTCTTACTTTCCATGTTCAGTCCAACATTCCATGATTAGTCTTCCTTTCTACGTTTAGTAAATAAATGCCTCTCACCTCTTAGATCCTCTAATAGCCTTTTAGATCACTACCACCCTAAAACCTCACCAACAATTTTCCTAAAAAAATAAATTTTTGTCCATTAAACACTTTCCTTCCATGTTTAGTCTTACTTTCCATGTTCAGTCCAACATTCCATGATTAGTCTTCCTTTCTACGTTTAGTAAATACATGTGTAGTAACTAGCCTTTTAGACTACCACTTCCTTCAAATCTCACCAACAATTTTCGTAAAAAATTAATTATTGGCAATGAAAGACTTTCCTGCAAACTTTAAACTAACTTTCTCATATCCTGTTGTTTGCGCGACACTCTTACGAGGCGGCCAAATAGCTTCTTCAGCTTTTCATTTGACGGCTAACGACACAGCTGGACACAATACGAGCGGCTGGTAATTATTTATTTTATTAGCGGTTTAAACGAGTTAAACAGCGCACACTGCGCCGTGGTTTACGATTGTGGCAACGATAAAGGACACTTCTTGGATCCGCTCAAAAGAGCTGGGCACGAATCGTCGTCATCTTTCGCTGCTGCTTATTCCTTGGATAGCGAAATAACGACTCCCGGGGAGGTAAGGCGAGTAACATTGAATGTAATCAGATTATGCCTGCAGTGTTCTCTTTACACCACCGTTTTCTCTATCTCTCGCACACACTCTGTTGTACTTTCTCTTTGTCTTAATCTCTCTCACACTTTCTTTCTCACTCTTAATCTCTCTCAATCTCTACATCACTCTTTTCCTCCCTCTCAATCTCTCACTCATTCTCGCTCTCACACTCTCTCACTTTCTCTAACTCTGTCTCTCTCCCTGTCTGGCTTAATCTCTCTCACACTTTCTCTCTCGATCTTTAACTCTTTCTCTCTCGATCTTTCAATCTTTCTCTCTCATTCTCTCTCAATCTTTCTATCACTCTTTTCCTCCCTTCACAATCTCACACTCTCTCTCTCACACACACTCTCTTTCTCTCTGTCTTAATCTCTCTCACACTTCCACTATTTCTCTATGAATCTCTTCATCACTCTTTTTTCTCCCTCTCAATCTCTCACTTTTTCCTAACTCTCTCTCTCTCTCACTCATTCTCTGTCTCTCACCCTCTCTCTTCAGCCGGAAATCTGTTCTAGCAGCGCGCGCTAATGGAGCCGCACCGGCACTGCGTTGAGCCGCACAAAGTAATCCGCTTCCGCGCGCGCTAAGACGCCCTACACCAATCATATTCGCGCTCCATTCAGTTCTCAGTACTCAGTACTTTGCGTGTGCTCTTGCCCTCGAATTATCTCACCAGTCTAGCAAAAATCTAGCAATCTCCGAGCAGCCTACTGGCAGGCACCTTCTTATCATTCCCAATGTGGCTTTACGCTTCAACATCGGATTTGATCATACAACGCTTCTATTAAACAGAAAGTTGTTAACTAAACCGGCATGTGGCTCGACAAAGTCCGATGTTAAAATCAAATCATATACAGTATGATTCATTTAATTTGACGCTTAGTATATTATAGACAGATAGATATTATTTCTTTGCCATCGTACTCTACGATTATCAGCAATGTCAAGAAATAATAATCTATCTATCTAATGCCAAGCGTCAAATTAGAAATGATTCTGATTATACTTGAATTACTCAAAATTTGAAAATAAATTCACAGATATGGCTCTCGAATGAAAGTGATTTTTGTTCAATAAAGAATTATGAAACGTTCATCATGCTTCTATGTTTATATAAACTATAATAATGGTCTGTAAATACGAGATCAAACAATCCAATGCCAAAATATCCATTGAAATTAATCATCAGCATCACTAGCTGAGATAAGAACAATTTATTTTTCCTACTCATGAAAGTCTAGTAGCAAATGTTCTCTGATTTGTGAGCTTACTCCTGGTACATTAGACTAACTTCTCCCTCTATCTCGTATTCTTCCTTCTCACACGTTCTAAATTCCTCATGGAATTCAGTCTTCAATTTACTTACGTGACCATAGTCAGAATGTATCTTCCAATTCCTTCCTCTGTCCTTATTGTTTAGGCTTCTCGATCATTCGTATGTCTTCCTTTGTTTTGGAATTTCATTGTTCATATTTGTTCCATGTGTTGTGTGTATCAATGATTTAAATTTTACATTGAAATATTGAATTCCTTTCAATCATTTAGACAATATATTCACAAATATCAATAGAAGAAATGACATAATTACAGATGTAGCCTTGTTTCCCTTTTCAGATCATGATTCAGTATGGATCATGGCTTGGAAGTTAAACTTGGAGCTTCCCGTGTTGATAAAAAGTAATGTAAATTGAAAAGGCTTGGATGAAGATGAATTACGAGACGAGGAGCTCATCAGCAAGCGATTAGTGAATTTGTAAAGCAGCTCCTGCAGGTCATTTGCAAGAAAAGAAATTGCAGCAACAGGTTAGCTATTGCTTGAAGTCGAGAATGTTGTGATAATGCTTGAAAGGAGAGTTTAGTAGTTTGAACTGCTTCGAAGCATAAAAGCTCTCGATGATATTGTGTATCAAGTCACTTCTCTTGTACACAATACGATTTTTAATCAAGTTCCAACCAAAAAACAACTGAATTGAACAATTGAACAGCCGACGTTTATATTCGCTCGATGACTTCCCCTACAATGATGTTTATCATCATTATCATCAGCTACAATCAATTGCCTTCTTATGATGAAACTTGGAACATAATCATCAAACCATTCATAATGTAGATCAAAAGACAGTGCCAGTGATGACGTAAATAAACAATAACATAACCTGTAACTCATATACTCTTATAATTATTTCTAAAACTGTTTAGAAACACAATCAAAATTTTTTAATGCAATTACAGGTTTCCAAACAGTTCTATGACGACGCACTTACCTACCTAATTTCAAACAAAATTGAATAAAATTGAAGTGCAATGAGAACTAAAACTTGCACAATTCGTTAGGTCTTATCAATACCATATACTTCTCATAAAATTAGTTCTTTTCAAAACTAAATCAAGTGGATTTTTTTATGAATGTTTCTCTACCAGGGAGTAGGGAGGTTTCACTATATAGGAAGTTCAAAAACATTTGTCTTTTTAACTGAGTGAACAGTTTGTTACCTTGTCTGGCAGGAATAGTCTTATATTCAGAGCTTGTCAACTTCAGCCGTAGAACATATACTTTTATTAAAAGGCGATTGCACCCACAGATCGGCGGTGTGACGCGCAACATCGTTAGCAATCAGCAAACATGGGCTGAAGCAGCGGCAAGAGCCAAACCGAGCCTCTGTTTCCCTCAGAGCAAACAGCGACGAGATGCCAAACAAACAAGCGGCAGAATATCGGCTCAGTCAGTACATATAGCACAGTAGTTGCATGTATATAGTAACTATAAGTGATATATAGTTATAGTGTGATGCAGGAAACACACGATGCGTGGCGAGTAGAAGTGCTGACAGCTGTTGAAAGTTGAAACTGGAAAGAACAAGTGCATTACTGACGAAGTACACAACTGAATGTTGCAATGGTGCTCCTGGAAATTCGAATATTGGGCCTTCGTAGGGTCAATACTAACCACTAAAACATGAAATAGGTGTGGTATTGAACTTGCATCATCAGGTAGATCATGGTATAAACTACTGGTATGTACTTAACGTTACAATTTCTCAAAGATCTGATGCTACAATATCAAAAAACTCAACCAACCAGGTTTAGGAGACTTTATATCAATAGATTTGAAAAAATCCTTTAATGTGATCCAATTCTTCATTAGTAACAAGAAATCCCAAAATAATTATATTTGAAAATATGATCAAATTCTCCACCAATAACAAGTTAGTATATCCCAATAGTTATGTATAGCACCTCTATTATAAATTTATTCTGATTCATTATAGATTTAGTAAGTAGTAAAATATTTCAATATTGCAATTATTTTGGAAATATATGATTCTATTGTTTCTGTCAATAACTCATAGTATATAGATAATTATTATAATATATTTGAAACATAGATTATTGTGTTCGACTAAAGTACATAATCTCATTATCAATTAATTAAAAGATTAATTCTCTACCAATCAATTTTATATCCCGATAGATAGTATATATCAATAGATTTGGGGAAAATTAAATGTGATCCAATGTCTCTATCAATAAAAAGTATATTGAAATCTGTCCCCGATCCAATGAACACTCGACAACCCAGCCAGCAATTACTCCATCCGATCACAGCCCACATCTTAATTATCACATGCTCTACAGCGGTTGGAAAACTTCAAAGTGCAGCAGCCACAAGAGTGGATGCGTAACGACACTTGAGGCTGGCTTCGAGTGGCGCTGCTGCTGACGCCCAGAAGTTGAGGTTAGTCACGAATTTAGCCAACCTCTCACTATATCCTCCGTCTTTCTATCTCTCCCTCACTCTTACTACATTCTTCTTCTTCTTTTTCATTTTCTTCTTCTCCCCCTCCTTCTTCTTCTTCTTCACCTCCTTCTTCTTCTTCTTCTTCCTCCTTCTTCTTCTTCTTCTTCTTCTTCTTCTTCCTTCTTCTTCTTCTTCTTCTTCTTCTTCTTCTTCTTCTTCTTCTTCTCCTTCTTCTTCTTCTTCTTCTTCTTCTTCTTCTTCTTCTTCTTCCTCCTTCTTCTTCTTCTTCTTCTTCTTCTTCTTCTTCTTCTTCTTCTTCTTCTTCTTCTTCTTCTTCTTCTTCTCCTCTTCTCCTTCTCCTTCTTCTTCTTCTTCTTCTTCTTCTCCTTCTTCTTTTCTTCTTCTTCCTTCTTCTTCTCTCCTTCTTCTTCTTCTTCTTCTTCTTCTTCTTCTTCTTCTTCTTCTTCTTCTTCTTCTTCTTCTTTCTTCTCCTTCTTCTTCTTCTTCTCCTCTCCTCCTCCTTCTTCTTCTTCTTCTTCCTCTCCTTCTTCTCCTTTTTCTTCTTCTCTTCTTCTTCTTCTTCTTCTTCTTCTTCTTCTTCTCCTTCTTCTCCTCCTCCTCTTCTTCTTCTTCTTCTTCTTCTTCTTCTTCTCCTCCTTCTTCTTCTTCTTCTTCTCCTTCTTCTTCTTCTTCTTCTCTTCTTCTTCTTCTCCTCTTCTTCTTCTTCTTCTTCTTCTCCTTCTTCTTCTTCTTCTTCTTCTTCTCCTCCTCCTCCTCCTCCTTCTTCTTCTTCTTCTTCTTTTTCTTCTTCTTCTCAGACCCTCTCCGTTTCCTCTGCGTCGCTGAAGAGGGGCCCACCAACTAGTAATTGATAGTAGGCGGCTCCCGGGTCGCGTGCGCCTCGACCGCCCCTCAACGCAAATCCGCCGCCCGCCGTCGGTGACACAACTATTTAATTAAGAATACGACGTCTCGTCGGGGGGCGGTAGCGGGGGCGGCTCGAAGGCGGCGGGACACGCGACCGACACGAAGCGTGTTCCGCACGACCGATGTCGCCAATGTGGCGTGGCTCATAAAGCCACCCATACCAGCAGCGCTCGCATTAAACGTCGCTTAACCGAATGCCGTAATTCCTGTCATCTCCAACGCATCCTTCCAGTTCCCACACATAACTGCAGTAGTAATCGAGGCATACTCACTCCAAGCGGAAGTCCGCATACTGATCAACTGCGTTATGCACACGTGATTACTTATTACCTTTTGTAGAAATGGAGAGTGGAATCTTTCCTTCCTTGCTATATTCAGAATATGTTGATCCCTGTGTTATGCACACGTGAGTACCTTATTACCTTTAGTAGAGATTGAGGGAGAAATCTTCCTTGCTTTATTCAGGATATGTGATTATGTTTGATCCCTGACAATTAAAAGCAATAGACGTTTCCCTACCCTCATCCCTCAGCTTTGCTTGAACCGTTATATTTTCATGAATATTCTCATTATTTCGTGAGAGTTCGATTTCCTTGCTACAAACATTCATGATTGTGAGAGACGTCTTATAAACGTACATCCTTGGAGCAATACAAATTAAAAGAACCGAACCATCAAAGTTATCTGAATAACATACTCGAAAGATGGTGATCAGTTTTTTTCTACCTAGAAATTGTGTAAGTATTTTTGTAAATGAAATAATTGAGTCCTACCTTAAATTTTATTTGTGAACAAATAAGTAATAAGTTGAGTGTTTATACAAATTTTGAATTTAGCTGTGAGAAATCTCTATGCAGTAAAAATGGTTACTTCCCTCAGTTGGCATTCCACAATTTCTTGTCGAATGATTGAAGAAATCTTTTGAGGGGCCATTTTTGATCGAATATCAGTTGGACAGTTTGATATGGAAAAACTATTAAGATGTTTGAAAAATCTTGATTAATGATGAAAATTTATTTATTGAAGAGTTCACAAGATTCTTGATTAGTGAATGCCGTACAAGATCTTTAAAAGCGTGTTCTCCATTTCTAGCTCTACTTTTGATATTCGATTTTTTCTGAACGAGAGTTTCCTCACCTATTCGCGGTTTAAAATCGCTGTGCAGAATGTTTCCACGAATGGCTGATATGTTTTTGTTATTGGTGTGTGTTGGCAATCAACAAACAAAACTTGGGGTGGGATAAGCGACAATAAAGTTACATTATTTTCGACAGAGCGTGCGGATTTCTTCAAACAATCTTCGCTCATACGCTTTTTATCTTGGCTTTTGGTTTGAATTTATTATCGGGTGGGTTGGAAACAGCGCGCTAAGGGAAGACAGTTAGTGGGTGGAAGATTGTTATGGAGGGCGATAAGACGGCGCGGCAGTCTCGCGTGTTATCTCGCCTCCTCCTCCTCCTCCTCCTCCTCCTCCTCCTTCCCCTCTTCCTCCAAGGCGTCTTCACTCGTGTAATTTAGCGCAGGAGTTTGTCTCAAGGTGCGACGCGACAAGCAAACAAGCCCAACTCCCAAACTTTCAACTGCCTCGAAGCCTGTTGAGCGATGCGTTGACAGAACAGGGGACTTGTCTTCTTCTTACACGCTGTTCCAAGTACTGTACAAGTTTCAGCCAGCTTTCGACGAATATATTACACATAATCCACGTTACAAACTTGCTTTGCCATGCAACACCTCTTGAATCAGGTGCTTGTGATGTGATACCTTCTCACAGTACATTGCGATGATCCACAAAGCTGTGCATAAATAAGTTTAGAATTTGATAGATTATCGTCCTGATAGAATCAAAATAGTCTACTTATTCTTAAATAACATCATTACATGCGTTTGCCTACCTAAGTTTGTAAAGTGAACATTCGAAATCTAGTGGATTAGAATATATTTTATGGTTGTCAGACAAGTAGAAGTGCTTGCAAAAATACATTGAAAGTAAATTATTTTCAAATCTACAAACTATATCGATAGTTATTGCTCTGTTTGAATCAAAATGGAGACAACTTTTAAGCTGTAATTGGAGTGTACGCAAAGTGATTGAATGAATGAGTGATAGTTCTTGAATTTCCCTACCTGTTTCCCCAGTCATTCATATTTGCAGAAGTAGAAAGTCAAACTTTCAACAAGTTTGAAGATTATTGGGATTCTCATTCATTTCATGGTTGGTGTTGAAGATAAATTCAACAAAGACAGGCTTCTTCCAATGAAATGCGAGTTTTCCTGATACAAATACAGAACAGGTTTAAAAATATGATTTTTTCAAATTAGACTACATAGATAATTTTGAATGATGTAAAAATATGGAATGATTATTTTATTTAATAACATGATATAAGATAATAATTAATTGAACGAAATTTCTGATTAATAATGCTATAAACTACTCTGGGGATTTTCGCTACTGCGAATATTGACAACAGAATAATAGGTAATAAGGAAATTCTATGAACGCTGCTTATGAATCAAAAGCAATTGAATAGTTGCAATATCTCATTTCCTCCCATTTACATATATGATATACTGTATAATTCATAACAAGCCTGAATGATTTTCTTGAAAATCAGAACCACATAATTGAATTAATATTGAAATCAATTTTATAACTTCAATTTTTATTTTATAACTTATAATTTTCATAAACCATACATAGAAAGATCGCCTTTAGTTACAAAATGGAATAAAATTTCGGATTTCTGTGAGCCGGATGGATACATAAATATAACTAAGCGGTGTCCGGTAGATGTATGTTTTGCACTTGAACCATTCTATCAAGGAATCAGCACAAGGAACATCCAAGTAAGATCAATACTCCCGACTTTCAAAAATGGCGAAATTCATCAGCTTAAGGAAGATACTTTGATCCTCACATTTACACAGAGAGAAAAGAAAATTCTTACTGATTCTATGAAGAAATATAAGTCACAAAGAATTAACACAATTCATGAAGCACAAGGGCTCACATCAAAGGACGTAGTGCTAGTAAGGATTGACGCAAGAGACAATAAAATTTATAACAGTGTGCCACATGCTATTGTCGCAATATCCAGGCATACAGAGAGCTTCAGATATCTAACAACAGGCTACAATGATGCAGTACAGGATATTATTGATAGGGTGAAGAGCAGGACGGAAGACGAGCTTTTATTATGGAACAGGAATAACTTAGAAGGAGAAGCAAGTACTAAACACTGTAAACTTGATGAATAGTCTGATAGAAGAGCTTGACTTAGTAGACATCAATGATTTTGCAACTCTGGACTCAAAATATATCAGTGATAGCTTGAAACCGTTCAACTTGAAAATTATCAGTTTTAATATCAGAAGCTACAACAAGAACATTGACGAATTCCTGATCCAATTAGAAGACTTTACAATGTGATTTTGATGAATTGTTTTAACGGAATGCTGGTTTCATGTGTACAACGCCACGTATAATGAGTAATACAGCCTGTATGCGATAGAGAAGAACCGGCTGCAGAATGATGGAGTGATTGGGGTACGTCAAGTCCGGCATTAAGCGTCGAAGTTGAGGAGCCAGAAA
Source organism: Laodelphax striatellus (assembly GCA_017141395.1). NCBI lineage: Eukaryota > Metazoa > Arthropoda > Insecta > Hemiptera > Delphacidae > Laodelphax > Laodelphax striatellus. Next base: position 53,737,210 of record CM029531.1, read on the forward strand.
TTCAACATTAACTGTTTAAATCTCCGCTTTGAAGAACAGAAGGAAGTATTTGTTACTGCACCGTATATAGGTCACCTTCCAATCCAGATTTGACGGAATTCATTGATAGTTTGAGACAACTATTTGAGGAAACAAGTGACATTTTCATGTAGTTGCTGGAGATTTCAATATAACCACCATAGAACCAAACAACATCGACAACTGGATGAGTATGAGAACTGCTCAGTGAATATGGATTTGCTCACTGCATCAAACTGCTTTCACCGCGTCAACAAAACAATGCTTCCATGTCTGATCACATATTGGTGAATTTCAAAAAGATCTTATGCCAATAGTATTTCAAAATTCAATAACAGATCACTACATTACTATTCTGGGAATAAAAAGCATTGAAGTTTTGATTAATGAAAATGAAGAATCAGCACAAAGTTACATTTTTGATAAAGATAAGTTTTCTCGTCATTGCTTATGGAGGACATGGTGCTCTGTCCACACGCGCAGAATAGTACTGAAGGTGCACTTTGAAGGAGTTTGTGACAATAACTGAAAACACATGGTAGAGTGTAAAAAGCATACAGGAATCTTACATAGGAAGAAGAAAATTAAGCCGTGGATCGCATTGGGATTAATAACATCTATAAGGAAGGAGACAAACTGCCTACAGACAATGTAAAATAATGTGGCAAACATGTACAACTGTGTGAATATTATAGGCGATTCAGAAACCTATTAACTAAAGTTATAGAAGAAGCAAAAACAATATTTCTCACATGCTTGGAGATTCAAAAGACTCAAACAAACATGGAGGGTGATATGAGAAATAACTGAAGCCCAGCAACCAAAACACAAATAAAACAACTGAATGTACAAGGGAGAGCATTGAAATCAGGAGAGAATGATGAAGAAATTGCTACATCTTTCAACACAAAATTCTTCAAAACATTGGATCTGAGTTAGCACAAAATATATTAAATAGTCAACAGCATGCAAATGAACCTATAACCACCAACAATAGAGTATGCCAATCAATATTTCTCACACCAGTGGATGAAGAAGAAATAATAAAAAATAATCAATAGCCTTAAATCAGATAGTGCCAGGCCTCTGATAACTTCAGACCAGAGCTCTTCAAACGAAAACAGTACAGCTCTTGCTAGACCGCTGACACTGATTGCTAACAAAATTCTCGGTGAAGGTGTTTTCCTCAGTGTTTGAAGGAAGCAGTTATCTGTCCAATCTTTAAAACAGGAGATAAAAAAGACTTGAACTGTTATAGGCCAATATCATTATTAAACATTCTAAACGTTAAAAAATATTTGAAAAATGTAAAACAAGACTTATTAGCCTCTTTGAAAAGAATAACATTCTGTCACCAAATCAATATGGCTTTAGATCGAACTGTAGTAATGAATGATGCAATCCACAATGTTATATCACAAATTTCAGAGAAATCAACAGTGAGGAGAAACCTTGGCAATATTCCTGGACCTGAAAAAAAAGCATTTGATACAGTGTCACATGATATTCTGTTAGGGAAGACTCTATAACTACGGAATCAGAGGAGTAGTATGGGACTTATTCAAAGCTATTTATCAAACTGAACACAGTGTGTCAGAGTTAATGGGCATACAAGCAATAAGCTCAAAGTTGAATATGGAGTACCCCTAGGAACCGTTCTTGGTCCAATACTTTTCCTATCTACATAAACCCTCTTTTGCAGTATGGAAATTGAAGGAAATATCACCACTTTGCTGATGATACTGCACTTTTGTTTTCGGACCAACATGGTCAATAATAACATGGAAAAGGGCTGAAATAGGATTGCAGAAAATTTCACATTGGCTAAAACCAGAATTTGTTAACCTCAATTATGAAAAGACACATTTTTTAACTTTCTCGGCTACACAGCATGGACAACCCACAGAAAACCTTTTGTCAGTCAACCTTACCAACAGCACATCATACACCATACAAAAACAACAATCAAATATCTTGAGTTACACTGGACTGTTTTCTGCGATGGGATCACCACATAAATGATCTTTTGCAAGAAACTGAGGAAAACAATCTACAAGTTTAAGATGTTGAGGCCGTTGATAGATGAGAAGTGCTTGAAGATGGTGTACTATTCCGTGGTACAGTCACTACAACCTATGGGATTGTAGTATGGGGTGGATGTAGCTACTCGCACTTTGACCCACTTCTAAAAGTTCAAAATTAATAATGAAAATCATCAACAAGAAGCCACCTGCCACCCATCAGACCAGCTCTACAATGAATTTGGTGTACTGATGCAAGACAGTTTCTACTCCCAGGAAATTATCTTGCAGACTACACAAAACACAGAAACTTCCAAAATAGGAACCATCATCACAACACTAGAAATAGGAACCTTCTATCACAAACGTTGCCAGGAAGGCACTGTATCAAGGCAGAACAGTTCAACCACTTAGCACCAAACTCTACAATCTGCTTCCTGTAAATATTAAGGAAATACCTCACCAAAGAAAATTCAAAAATGCTGTTCAAAAATGGATAATACATACAGGGAAGACGACGTATAGAATAAATCATTTCAAATAATAGTATGTGAGCTCACTACCAAGTATATTTGCACCCCCACCCAAATACTACTCACACCCACTCTAGTACATGGAATTCCACAGTTGAGTGGGTTAATTTCATAAGTTTTTTCTTTGATAAAAAAATTATATGTTTCTTTTATATTTTGTAGTCAATTTTATTAATGTATTCTTAGGTTTAGTTTTGAAGAAGGAAATAAGTTTATTACTTATTTATTTATTCATTTATTTATAAACATTATTTGTTTCAACTCATTGTATTGAAATTCAGTATCTCCAATATTCTCATAATCTTGTGATCCTCATTGTGAACTCAACGTCATGAATATTACAATGATTGAAATTCACGTCGAAGCACACGAGTTTTTCTCCACTCGCTAGAGTGGCCTCGGACACCGGAGGAAAGCCAATTCAGTTGCAAACACGCCGGACGCAGTAGGAAAATGGAGCGGAGAAACTAACTCTGTTACAAAGTGAGGTACATTCAATTTGAATCAAAGAGACGTCAGTTGGCATTCGCAGCATCACGCCGGCTGCTCATTGCTTATTCGCAGCGCGCACCGACGCCCCGAACTAGCTTCAATCCGCTCCCTTCCTTCGCACTTACTGAAACAGATATTTTCAAAGTGATTTTATTGAAATAACGAAATAGAATTGCCTCGCACAACTCCCCCACACTGCTCTCTAAACTGATTATCAAGTACACTCCCTGCTTATAGTACCGTCAACTCAATATTGTTTTAATTTAGTTTACATTTTACTTTACAGTATAATTCTTTTAGGGAGGCGGATGATTCAAACGACAACAAATAGGGAAACAGACTCATGTTATAGCACGATCCATTTAACTTGTCAGAAATCAGCTGATCGGTAATAATTAAACAGTGATTTAGACACAATAATCAAATGGCTTAAAAGTCTTAAAGACCTTTAAAGTCTTTAAAATGCCTTTTTAAAGAATACCTTTCAAAGAATAAATTTTTGAAAGACCTTTTCAATAATCTGCGAGATTCAGCATTTGTAGGTTAAGTATTGTGATATTGCTCTTTGAAACAGCTGATTTCTGACAAGTTGAAAGGATCCTGCTATAGTTACGCACCTACAGGCTTGCCTGTCTCCATCGATTTCTAAAACATAATGAGATACTTATATTTTCAAGATATCTTGGATTTAAGCTTATACTTGTAGCACGCAATACACACAAATAAATTAAATAATCTTATTTAAACTAGATGTAAAATCGTCATTGTTTGTCGGATTGTGCACAGATTTTGTAGCGAATAACCTATTAAATTGTTAAGAAACCTGTTGTTCAACCTGTTATTTGTTAATTGTTTAACCTGTTTGCTAATTGTGTTTAACAAGAAGTGGTTCTGGCAAAGAAGTTCTATTATTTATCCATCTCAGAGGATAGTTACAGTTAACATAGAAATAAATTTCTGAAAAATCATAATATACAATGAAATCTCACCTAACAATGTCGCTTCATACAAATTAGAACAAAAATGCTTTAAGAATTCATAACTTTTGCCTATCTTGAAAAATGCTTAACCGGATAATTTAATCACTTATACGGGATAATTCAAAAGCCAGGACATTAAGATCCAAATGCCTTCATAAACTGGAAGAAGATTTATGGGATAAGCAAACGACATATTCAAATGCATTTTACGTCGCTTATCTTCTTCATTTTACGATCAGAATGTTCTTCATATAATGGACACGAGGCTACTTTTTCTTTCTAAGTTTTACTTTATTCAGTTCGAGAAGATGGAGCTTAGACGAATATAATAAGTAGTAATTCATTGCAGAAGATAACAGTTATCATTAAAAACGCTTAAATTATAAAAAGGGAGGGTTTGGTGGGGCGGGGACGCTTGATGACGTAATAACTGTTGACTCTGGTGGGTGATAGCGAAGAGGTAATAAAGTAATTTTTTTAAACGCTCAGGTTGATGGTGCGTGTAGCCATGAACTGCAAATTAGTTGCTTGCGAGAGGGAAATGGCTGAAGGAAGGATAGCTGTGAATTTTTAAGGGGTTGAATTTACCGCAAATACATTAAGGTTTCAGCTATAATCTACTACAAAAGCTTAATGGGAGGGTGGTTGATGCGTACAAGATAAACGACCTTAAACCTCAGAATTACGTTTAATAGATTAGCGACTTAGTTCATTGCTTGGACACTGTATGCTGTCTTCTAATCTTCGCGTTAAGAATTTGGGTTTTCAGCTGAAGATGATTCTTTCTTCAAGAATAACTGGGATTCTAAGTGACGGATGAATATAATCTACTAAAATGAATCTACTGTTAACCAGATTTTTTTTAAGGTAACACCAGTTCTCTTGTCTTGAAAAGCTGCGTATTTGTATTATTGTAATGTATGGTAATTTTGTTTGAATACTATTGTGGCTGATAAAAGCTAATATGAGTTGAAAAATCCAAACTGTCTTGAGCAGAACTGCTGAAAGAAAACTCCAATTCCTATAATAGGCAAAGCTAGTCTGAAAGATTCTCTAATTTCTCATTTTAAAGAATTATCATCACACTAGTGATTATCATCACTACTAGTGATTCATAATAATTGTCCCAATCAATTGTATTCTAAATGAAGTTTCCAATTTATTCTGAACAAGCCTTCAATTATTTTATAAAACCTATTATGGTTATTATCAAATTCAGTTCCCAAATCTGATGGGTGACCTCTAAACTATTACAATCCATAATATATAATATAGTTTTCTGAATCCAAAATCACTTCCAAGCTTAACAATTAGTATACAGAAACATAATGTTTTCTTGCATTGAAATATACAGTAAGGCTCTCCATTGCCTTTAGGGTTCTCAACCATTTTCCAAAACGTTTATTCTGGGCAGAAGAACTGAATAAGGATTTCTCTGCATGCATAGTGATCTGCAGTATGACTACTCAGTTTCACATCTACTTGAAATACTCTCTACTTTCTATAGTATTGTGGTTATTACGTATTTACAGTAGGTACTTAATTCTTGGCCAAAAAATTGACCACAATTTCTCCGCATACATAAACTATACTATAAATAGTCTCGCTTCTCAGCTTCTCACCCACTCAAAATACTTTCTACACAAACGTATAGTAAAAAAACAATTCTATCAATAAAATATTCTTTTTGGTATAGTTATCATTCATTTACTCCTGGCCTAGGAAAGGCGTTCAGCCACTGTTGTTATAACTGAGGGAAGAAATGAACCTGAGATGTGAAAATGAGTAGGTACACTCTGGGTCAGTGACGGTTAATTGAGGGGTCGCCTCTGCAACCGAGAGAGAGAAAGGGAGAGTAAAGAGTGTAAGGAGAGTAAAGAGAGCGAGGGTGCCAGTCCATCAGCAGCAGATGACATCTCCAGGACTCCGCCAACCATCTGGATCTGTTTGCTCTTACCCCCAACCCCATAGTTGCTCCATGCAATTTGTAAACTGCTTGTTGGCCCTGTCTTTCCAGCCACAGCTCTTGTCAAGTGCCTCTTGCCAGGCGGCCATCCAACTGTATACCTAGACAAGACATTTCTTCCCTTCTTGGCTTATCAGAACTGAAACGAGCTGCTCTCTTCATTGATCATTTATGATTTGTTATCCGTTGTCAGGGTTTCATATGTTTTGTTCGATGTTCCTTATCATTTCACTAGGCTCCGGGGATCTTGTTCAATAAAATGATCTGTAAATCACAAATGAACTTGGAAAGTTCACAACAACAATACAAGGTTTAGTAACAAAAATAACTCGGAAATCAACTGAACAATGTATAGTAGAAAATCTGGCCAGTAACTGAATGATGTAAAAATAAAGTTGGAGTCTTGTCTCTGCAGCCAACTTATTCTTAAGGCTCGTTGGTCTCTTTCGTTTCACATTTTGTCCTTACTCGAGTACATTTAATTCAACTCTTTCGTTGGTCATGAAAAATTTGTAACTGTAATAATTATTATTGCTTTTGGTTATCAATTATCTTACAACCTTGATTGTGGAGGTGCTTGATTTTTAATCAAGCATAATCATAAATTATAATCAATTGTTAGAGATGATAGAATTCACAGAATTCAGTGATAGCAGATCGCACCAATTAAATGGGAAGTACATTAACAATCAACAGATCAATACTTCTAAAACAAGAATTGAACCATACTACTCGTATCTACCATACTAGCACTCTAAAGTATTTATTATCATCAGTATTTGGTATCATCATTGACTATTTACCTACTATTTACCTGTAGGTTAATGCTCAATGGTATCAGTTAATTCATTTTCATGGAATTCATTTGGTTGATCATAATCTATAACGTTTCACATTTCGTCCATTCGTGAGCTACAATACGAATTGAAGAAAAAAAGCTCGAAACGAAATCTGACCATAGTTACTGTACTAGCAACGAGGGTACAGAACATTGTTTACCTTGAGCTAGACTCATTTTACAGGCCGATGACTTTGAATGCTGCAGTTTCATTACCACGACTACCAGCAGCATTATAAAGAGCAGCAGCGGTGGCAACCCTGCAGCAGCAGCAACAGCAGAAGCAGAAGCAGCAGCAGCAGCAACAGCAGAAGCAGAAGCAGCAGAAGTATAGTGATAGTAGCAGCAGTATCAGCAGCTATTGCAGAAGCAGCAGCAACATTAGCTGCTATCGTAGAAGCAGCAGCAGAAGCAGAAGTAGTGATAGCAGCAGCAGAAGCAGCAGCAGTAATAGCAACAGCAGCATTAATAGCAGCAGTATTAGCAGCAGCAGTGGCAGAATCACACACACACACATACCATACTAATGAAAACGACGCAAGCGCTGCAAAGCCGAATCCGCTATGCGTGGTGCGGTAACCGCGACCATTCATTGGACGGACGAAGTTTTGCGGTTGTCGCGCCGCATTCTTGGCGAGCGAAGCGCGCTTTCACAGCCGCTGAGCGTGAGTTGCGGTCACCAATGTCGCCGAATTATTATGAGCGCACGATATATTATTGAATTAGACTCGCAGCCGCCCCGGCGCGGCGATATAATTAAATTCCTATGTGGGACAGATAAGACTGGAGCCAATATGTTGACAGTAGGGGTGCTAAGCGGCTTAATCCAGTCGTCTGCCTATTATCAGATAATCTCGTGTCCGATCCCCATGCCGCCCTTGGCCTACCTTCGTTGCGTAGCTTTTGTCATGCGTAAGCCTCTCTCCTATCTCGCCGCCGTACCCTACACCTAAGCCGCTTGGTTTCTTCTAATCAGGTTTCATTGTATGGCTCAGTTACGCATCAATAGATTGCTTTGCGAAATGAAATTATACTCAATAATACAGTAAACAATTTCGGGGTAAACTTTGACCCAGGGGCTTATGGAAAACATACGACTCCACTATAATTTTGTGACTCCACTATAATAATTGAACTCCATAATAGAGGCTGTCAAATTAATTGAGGAATTGAGAGCAATTTATTCTATATTAAGGTTTTTATCATCATTATCTCAGGAAATAACTTATTTTCCGATAATGAGAAGCATATTCACGGTTACGAATCAGTCATGAAGGTAATCAATTTGATTTATCAAAAATAAAGGAAATTCTACCCTAATAAGTATTAAAAAATCAATATAAAATTGAAGGGATTGGTATATTACATTGATATAATGGTTGTTCAATAACTATAAGATATGGACAACACATTATAATTACCTATGCAATTATCAATCAATCAATGCTTCCATTGGCATAATTCTATGTTTGTATATTATTCCTAATATTTTACTAATAATTGTATTGTTTTCTTTATGGAAATATAGATTGAATTGAAAATGCCTGTAAGCATCGAATCTACTGCACATTTTTCAACAAGAGAGTAACATAAGCTTTTGACATTATTAGCAACATATTAGTATTTTAGTAAACTATTAGCAACATTATTAGTAACATTAGCAACATAATCTTTTGAAATGAACAGGATTGTAACAATATTCAAGCGTCCAGTTGCACTAAAATCCAACTGCTGTAAAATTATATGATCTAACGGGACCAATTCTATGCTACAAAAGCCATTGAACAGATCTGACATGAATGTACTGACGTCATTTAACAGTGTTTAAATTCAACTGGATTCTCGTGCAACTGGCCGATAGTTTTTTCCACACTGAACTTTCTCACTTCTATGAGAGAAGATTTCTCACAATAACCAAAGATTCACTTTCAGCACTACATTAGGTTAAGACAAGAAGGTTAATTTCATCGTTATCATTTTAAATAGTTGTCATCATTAATAGTTTTTAATTGTTATTAAGTTAATCGTGATAAGCTGTCTTAGAATTCAAATTGAAATTCAAGTTTCAACTATAATTTCTTCCAGTTCAAATTAAAAGTTCATCAACACTGGTAAGGGAATTAGGACGTATAGCAGGGTTCTTTTAACTTGTCAGAAAACAGCTGATTTAACGTTAGTAAACGAGCGTACATCAATCAGCTGTTTCTGACAATTTAAAAGAATCCTGCTATAGCTGTTGTGGAACAAATGCATGATCTGTGGCAGAACTATTGGCGGGATTAGAGACGAGGCAGAGGGTGCTTGAGTTAGAGAGGCGAGAAAGCAGTCGGGGATAAAGCTGAGCATTAGACGTGGCCAAGTGTGTATTAGAGTGCAATTTGCGGCTAGGCCGAAAAGAGCAGGGGAAAACAATAAGTCGGATCCTGGTCTAGGAGGATATTTATTGCCCGGGGTGTGGTCGGTTCCAATTAAATTAGACGAGATGATGCTACCTAAGGGCACCCTCAACCACCCCTAACTCACATCCCCTGGCTTTTGTTCTACCCTTTTCCTTGTACAAATCATAAATTCCACGCTGCTTTGCCCCCAGGCTTTTTGTCTCAAAAAACTTGACAACTTGAAAGTCTTGTAAAAGTTTCCGTGTCGCTTTCTTCCGTTCAAGCTCTTCTCAAATATGTTGGGCGAAAATTATTACAAAGCGCCCCCATTTTTGTCTTAATGTGTTCCCTGTATTTCCATAGTCTGGCACAAGCTTCTACTCTCATCCACTTACAACTTTTCTCGTAACAATTATTAATTACTTGGAGATTTTCTTCTCCCTTTCTTAATGAAAGTAATAACCCTTCAAGCTCATACTGCTTATGAAATTAATCTGTCTTGAATATTATTAATACTATATTTTATAATGTCTACAATAATGAATTGTTGAGACGAAGAGCCCGTGGCGAAGCGTGGTATACTTAACCGGTCATCGCCGGGTATATGTCCTATAGGAAATATACCCGGCGATGACCGGTTAAGTATACCACACCTCGCCACGGCGAAGAGCTTAAAAAACACGAAATAATCATAATAATCATATAAATTGTAAAAAAATTATAACTTCAGATTGATGAGTCGAAATACATTTTTTAACAGTTTCATGGTTCAACTATTTGTAGAAATCAATATCACATTATTGTTGTCCACACAATTTCATATGTTCCACTGAATCAAAAGAAAATATTTATCAATCGAAAACAATTGCAGTGATAATTCATCAATCGAGTCCAAAGAAATTCTGTTCAATTATTACTCATAATTAATTGAGGTGGAAATAAATGTGGAATGATCTCGTTGTAGAAGAAGAAAATAATATCAAGCATCTGCACGATCTAGTTTGGTAAAGAAATGCCCTTGAATCAATTCAACAATTACAAGAATCCCTGCCGAGTAGGAGAATTGTTGAAGAACACGCCTATAATGCTAGGACCAATCACGGATAAGGGGCGGGGCCAAACATTCGTGGAAGGAGGAACCAGACAGCAGTGTGAATTAACAAATTCAAAATGGCGGATGAAATCAGAAAATGGCCGACCTACAGGCAATTTGCAATCTCTTTTTTAGAGTAGTCCAGATTACATAATCTAGAATTTTCCAAGACTGAGATGGGCTAACAAAGTGAATGAATCCTTATTGCTGTCAGTTATGATTAACTTAGGCACTTACAAATGATATAATACATACTTTTCTAGTACTGTAGTTTCCGTAACTACCGCAATTCGCCACAAGAGTGCAGCACCACTGCACTAGACGTAGACGGATTACAGAGACTTACAGAGATTACAGAGTATTGAAGATGAATATTGAACTAAGAGTAATCGTACATACCAAGATTTTTTGATTTTCATCATTTAATTAGTAACTATATGATTAATATAAAGAAAAGTTAATTATTATGTTGACATTTTTTAATCTTTTGCTGCCTGAATGAAATTTCATGTATCTTCAACAAAATGGCATAATTCTCTCAATAATCGAGATGCTTCAGATGTTTGTTAGCTCTCAAGTATTTGAAGAAATTCTAATTATTAATATCTGTGATTTTAGTCTATCTGATCAGATTTCGGTTTAAGCGAGAATGGTTGTCCGTGTGTAACGTACAACGTCATGTCCTTTTCTCAAATTCATGAAAAATACAGAGTAAAATGCTACTGGATGCAAATGAGATGAAATCACACAGCAACTGCCAGGCTGGACCGAGTTAGAAAACAGGAAATCCTGTCACGGCGTTGAGTGACAGTACTCTGACGTAATATGCTGTCAGAATATGCAAAACTTCCGTCACAAGTTTCCCCAATAGAAAGAAATATTTCTGGAAATATGTCTCGAAATTCATACATTATTCATTTATTCTCTCAGCACCAGTTGCTCAGTCTACCACTATCTTTATTCTCACGGAATGCATCTTCATAATTCCATCTTGAGAATTTGATAAAACTGTCGGTTATTATATTAAATAAAATTGTAATTCACAGCTCGTATCTACATGTTTTATTCAGAAATAGAATATTGGAAACGTTCCAAATAATTTCAGAAGTTTCAGGTAAGTATTAACAGTTCCAAATTATTATTAACAGAATAGGTACATATAAATATTGGCTGAGGGATAAAATTCCTCTGAAGAATTTTCATTGAAACGCAGGCTCAAACGTTCACGACTGGAAAAACCGTTGGAGGAAATTGTATGCCAATTGTTACTCAATCTTCAGTTACAAAAGTGGGTAGAAAGTGGAACATTTACCAAGGAAACTGATGAAAATGTGGAGTAAAAAAGGAAGCAATGCTTTCTTGGAACAAACTGAACTTTGCTTTAATAAATTTCAATATATCATAATAGCTTTGAATAGAAGAAATATGTATCAAATTGAAGATTGTTTGAATTGTCTATGGTCTAATTTGAAAGGCAGGCTTTCCCAACTTGGAACATGGAAGATGTGTTTCTGATGTGTTTCGGCGTTGAGTTATTGAGTGATCAGTGTTTTCAGTAATCAGTAGCTAAGTATTAACTTATTTAAAAGTTATCTTTCTTGATCACTATTTCTATTATGCTATTACTAATATTCTATTCTATTACTAATACTATATTCTGTTGTTAGCTCGATTACTATTACTATATTATAATAAGTATCCTATTTCTACTATTACTACATTCATTCATTCGTTCTAGCTCTCAAATTCATCCTCCGCCTACTCTTCAAATTAAGTAGAGCTTCATCGTATAATTTCAGAGAGATTCAATTCACGGTATTACCAGTGAAAAAATCCCCAACCCCTGGATGTGTCATTGTGGCATAATATCAATAATAATGATGAGTGAAAAAGGGTAAATAGTCTATTGAAGGTGACAGTCGATCACTTTTTACTAGCTTAAAAGTGAAATGTGCGTGTGTGTGTGTGTACGCTGGGCGCGCGCGCCTGCCCATTGTGTGCGTACGTCGTGTACGCGCGATTGGTTTGATAATCGAGGGGGACGACGAAGCAAGATTAATGTCACGTGACCCCCCCTTCCCACCGTTCCCACCCACCTCTTCAAAAAGTCCCTCTCGAGAGACCGTTTTAAAACAAAATTTAAAGTAGGGTCGAGTCCCTACGAAGCCCCGACCCCAACAATGTCATCATCATCATCACATGATCAATTCCAGAAACCATATTGGTCGAGATTTCATTACGATTAATGTAACCCCGGCTATATGCACTGGTAGAAACACGCCGGAGCCGAGAAGCCCGACTCGATAAGAGGGTTAGAGTGAGAGCGACAACGAACGAAATTGTCAGATTGCGAGAGAGGAAGAGAGAGTCAATGAGAAAGAGAGAATAAATTGTTGAATTTCTGGCAGCCCATTCCACTCTACCCAGCCAGCACTCAGCATCATCACATGACTTGGAGAGCGGCCTAAAGCCCCCCCATTGTTTCTGTTATCAGTGTCACGTGACCAACTGTTTCCATGCAAATTTAATTACCCAATTATGCAAATGTCTGCTGCATGTTGTTGCTTTCTTGTTCGCGCCCCAACACCAAGTAAAATGTCTTATTCCATTCTCGTTGTAGGCCTACTTCTCTATACTGTATATATATGCAAGGAATACTTTTCGTTCTATATATAGTCAACAGCTCTTACTTTGTCTTCCTTCTTTGCTTGTTTTCAGATCTCTACTCTCGTTTCCCCCATACAGTGTATTGAACTATTCTCAGATAACGCAGCTTTCCAGTAACTTATAACCATTCCAGATTCTTATAACTTGAGATTGCAGTTCCCTATCCTGTACGTAAACTCACTGTAGTAAATTCTGAAGTCACTGTAGTATACTTTTGTTCCAGTATTATACATTTACCATCATTCTTACTACACTAATTATCCACTATTACCTCAATATAAATTTTCACTCCAGGGGCCTGTTGCATGAGAAAATACAAGCTAGTAATACTAGTTGTCACTATGGTAACTTGCCATCTGACAACTAGTATTTTCTCATGCAATAGGCCCCAGACTTTCTTTACTTTGAAGCACTAGCAAGCGCTGATATTTCTGAAACTCAAGAACTTTAAATAAAATTAGAACTTGGATGATAAATACTAATTATAGTAGGCCTCCTCATTTGACTTGATGGATACTCTTGCTGTAGATCTTCCTGATAAATTTGAAAAGCAATAGATAAATGGATAAAACTTCAACCTAAGTGGAATTAGGTTACACACGGCGAGGTACAGACTCAGACTCTACTACACCAACGTTGATAGAAGATGATTCAATCATTGTTAGGAGAATGACTCGGTTTTAAGTTGATTACTGTACTTTTATTTGATGAACAGATATAATCATAACCGTGGCGACGCGTGGTATACTTAACCGGGTATATTTCCTATAGGACATATACCCGGCGATGACCGGTTAAGTATACCACGCTTCGCCACGGATATCATAATTATATCATATAATCATCATATCTGATATAAATCGACTTGGTCCTCTGTTTTGAAGACACTTTAAAATTCAAATCCAAGACTGAAACTGAGCTCAGGATATTCTCTAGGGAAAATGCTCCCCCAGCAACCTCCAGAGCGTAGTCGACATATTTATATAGGTCGCGTGATCACATATTATCAACTGGCCGTTAATGTTCTAGAAGCCTATAAATAAATCCCTGGCCGAATATCATACCCATCCTTCAAGAGACGTAAAAAACCTCACGGCCAATATTCTTGTGCCAGCACCCCAGCTCCATTCACACCCTCCAACGCCATAAAACCGAGGGTGTGGGTGTCATCTCCCTTTACTGTCCATTGTTTTCAGTATGACTAATACGATGATTCTATATTTACATTCCACTTGAGTGAGTGATATTCATGATTTCTCCCAACAGTATCCTATTAGATTCATACGCTTTATGATTTCGGGAATGTAGCTTGAGAAAACATTGCCTTGTAACCCTTCATTCGAGAGCCTGATATTGAACTCACTTGAGGACCACCACATTCGATCAATACAATTGGGCAAGAATATTAACTGATGTTGCATGAGCTCTATGATTAATGACGACTGTTTTCAATGCTTTTCGTCTCCTAAAGACGGAGTAGTGTTTCTGTCAAACTGTTTCAGCAACTGTATTCGATCTTGGAACCTTTGGATTATCAGACATTGGATTATCTTATGAAAATCTTATGAAAAAGGAAGATGAGTTATGATGGAAATTGGTAGATGAATCAATGGATGAATATTGGGAGAGAGAATAAATTTAAAATGAATATTGATTTCTTACTGATACCCCACACCGTTTCCAATACTGATAATATGCTAACAGAATTCCTAGAAAACTGACAGATTTACCCTGAAAAAGAGAAAAAGTATAGTTATTTCAGTATATTTATCATTAGAATAGTTAGAGAGTGATACTTTGAATCGTCAAAAGACGAAATGAATTAAAATGAAGAGTGTTTGATGATAATGAATAAGATTGCTGATGGGAAATGATAATAGTGATAGAAATATTGGGTTTCTGTCGTCTTTTTCCCGCAATAGATTAATAATGACTTTTTGACATTTTTCATTGTCCCCTTATCTTTGGGTTGGAAATAAGTCACTAATAACAAGAAAATCCTAACAATTTTTATTTTGACTTTATTGCTTTATTATAACGCTTTTTGTAATGAAATGTACAAAATCCATTGAAAATCTCCAGTGAACAATATAGGATACTATTCCCAATCCTTGAATAATCTGATTCATCATTCAAAGTTTATCTTTTGAAGAAACACATTGTATACATAGTGTAAATTGAACTGAATGTAATTCCATTTTTATAAGTAAAGAATACGAATTTTTATAAGAAAGAATAATACATTTTTATAGAAAAAAGCATACAACACTCAATACACGGTTGAGTGGCCGCCTAATGGTCCGTAGCAATTGTTCAACAAGAAACTGGATAAGAAACTCATTGAACGTGGTCAAACATTAAATGTCTGCGTATAAAGTGCTTTTCGTGTTATACAAAAACAAATCTACAAGATAACATTTGAGAGTTGGTCTGCTATCAGAATAATAAAACATTGTTTTAAAATTTATAGAATTTAATCTAATTTGGATTCATCAAAATTCGAATCTATTGTATACAAATCCCAGCATAGAAATTACAAAATGCTCAAAAAATTGAACAGTGAAATGTATAAGAGAACATGAAGCTCATTGAAATAACCTTTTCAATTCAGATCATTCAGATATTTCAGCTAATTCAGCTCATTGAATTAACATTGGAGAAAAAGTAAAAATACAAAACAACGAGTATTAAATTTAAATACAGGTGAAAAAATATTAAAAATGAAATTCAAAAATAAAAGATAGATTCGAATGGAAAAATGAATAACACATTCATGAGCACAGTGAATAGCACTAGTCTAATTACCAATAAATTCTTGAATATAATTACTAGTAATATAATATTCAATACCTTAAACAAAAACAGGTTGATATTTCAACTACTCAATGTCAACAAAAATAGAACGTATTTTAAAAACTTGAAAATCTTTGTTCTATTCATTGACATATTAACAGGAATTGGTATTCTTGAAGTTATGAGAATTCTTGCAGTTATGAGAATCCTTTAGTTATGAGAATTCTTGAAGTTACGAGAAGTAATGGCGATGTTAATCTTCTATCATAAATATTATCCATTCATTTCTATACTGAAATCAAGAAATAATTGAAGAATGAAAAATGTTCATGACTAATGTTCATTCCGTAAGTCCAAAGCAGATTCCAATAGCACACTTGTCTTCGACAACTCACAAACCCCTCTACCAATAATTTTTATATTAGTATCTTATTGTAATATTTCACTTCAAATAATAATTAATCTGCCAATTGCATACCGTACCATAAAAGCGTACAATGAGAAAAACTCACAAAAGCTTGCGAAAGCACTTGTTTGTGTCTTTTCCAATTATTTCTATTAATCGATGCGCGTCATTTCTTTGATTAGTGAAAATGGTTTTATAATGGCTGGTGAAGCGGAAACAAACAGCGGGATGTCTGGAAGAGAAAGAGAAGGGAACTGTAAAGAAGAAGAAGAAGAATATGGGGGGAGAAGACTGGGGAAGAAAGGAAGGCTGTGTCTGCGGGACCTGTCTCTCCTGTCATACAGTAGCTCATCATTATTCCTTCTCAGTGTAATTATTTATTATGAATCCAGTGACGTCTATAACAATGACACCCCTCCTCCTTCCCCCAACCTCCTCGTACCCATTACCCCTCGTCACGACACCCCGGTTCTGTATCTGTCATGTATATCCGTAAACGTTTCTTCCTCCTAACCCCCCCCCCCCAACCGTGTTTTCCAAAAACGATCCGTTTCCCCAAACAAATTACATAAACAGGCGCTTTCCGTTATCTGCAATTTTCTTTCAGCTCATTTTAAAAACAGTTAAATTTACCGTTGTACGCGGCCAACGTGATTGAACGAGCAAATTCAATGTCAACTTTTCACTCGGAAAAAGAACAGACACGGCTAAGTTTCCAAATTGGTGACGGACGTCTGAAATAAAGCGAGTAAACTAAGCAGTTGTAGCGCAGATAATACAGTTAGATCTTCCCTCTAATAATCTGTAATGTAGATTCCAGATTCCTATTCATTTTCTGTGGTCGTAGTCAACCGCGTTACTGAATGAAAGTCTGCCACAACATTGGTTGTGTACGTTTTTGCCCTTTCTTCTGTAATAATTCATCATCCGTCAAAATGAACTCGTGGACACGAAATGAACATTCTTCTCTGAATGGACGATCTGAGAGATTCAGCTTGTTTTCCTCATTGGCATGAAATGTCTATTCGTAGTAATTGTTATAATCATACCTGCATTTGAGAACAATTTACGAAGAAGACATTGACCTGAGAAGTATTCCAACTCCTCCAATTTAAAACAAATGTGTGACAACATTGAAACATCTACAGTGGATCTAATCTAATCTTTTTCACTTTATTCTGTTGAATATTAATTTTTTTCTAGTAGGCTTTGCTATATACTGATGTCGAATCTTCTTGAAACGAAATAGTTTTTCATTGTTTAATACAATGAAACATTGAAACATGGAACATGAAACAATGAATTGAAACTAGAATTGAATCACGGTCTTTTAATAAAATTATATTTAATTATACAGATAATTTCACTCTCACTTAGATGAATAATGAGTACAGTATAACTGATGAGACCCATATACTGAAATCAAAAAACATGAGTGAGAATGAGTTATTCAAATCTTGAAGAAATGTTGCACATAAAGCAACTCAACGAAAAACGAACAGCCTCAAACAAAATTCATGGCCATCTCCTCATAGTATCAGCAAAGTTTCATTGAACGAGGGTAGAACTCTTTTCTAGCTATTTCGACTCTTTCTCGATTTCCTTTTTTTAATTCTTGAACTCTTTTCTTAATTTTCGACTCGAGAATCGATGCGTTGTCCATTTGTCTGTTTTATCTATCAACCCTGTTTATCTGCTTTAGCCTGTCTAAATGTATATTTATATTATATTATTATCATTATTATATTTAATGATTGAATTGAATTTTCTATTATAAACTAGACTACCTACTAGTAAAGGTACGTTTCCATTACTACAAATCACATGTTCCCGACATGTGCCCGGCACAATTCTTCTAATTTGTAGTAATGGAAAACATTATGAAAAACACTACAAATTAGGAGAATTGTGCCGGGCACATGTCGGGAACATGTGATTTGTAGTAATGGAAACGTACCTTAACTAGTATCATGTAAACGCGTCATTAACATAACTGAACTCAAACCATGGAATGGTGTTTCCTGCTCGCTCTTTGAATGAATCCATGTATTCTAATCACCTTGTATTATCTAGAATTTTCCAACAATTGATTGATCAACCAACATCGTCTCAGATACGTGTCAGGAGCATGTGATATGTGAGTCACATGCAGGTCACACTTAGCATGTCGAGTGTTCAGTCCACATGTCGTGTAGTACACGAGCGTCTGCATGTACACACATAACCTCAAATCTTGTACATAACCTCAAATCCACTACATAACCCCAGACTGCACAAACCGACTTGCGGTCTGAGTCGTAGATTAAGGACGACCGTTGTCTTGGGCGTGGCCGCACTATAGTCAAATGTCGGATGATGAATTTCTGCGAATGTCTGTCTTTGTTTCTGTGTGTGTCAGCGTCAGGCGACGGGGCGGCGACGGGGGGGGGGGGGCGACGGGCGACCAGTTATCAGCGGCTTCCGGCCCATTAGACACAGGCCAAGACGGATGCGGCTCGGCTCATTACGTCGCAAATCACTGTACTCGCAGCACACACCTCCTTTGTCAATCGCACTGTCGCTTGCACGCACCCACACACACCCACACACACAGCAACATACAGTACAGTGCTGCTGCATTGCTAGCGAGCAGAAAGATGCATTTCGCTTATCAATCTTAAAGGATTCACTATGCAAGTGTTTAGATAGGTTAAGATGGATTTCGACAAAAAATATGTCTTTTCAACCAGAAATAAATTGTCGGAAGTTTAAATTGACTTCCTTGTACACATTTCAACCAGATATAGTGATTATGAGAAGAGTGGAGTGCATATGACTCAAATTTCAGTTGGCTACGATGTGAGAATTCTGTGTAAACATTTAATAATTAGTTTGTAGGGGAGATTTCCTATCTTGAACACTTCAAGAACAATTCTAGACTAATACTAGAAGCTTGGTACGAATTTTTTAATTAGTAGTAATCTGGTATTAGTACGAAAAGTTTGGCAATGATTTGGTAGTAAGACTGACAGCTCAGTAATCAGTAGGAAACTGTATTTCTTTAGAATACGTGACCCCAGTAACAACAGAGTATGTGAATGGGTGTTTTAGGGTGAAATTTGCCAATAAATTGAAT
This sequence comes from Laodelphax striatellus, assembly GCA_017141395.1. Taxonomy (NCBI): domain Eukaryota; kingdom Metazoa; phylum Arthropoda; class Insecta; order Hemiptera; family Delphacidae; genus Laodelphax; species Laodelphax striatellus. Next base: position 53,756,510 of record CM029531.1, read on the forward strand.
AAAATCATTTCGGAGATTCTAACTTCAATGGAGATCTATACATTAATTTATTTGTAGCCTAAACAATTGTCACATTACATTGAATTTTAAATGTCACTCAAATGACTGGATACTCGTAAAATTAAGTGACTCTCTCTCGTGGTATTCAACACTGAGGTTGGTTTGCAGCATTACGCCATTCTTCTCTTCTTTCTGCTTCCCTCTTCATTTCGTGGTAGGTACTGCAGCCATCGTCATTCATAATTTTCTGCAGGTATGACATCCTTGGTCGTCCTCGGCGGTTTCTTCCCTCTATCAATCCTTCACCTATGATCTTTATTAAGTGACTACCAGAATGAATATGCCGAAATTATTCTTATACCAGGAATATTATTCATGTAAGGTACTGTATTAGAAAAAATATGTTAAGATACATGTTTTTTCAAGTTTGAAGACGTTGATATTGAATATTAGTTTCCACATAGTAGCACATCAAGACTAGAAACAGTTTTCTGATTTATATATACCTCTAACCGTTAATATATAACCGGGTAGAGCAAGAGACCGAACCTTAATCAATCCTTCAGGCCGTCTATATTAAGAGTACAAGTAAAATAGTTCAGCAGCCTACAGTCGGTCCATGTGAAAGGTGGGTAAAGTGTGATGGTGGGGTGGGGATAGTGCTCTAAAATAAAACCGAACCGAACCGAGCCGGTTGACCTGTCAGTGAAGGACTTGAGCATAGCAGGCGAAGGGCTTCCAAGGTGCATGTCAAAAGTACAGAGCTGAATGATTGAAGTGAATGTAAGGAGGGTGGAGAAAAAGCGAGGGAGTGAAAGGTATTGGATCTTGGATCGGCATCGATAGGAGGAGGAGGAGGTGGAGGTGGAGGAGCCGGAGGAGGGTGGAAGGGGGTCAGAGTACTTGTTTTTCAAATGTCACTTAGGATCAACTCAACGGCTAGCGGAGAGGGTGGTTTCTGTTTGCCCGTATTCGTGTGAAGGTGTTCCCTTTGAAAGCAGTTGTAGTTCAGGTATATGCACTACAAGAGGGCTGTACAAAAAAAAAAAACATCGAACGCGGGCTAGTTGAGCTGGTAACGTTCCCATAAAACAATTTCTTAAGTACAGGTATTTCAATTACGGCTCTGACCTCTGAGTTCACATTCTCATGAGAATTGAAAGATTTCGTCTCAATGTTGTTTTTTGAGAGTTCTAAGCAGATTGATTCAATTACATCCCTTGGTTGAGAATTCAAGCAACATTCCTTTGAAATGTTGGAAATTCAGTTCACATAAAGAAATTTCCAAATCTCTTGATGATCATTGAATAGCGGAATTTTGCAGATGAATTAAAAATATTCTTGAGAAACTGAAAGTGTGTACTGCACTCTGCTAAAAATTCCTAATTTTTAGTGCAGATCACTTGAGCTTCCGTATATAAAACAATTCAAATTTCTTAACATTTCGATTCTTTGATTTTGCAAGTACATTCACTATACTATACAGCCAGTATACTAACTATAGTATAAGTATATAATATACTAACTATATAGTATTGGTATACTAACTACGAGTATATAGTAACTGTATAGTTAGTCTGTGGTACATTATATCTATCCTATATTCTTATATACTGCATGTTTTGAATACACAATTTCTTTTTAATGTTATTTTCTACAAGGATCAAAAATATTCATTATTATAAATACTACTTTTTATAAATTACTTTCTTTGAAAAAAAGAAAGAACACTTCTTTAAAAAAGAGTATTTTCTCTCTAACAACGCACTTTTATCACTTGTTCCTAAAAATAATCTAGTAACTCATACCCACGATGGAATCGTGATTTGTGAGAATGATTTCGAACTTTTAGAATACAAGATTGTCCATTCATAACCAAATTCAATTTTAAATTGAATTTTCAATGTTTGTTTCATAAATTCCACACAGAAATTTAGTGCATTCTTTATCACTCAATTAAATATCACAAATTCAAAAAAATGATTCAAATTGAAAAAATAAATGATTTTTAGAGATCCATTGATTAGAGTTTACTTGATGGAATTATTAAGGATTTTTTCTTGGAGACATTTTTAGAGTTTCCTGTAACACGTTTCCAGTATCGTGTATTTAGTTGCTGCACATACCTTTTCTTAGTCGCGCATCGTCAAACAGATCATAGCTTAGTTCCCAGATTGATGTAGACACAAAGCAAGGCAGCTTCTTTTCAAAAAAACCTGTTTACAGTTCACAAACTCAGGTTGCAAATTGGAGTAGGGAGTGCTCTGTCCACATATAATGCACCTGAGAACACTGAACAAAGACAAGCTGAACAAGGGACTCAGGGACTGTAGTTAAACAAGAGATACAGGATAGATAAATAAAGGAAAACAAATAGGGTATGATGACACCTGTGTTGTTCTCTGACACTATTTGGAGTTTCTCTGATTGTCAACATAGAACGCTATCTCTCTACCGTGACCCGACAGACTAATCAACTCTAATCTAAAACAATGAAAGATAAATTGGCCTTTAACTTTTCTGACAATTCCAGAAACTTTCAAATGGAATCTTTCAACAACAAAAGTGAAGAAAACACTTTCTTCATACATTGCAAAATGGGAGAATGCAATCGATATAGTAAACAAATCCCAACCTATCTCTGTACCGTGACCCGACAGACTAATCAACTAGAACAATGGAAGAATGTAAGAACAATGTAAATAATCCAGAACAATGTAAGATATATTGGTGCACAGCTTTTCTTACGTTTCTAAAATCTTTCAAGTGTAATCTTCGAACAACAGGAACAGAAGTAAAGAAGTCACTTTCTCCGTGTATCACAAAATGGGAAAATGCAATTTTAAATGTCAACAGATTATTGATTACTAATCTTGTAAGATTATCAGGTTATTGGAATCAATTAATCTTAATTCATGGATTGATTGTGAATTTTTATGAATAACATCTACTTCAACGACAATGGTCGAGTTATAAAAAGTAACTCCTCCATTAATAAGAGCATTCTTTGAAATTTTAGAATATGAAAATTTGTTGATTCTACATTATAGAACTGTTAAAACTCCAGTATAATAAACTGGAGAGAATGGACTCTTTTCAAGCTATAAATTATTGGATTACAAGCTGAACTCAGCAGACGTTGTCATACCGATTTCTTCTTCTAATATCAAACAGCTGTGGGTCCTCCTCTGGATTAGAAAGAACAGGAAATAAATCATCAATAATGTGTGTTGAAAAATCTCATCAACCAATCACAATATTACACATCTCATATTCATAATCATAATATTATACCAGTAAACTGAATAACAGTTATTCATTCACTGTTGTTATTAATTTCACTGTATTATGCATGTGCATGTGGCAAACCACTTTAACCAGTTTTACCTGTTGAAGTAATCAGTAATCTGCTTTAAATGGAATGTAAACAAAATAACTTTCATAAGGTTATATGGGATCCTCTAGAGCCTCTAGTGAGAAAACCAATCGTGTAAGGACGAAATTGATGAAACCCCCGCTTTCTTCATGGAATTCCACATCACAGAACAGTAGATTACAAATAATAATCTGCACATATAAATACATAGTTCGTTGGCAAATAATCCAACGGTTAACGATACTTACTACAAACAACTTTAAACAAACAGCCTCTTTTTAGGTGGCTGTAGATATCGATAATGTCGAGTTTACACATTGCCGGTCGACTAAAAATATATCGAATTGCTTTTCGACTAGCGTACCAAGCCAGTCGATTTATATGTGAGAGTTTCAGGACAATTTTTAAGGTTGAATACAAATTATAATTCAAAATACAGTACTAGATTATCAATATTCATAACAATAAATAAGCGTTCCCATAACTTAAATTTTAGAGTTTCCACTTAAACTTGTCGACTGGCAATAAGTTAAGGTGGCATAAGGGTAATATCTCCTGAACCTTCCATACACAGCTGTTAGAAGGAGCCAAACTCCTGCCCGTACTATCCAGCAATTCTTCATGGCTCGATAATAGTCAGACAATAGTTATCCGAAAGTAATTGGAGTGTGTGAGCCAAGTGTATATTAGCCTTCAACTGTGAAATGGGATTATTTATGAGCCGCTGTACAGAGCAAAGCAAGGCCATCCCTTCGCTTTGGCGTCGACTGGGCTACTCAATATTTCAATCTCCATCTCTCTCAATCTGAATCGCTGTGAAATCTCCATCTCTCTCCATCATGCGTCGCGTCGCGATTGCCCAACCTTGCCAAGCTACGCACCAACATCGCCAAAGCACAGACAACAAGTATAGTATAGTTAGTCTATACTATACAAGTATAGTTAGTCTATGGCCAAAGCGGGTTTCGGCGACCTAGCTCATTGGCTGATACGAATATTGCCAAAGAAGCGGCGCTCTCGCTCACTTACGGTGTGGCCTTGAAAGATGAGAGGACAGCTGCACCAAAACTACATTAAAAGGAGCTGTGATAAAATAAGGAACTGCAATAAAATAAGAACTACAAAATAAGGAACTGTGATTTGATTTGGGATTGGTTTGATTTTGTCTATGTGTCTGTGATGATGTTCAGATTTGATTCAAACTCTGTATGAAATCTTTAAACCACATTTTTTCAGGTATTGGAACGTTAGAAAATTATAATATAAATTGGGAACACAAATATAATAAACTAGTCTGAATACACTAAAAATTTCAAGTGATTTATGTGTTATCATCCCTTAAAAGAACGCTTATGTTAAGTTTAAGTAATTGAAGAATAACTTCAACAATGTATTTCTGGAAAAAATAATGCTGTTTGAATAAGTTTTTTTCAAGGAAAATAATGAATAATCAAAACCAGTTGAACAATAACTCGAAGAATAAACTATTATATTCAATAAATCGAATGGTCAATTCACATTCCTTACTTTTATAATTGTTACTCACATTTTAAAGTTTTTCATCATTAAGAAAGTAGCCTACAATCAATTTATTGTAGGATAAGAACACAGACGTCCAAGATAAGTAAAAACATATTCTCGTCATATTTTTGATAAATAATTATGTTTTTTATTTATTTAGCGTATGGCTTTCGTTGGTGGGGAGACCTAAAGGTCAATCAATAATTATGTTGATTGAAGTTTATTTAAGTTGATTTGAACATTTATTATTTATCACAAATTTCCAGCTCACGAAGCTGAAAAAAGATAACTTTATCAAAAGTATGACTTGAAATTCGTAAGCCGAATTAATAGAAATTCATGATAGTTACTAAACCATAAACCAGTCACGGTACAGTGGTATCAGGCCACCACAGCGAAGAATTTTGTAAAATATTTGTATTATTTTCTAATACTGTATTTGTATTTTCTGTTTGTTCAGCTAGATAGATTACAACGTTAGATGAGCACAATATATTCTGGTGCAAATATTTATTCTTCAAAAGTTTATTATATACTGTAATATAATAATTAGTCCAATACTCGAATAATCTTCTAGGTCTTATTTTTGAAAATATATCATAGTTTAATATTGTAGATCATTTACGATCTTGAATCGAAATCTTCACAACTTTAGCTAGATGAGATATTTTGGTTGGATAGATGATATTGGCTATCTTGTGGCACAGAAAAGAAGAGAGTAAGCCTTCTGTCTCTTCTTTTCTGTGCTTGTGGTGAACACGAGAACACGAACAGGCATGCATATGCATGTGTGTAAGTAGAGTGTACAGTATATAGAGCTGCAGTAGCCATTGTCCGATGAACGTGACTTGCCAGCCAATGATTGGACACGCTTTATCACGTGACCATGTCTGACCTTTTGACCTCTTCTTATCGTCACTCTGATTCTTGAGACTGAACTGCGCCTTGATTTCTGAACAAATGAATTATTTGATACGTACACAAGGAAGCTGAAATTTTCGAATGGTCAATATGAAATTGGAGTGATTAAAATCATATAATGGAATAAATTTAATTAATGTAAATAAAATAGAATGTAGTCAACATATAGCTTTATAAAATCTGGGCTATCACATGAAAAATACAAATTCCAAAATCTACTAACATAATATATGAGGACTTTCTTCTTTATCTGTGGAGTAAAATATAAATACTTCATAATTATTTTTCAGTAAATAATATATGAAGTGGAGATTTGTGTATTTGTTGTACAATAATTGATATTTGTGGCTCGTGAATAAAAGGATTTTTGCATCACTTCATCTGTGTTTGATTAAAGGTACAACAGGCTTACATGTAATTCTGTTCATCATCAACTTCAGTTGATTGCAATAAATTTTTCCTCAAATTGAAAACGTGAATATCGATCAACCATTTATAAGTAATTAATTTAGCACATATTCAATACAATGTGAGAAATTTCACTTTATAGAAAAATCAATTTATAGAATGATCTCCACGCTGCCCCTTCAGATAGGCAAGCCGCATAACTTTTATGTTTCGCTGGACGTATACCTGGATAGTAAGGGGTAAGAATAAATCTTTCGCGGAAGTATAAATAAAAATTAATACACGCGTATTATGTTTTATAAATTGTACTTGGCTTCAAAAACTTTACTTGATAAAATTTCTCAATAAAATTCAAATGCAAAAATCTCAGAAGAAATTCCAAATTTAATCATTTTCATGTTTGAAAACGCAAAAGCTTATGAAATTTGCCCTATAAAACAATGTCACACATTATACCATATTTTGAAGCTTCAAATGATTACCAAAAATAATTCCAATAGTTATCATATGTATTGTCTTCGCTGCAACTATGATTGTTCATAAAGGTGGGGTTTCGTTACTGCGACCAAGTGCCGCAGCGGAGCCCGACCCAGCTTTGCCAGATGCAAATGGTCGCAGTAACGAAAACTCACCTTTAGGTTGTTGTCTTTTCTCACCATTATTATTCATTTAAAAGAAATGTGTTGAATCTGTCAAGGCTTTTCTCCAACTATTTTTGGTAGGATGTTGCACTTCTGTTTAAAATTATATTCATTCAACAGTAACGTGAGTGATTCATTTATCATATTTTAAGCTCAACTTTTTCAATTATTACTATATTCGAGCATGAGATACAAAATCTTGAGTTACTTTCGGTAGGAGGGTGGTCTTCCCTTGTCATATTCATTTCACAGCAACGTGCAATTTGTTTATCATATTTAACATAATTTTTTTCAATTACTCAATGTTACAAGAGCGCGGTATTGCCAAAGTTGGGGTTGATGCGTGTGTGTGTATGTGTGTCGGTATGCTGACACACGCACAGGCTCGTTGTCGGGTTGCCTTGCGACACCTGGACACACCGGGGCTGGCTTTTGTAATGCAAACAGGGCCTCGCGAGGGAGCCAACCAACCCGCCATCACGTCACGTCACGATCCGACCCTCACGCTTCCTTCTTCCTCCCCCTCCCCCCCACCCTACCATCACCCTCCCTCGCCGCCATATTGATTTACGGGCCGCCGTTAATCCCCCCCTCATCTCTCTCCAAACAGTGAACACCGATTAACTATGATGTAGTAGCTTCCTGAATTCGGTCTCGGTGCTCGGCTCAGCTTTGCTGCACCCACACGATATTAATATATTGGGAAGTGAAGAGTATATCATGGCAATGCGCTTTGAAACTGAGTACGCTTCAATCACTGTCTTCAAACTTGGGAGCCGGGAAAGTTTTCCACAATCAAGTGTGCATTACCTGCTCAATGCCATGATCATATTATGTTCACATACAATGTCACACTTTAGCTCGTTCATTTCACTACGCCACCTTGATTGAAAATTAAATATTGTCATTACAATTCATTTCATATTTTAACAATGTTCAAAGAGCATAATATGTTATCTATTACACAATATCAACATGGCTTCATTAAAGTGATATGGGTCAAATCTTATTCAATTTCAACTTTTTAAAAAGCTAATAATAATTCTGTGTAACCTGGCTGGCTCAGGTCTGGTGTCAGAGTTTTCAGGTCACTCCTGATCAGTTCAGGGTCTCTGACGTGACTTAACGACCGTTTCTAGGCAGCCGGGACCGACGGCTTAGCGTGTCCTCCGAAAAAAAAGCTTTAAAAAGCTGAGTTGATTCATTCCCTATGTCCACACTTGATCGATTTTGTGTGTGCGACTCAAGCATGATGTATAGAGGCACTGGCACTGGCCGAATTCTGTGTGGTACACAAAAATCGATAAACATTTATCAAGTGTGATTGTTTGTCGAAGTGCCTTAGCAAAATGAACCAGCTATTCTCGTATACTGCAATGTAAGAATACTCTACTGCTATGTTACACTAAACAACAATGAACTCTACTCAACTCTACTGTACTTGATTTTACTGTATTAAAACGAATTTCACTACACAATATCATGGAGAAGCGATATTCTCTGATCTGAATATTACTCTCTAATCTGACGATAATCTGTTCTCTGTGATAATAATATACAACTTGTTTGGTACCACTTCATTTTACATTAATCTACTTGATGAAAGAAATAGTCAAACCATAGTTTTATAAAACTGTTGTTTGACTGTTTATTTCTTTCATCAAGTAGATTAAAGTACAATGAAGTAGACAGTCAAACCACAATTTTATAAAACTGTGATTTGACAATATCTATGTCTACTTCTTTCATCATGCAGAAATACCACAACAACACACAAGTTTCTTTAATCTACTGTACCACTCACTCGATATCCGACTTCGCAGTAAAGTTTGTATACAGATCATGAGTAATTGAGCTCCTATATTTCAATGAAAAATATATCCTTTAGACTTTGTGGGCATGATTGCTTAATCAAGGTTATTGGATTCATATTTCCAATTGATATGAAATTAGATTCTCCAACCTATCTATATTATAGATAGGTTGGAGAATCAGACATCTTCATCTATGGCTCTAATATTAAATTTTTATAATATAATATAGATAGGTTACCTATATTATATAGATAGGTTATACCTTACATGGGCTTCTCTTCTCAAAATGTTTGTTCTCATACAACAAACATCAATGGGGAAATTTTATTCCTCATCATCATCCATTGAAAACTTGTATTATTGTTTGACGTTGCCCATAACATTGTACTTGTTTCTTGGCAACAAAATTATATTCTTCTAAATCCAAGAGCTTGTTGGGCATCACCGCAAGCAAAGAAAAAAGTTATAGTTTCAAGCTAAATCAACCCAATGTATCCTAGCTACTGAATCAACCCTATTCCTAAAATTGAAAATCGAATAAATGGAGTTTGTTCACACACGTAATCGAACAACTCGACACTCTTGAGAATGTACGTTGTATTTGATTGGAGAGTACGTAATCAAGATTAGTGCGTGTGGGTTGGCGCGTGAGAAATGTTGTGGTGCGGTTTAGAGCAGGGCAGAGCAGAGCAGAGCAGAGGAATGCCGGTTAATAAGCAGCGGTGGTCCAGGAGAGACCAGACCACGCTGCTTACGATTTGTCCATTATCGAAATTGAAAAATGCTCGAGCGCGCGGGTTCGCTCACTCACCGACGCGCAGGGGCCGGCAGGAAGAAAACAGCTCTTGATGGAAAAACACGTCGTCGTCGTCGTAGGAACCCTTCGCTAGCCCCTTCGTCGGTTCACCCTTCTTCTTCTTCTTCTTCTTCTTTTTCCTCTTCTTATTTCACTTCCTCCTGCGAAGCCCCGTTGAAAGGAAGGACCGACCGTCCGACCAGCTACACACAATAGCCCTAGAAGGGGGCAGCATTATATCGAAAGAGAAGATATTTTTTATACCCTCCTCCTCCTCCTCCTTCTCCTCCGCTGAGACCCCCTGCCGTGCAACCCAAGCTACCGGAGAACATCTCCGAAAAAGCCCGGTTCACAGCTCAGCCGCCCTACATCACTCATACACACACGTTATGTCAACATTCGTAGTTCACTGATGTCTCCGGCCGGCACCAATTCATTCATCATTCGCAAGGTCATTCAGAGATCACAATGCATTCTGCAAATCTTCATCGTGGAACTGGATTTTCTGAAGAAATGATGATCACTTCACCTCACGCAGGATGATTCGAAGAATGTTACACATTAACACATATATTTAGAGCTTCAGATTAATATAATTGACTATGATATGATCCGTGGCGAAGCGTGGTATGTTTGTAGTCTTGGTATTTGGTTTTTATTAGTTTAATTTCTCCAATTGTTTGCTAAATGATTGTTATTATTCATATTGGTTCACTGGATCACTGGATATCATATCACTGGATAATTAAGATGCACTTCAAACATTCATTTTATAATGGAGCGAGCTGGCGATGTCATCCATGCAAATGAAGGAATTAATCTATCAAGTATTTTTCTAAAAGGCAATAAAATCTGTTAAATACTTCACGAGTAAATAGGATTTAGGTTTAGTACTTGAAAATAAAATACAATAGACAGTGTTGTTGAAAAACGTCAAAGTAGAAAAACAAATTTAACCTGACGATCGTTTCGTTCTGGTGTTGGAATTCATCACTCTCAGTAAAACTTTCTTAAAATTTTCTTAATTTACTATAATGTAATTTAGGTTTTTTCTACTAGTTAAAATTTTATTTACATCAGTATAACTTTATCAGAAGAGTAAAGAATGGATATACAACACAATAGACTAAGCTTTGGCTTTGCTTTTCGCCATTTTGTATGTGAACTTTGCGAATGAACATACAACATTTTCAACAGTTCTCGTGTAGTTCATAAATACGGTAATCATGAATACATTATTTTTTTCGAATAAATTTCCATTCAGTGTACAAATCTTACTGAAGTAAGGTACAGTATTACATTTCCCCAATAAACAAATTAATTCTCAACTCAATAGAAATTCTCTGTTATTGTAGACAAAATAGAGTCATAATAATTATACTTGTATGGCCTCTATAAGTTTCTAGTTGTATATATAGCAGGATTCTTTAAACTTGTCAGAAAACAGCTGATTTAACGTTAGTAAACGAGCGTACATCAATCAGCTGTTTCTGACAATTTAAAAGAATCCTGCTATAGTAGCATCAAACCCACGAGTAGTGAAAAAACTCTACCTCTGTTCACCAGGAACAGGAAGAATGCAAGCAGAGAAAGAAACAAACTTACGAAATATTTTGAAAGATCACTCGTGTCCTCTTCCATTATTCGGCCAACACCTTTTTCTCCTTTTCTTTTCTCCGTTTTCTTCTCCTTCCCTATCACCGCAGACTCTTTTGTCCATCGTGCACTTGAGAGAGAGAGAGTCTCTCTCCTCCGCGACCCCTCTCCCGTTTAAATAACAATGCCACCGTTTTTACTCCTCATAATGGTAATATTGTTATTATACGATTGAATACGTAGACAGAATAAATCCTTTCTATTCTTTTCATGGATGGGCGATGATACCATTGAGCACTCCCCAGTTCCAGAAGCTCTTCACTTGCCGCCCGACTTTGTCTCTTTTCTTTTAAAAGTAAGTAGTGTAAACACGTGCCCCCCCCCCCGTAACCAGCCCTCTATTATTCGCTTTTCCATGAATAACTCACACCAAAGGGATGTGCGATTTGACTTGCTTCTTGTTGTCAATTATGCTCTTTGTTGTTGCATCTTTATTCAATTCTTTTGCGGTCACACTCAATTACTTGGGCTCGCTTTCAACAAGCATCAGGTGTTATTCAGCGCTTCCTTCATTCAATAGATTAACACCCCTATTGCTCTTAGCTTATACAATTGATAAGAATGGATTACCGTGACACGTTTTTGTGAGAAATTATGAGATCATAATACCTGTCACCTACACCAATCGTTAAAATTAAGCGAAGCTTCACGATTTCCTTTCATTATGTATTAAGTCACGGTATTGATTGTCAATGTTTTATTAATTAAATGTAAAAGTTATTGAAGGAGCAGAGCTATCTCTCGAAAACTCGATAATTCCTTCTCTACCACAACAATATTGTTATTTTCGAATCATCAATTTGATAATCTAGAAATCATATATAGGAATATTTTGGAATAATTTTTTTTTTCATTTTAAATCTTTGTATTATTAACTGTAAATTTTTTTTGAATTTGTATTTGTAAAAGTTATAGGTTTTATTGAAAAATAAATCATTATATAATTATTATTATTTATTTGATTGCTACTACAATTTGGAAACCTCTCAAAATGAGATAAAAACCCCTTTTTTTCTCGATTAAGTATGAAATTTGAATGAATACGATGTTGGAAAATGCGGAAACATATTTTCTGTATCACAGTATTTTACCAATATTCAAATTTTGAAGAGCTTGAGCTTATTCAGCAATAATTTGCAATAATCGTGTACCTAACATTGAATCAAAGAAGTTTCAATTATTGTTAAAATCCATTATATTCAAAGTCCTTGAATTACCGTCTCAGTTGAAAATTATGAAACTAAGGCTAGGCGTACACCGGTTAGTCAAGACAAGACAAGACGACATTAGTCACGTTTAGTAATTCACATTGCTTATAGCACACCGATGCAATGACTAATCGGTGTTGCTCAAGCAACATGTGAAGTACTAATAAACGTGACTAATCTGTCTTGTCTTTTTGACTAACCGATTACGCCTAGCCTAATTATAAACAATTTAAGAATTATGGTGACGATAAAGTTATCCTTATTCCTCTACTCTAGCATTAATACTCAGTAATAGTTTGATATTATTTCAACAAAATCTACAAATTTTCAATACGATTTGTTTAGTAATTTGGACAACCTGTATTTCTCTTTGTGTACCAAAAACAAAAACGTACATTTCAAGAATACAGTGCATTGAATGATGTTAGGGTAAACAGGTAATGATGTTAGGGTAAAAGTAATACAATACTTTTACAACGCTATTAGTTTGGTAATCTCGGCAACCTGTGGTTTTCCTTGTTCACCATCACAAAAGGGCGAACTAATTATAGAGTTTATTGAAAAGTGGTGGGGTAATAGTAATACAACTTTTTTGGTAAGGTGGGAAGATTCAAAGAGTTGTCCACTATTATAAAAAGGTAATAACTAATAATAGAATATATTGAATGATGCTGGGGTATAGTAATAATACGAGAACAAAATTCCTGGTAAGGTGGGGTTCTGCCTCGGCACTCAGGGGTCTTCAAGGATGAAAAGCAGTATAGATGAATCAAAGATTCAAGCGAATCATAGGACTGTTGTGAGCCCGCCTGTGACCCGGCCTTTCTCAGGTGGTGCTGACAAGTCACAGCTGCGTCGGTTACCACAGCCACCTGGATCAGAGTTGAGTTGCTGCCGGGGTTTCGCTCCTCAGTAGAGTCCTGCTACCGTCTGCTCTGCCTCTGATCTACCGCCCGACTCTTATTCTATTCATCATTAATAAATATTTCCTCGCAACTCCTCCCACTATCAACAGGAGGTTCAACGGTAAAATTTCATAACAGCCGAGATAGAATGGAAAGAGAGAGAGAGAGAGAAAATGAGGGAGGTGAGAGAGATTCCAGAGTGAGGAAGGTTAGAGACGGGGTGAGATAGAGAGAAAGAGAGTGAGAGAGAGAATAAAATAGAGTGAAGAAGAGTGACAGAGAGGATAAGAGCATCAGATAGATGGTTAGAACCAGAGAGAGAGTGAGAGAGAGCGAGATGAAGAAAGGGCGTATGTGATAGGGAGGTTTGGGGAGAGAGAGTATGTGAAACGTTGGATAGAGAGAAAGAGAGAAAAAAGGAAGGAGAGGGTGTAAGAAAGAAAGAGAAAGAGAGTGAGAAAGAGTGATTGTTGAGAGTATTTTTTGAGAAAGTGAGAGAGAGAGTACAAGAGCCGTCAATCAATTTCGACAGTTTTCTACGTTCCACAGCATGTGTGAAACAAATGATGCCTTCTGTATAGAATTAAAAATTGGAATCGATCGAAAGGTGTGATAGATGATTTTACAAAATCCAGAACGTCTTCTGTTTGCATCTCTATTTATATTAGTAACACATATCAAACTCCTAATAATAAATTTAGAACACTTCATCCAGTCAAATATTGGTATAACTACAGTATTTGTGTATTCACAATCATTTCAATCTAATTTCAGTTATATGATTATGGAATCAAAAAGGAAAAAGGAAACTGAAAAGATGAAAATAATACCGTTTCCTGAGAATTGTAACACGTAACAAAATCGTTTCTCCTCATAAAATAATGGAAAACTTCACTGTTTGTTAAAGGCTAGGCGTACACCGGTTAGTCAAGTCAGGACAAAACGACATTGATTATGAAGCAACACACACCGATTAGCAACTATATGAATTACTGTGACTAATCTCGTCTTGACTAACCGATGTACGCCTAGCCTTAGATCTACAAAATCAAGCTCAAACAGACTTAGATACTCCAAATTCAAGAACTTTGAAACAGTATTATAATGTGGTTTTTCATTGATAATGAAGTTGGAAAGAAATCAGCGAAAAATACATTTTGTAAAAAAAAATATTAGAATATCCTAAACTTGATAATTTTATGACCATTTTAGTTACATAGGCCATCTTGTAAAACTACTCTTGATGTAGTTAATTCACACATAACAATCAGAATGGAAATTTGTCGAGACTAAGAACATGAAATTCCTTAAAACCTACTTTCCAAGCACCCAAATAAAGTAATGAATCTTGATCTCTTGATGTAGTTAATCTACACATAACAATGAGAATGGAAATTATTTTTTGTCGAGACTAAGAACATGAAATTCCTTAAAACCTACTTTCCAAGCAACCAAAGTAATGAATTAAAATAGATTGAAACTACAAATCCCATTTCTCACTAGCCTTCCCAGCAACCATATAAGAAATTACAAACACTTTCAACAGCCAACCACAATCCAAAATTGTATAGCAATGTAAGAGGATTTGCAAGATGAATGGACGCAATGAAAGGACGCGTGTGATTGGAGGAGTCGACAAGTGCTCTGCTGAAAACCGGGACATCATCAACATAATTATCGCGAGGTGTAAATATATGAATGAGAGCGAAAAGTGTAGAAGTGAAAGGGGAAAAGTGTACGGTTGTCGAAAGGGGAAGTGAAATGATAATGATGATTTTTGTGGTCTAAGCCGATGGATGAAATGCCACTTACGGCTTGGCCAGTGCTGTTTGCCTCATTAGTCGAGATTCTAAAGACGAGCCCGAGGTGAAAGATGGAAGTAATGTTTTCTTGGGTCGGGTTTTTTGTCTGCCGAAAGTATGCGAATAATTAATTTGTCATGGTGGCTGTAGGTCTGTATCGAGTTGCTAGGTACTTGAATATCGTCCGGCACTCTGGATTTGCTGGGTTCTAGAGCCTCTAGATTCGTCGAGATGCGTTCATTAGCGTGTGTTGCGACTGCGGCGGGCGATCCCTAGCTGCCCTCCAGCTACTCCAATTAAAAGGGCGGCTGGCGTTTCGCGGAATAATCTGATTTCAGCTCCTTCATTTGCTCGTCCGGAAGCCCAGCTGAGGGTTCATTAAAAATAATCACTGAGAAAAAATAATAAAGCGAGCCTCTTCTGCCGCTGATGTTGCAATGCGGGAATATTTCTTTTCAGCTCTGCCCTGCACTCGACCAAGAATCTGACAAAACCGAGAGCCGCAGTCATAGAGCTCAGGCATTACACGGTTCATTAGCGGTGCAGTTCCATCCGAAACGTCCGTCTATGACGCACTACTTCCGCTGCCATGACTGTCGTACACCTTGTCCTAATTAAAACCATCAACCATACAATCGAGTTTCTCCTACACTTGCTGCAAACATTAATAAACTTTGCAATCTTCGTTTACTTTCATATTCGTAGTAGGGATTGGATGGATAATTTAATAATTTACTGTGGTAGTAGTAGTAGTAGTAAAAATGTCTTTATTTATGAATTAAACAGTGTACAAAAAATTCAACTCATACCAAACATAATGAAAATCAACATAATAATACCAGAATTACATATAATTAACAATGAGAAAAATCAAATTCATACCAAACATGATAAAAAACAAAATAAAAATAACAGAATTATACATCATTAAAAGAAAGAGAAAAAACCAAGACATTATTATGGCATAACCTGGAAGGTTGTCTGCCAAATTTACTGTGGTACTTATATTATAATATGAATATGGAAGCGGTTGTCCCAGTGGTAGCAGGCGAGTCTAATCGGTGAGATTAGATAAGAGACGGCGCCTACCACTCCTATTGTAGAAAAATATATGTTAAATATATGTTATAGAAGATTTGCAAGTTCTCAATATACTATTTAAGGCTCTATTCAAACGATTTATATAATATATATACTCCTGTTGTATCGGTGACTGGCTCCTCTAAATTTATGAGATTCAAAATCGCTTCCCGGTGGTTCGGAACCCACCTAAAGCTGTAAGTCCATCTATCTCTCGTCATCATCCTTCCCATTACACACGCACAAGCTTAGAGCTCATGTGGGAATCATCCCTAACAAAAAAAGTCATAATTTGATTTATACTGCAGTGATTAATCTACTACAGAGATTTTGTGGAATCTCTCCATTGTGAGGTGGAATAATGAGTCAAATGTTGTCTATACCACAATGACTCATTCAAAAACCAAACTTGAGTTTTAATACTTATGACATCATCTTCAGTCTTCAGTGTTAAGCTCAAAGAACATCTTAAGAGCTAGGCTCAACACTGAAGATGTTGACCATGAGCAACGGAACTCAAGTTTGTTTTCTGAATAAATCATTGTGGAGATTATAAATCATACGTAGAGAACTATAAAATGTACGACTTTGTAATTGGAAATCAATGAAATATCACGAAGAGATCTATGGAATGTACGACTTTCTAATTGAAAACCAATGAAATATTAAGAAGAGATCTATGATCTATTACTTTTTATGACTTTGTAATTGAAAATCCATGGAATTATGTACTGAAATCAAAATTGTCCTCATATTTGGAAATTGGAATCAGTGCGTAGGAGCCGTTGTTGTGTTAGTCAGGAGGTCTCTTCTCACAAGCCATCCCCTAAAGACTCGTCTGCGAGCCGTTTGCACGTCCGATAATTCAAACAGATTACCGGCGGAGGTGGCAGGTAGAAGAAGGAGTTGGTTGCAAGCAGCAGCAGCTTTGCGCTTAAATTAGGCAGCATTTGTTCAGCGCGGCGGCAAGACCCCTTCCCCCCTACCGCTGGAAACGACTCAGCTGCTGCTTCTTCTGCTGCCTTTGCTGCTATGCACCCACGGCGTTCCTTGGAATGGCGTTGCAAAGGGCACGAGGGTAGCGAAGAACAACTTTTAACTCCGTTAATTACTCTCCCTTTTCGAAATAATAATTCTCGGTGCAGGAGTGAGCAGGCTAGAAAAGAAAATGGCGCGAGAGCGAAGCAGAAAATAAGTTGGAGGAGCGCTACTTAATTACTTGGAATAATTTGTCTCGGCAGGGAGCCATTATCCATTATTTCGCAAAGGTGTCGTCTGCCCCATTGTTCTAGCTGATAATGATATCAGTCCATCACCAGCCTACACACACAGCGCAGCGCCTAATCTCTATTTTATTATTCGCCCTTTTTCATTGTCTCGGGCGCAATTTTTTATTAGCTGCCGCCGCAAGCTACAAACGGTAACCACTTCTGGCATTTGTCTGCCCTACAAACTGTTTCAATATCGATTTAATCTGTTGTCACTCATCTTATCAGTTCTTATCAACGTGTTGCGAGTTGATAAGCTACTTGACATGCTGGCAGATTTCACATATATGCGGAGCAGTTTGCTTCAAAAATAATATATGTTGATGGTTAGTTCCTAGTAGGACTCTATATAAACACCAGGTACACGCATCGTCTGCCATTTTGGGTCAGACTCCAGACAGCTGTTTATGAAATAGCTTTAGTTAGATGAGTGCGTACTGCTAGAATTTTTAAGATAATTTTCAAATTCAAATTCAAATTCAAATTCAAATTCAAATTAATATTTAAATTTGAATTCAAATTCAAATTCAAATTCAACTAAAAATTCAAATTCAAATTCAAATTCAAATTCAAATTAAATAAATTTCAAATTCAAATTCAAATTCAAATTCAAATTCAAATTAAATTCAAATTCAAATTCAAATTCAAATTCAAATTCAAAATTCAAATTCAAATTCAATTCAAATTCAAATATAATTTCAAATTCAAATTCAAATTAGAAAAATTGTTAAATTCAAATTTCAAATCACAAAATGCCTTAGTCTAGTATTGATTATACTCGTATAATTATTACATCACATATTATAAATGTTATCAGCTCTCATCGTGTCGCGGATTCATGATCAAGGAAGGAAAATCATATAGAACAATTTGGTATGGAAAAAACTCGGAAAGCTACTTCAATTCAATTCATTTATTGCCGACTTCCTTCCCTCATGTGTGTGAATAAGGAAATATTGAATATTCAGTATGGTTCCTTCAATATTGAGGAGTAGTCAATCAATAAGATCTGATTTATGGATCTGATGATAAAGTCTGAATTATATGATACTGTAGGTCTGATAATGTCCAATAAAATAGATCTAGTAATAGCCGTAATTTTTAAATGCCTGACAAGAGTTATAAGTGGAGTTGTGAGAGTTAGCTAGTTTGATTTGAATACCATCTAACAGTAGTTGTCTAACATCTAACATCAAAATGTCTAGAACTATTCACTCTTCATGCTATTAGTTGACTTTTGACCCAATAAAAATGTCTTGTATTCTAATGAGTTATAATACATTGGAACATTAGGAATAATTTTGTTCCACTCCATGCAGAGTAGTCTTTTAGATTGAAGTTGATGAATATGCATGCGTCTTATTGACTGAAGGGGTTGTTAAGAGCAAACCCCTCATAAGATGCATTAGTGATGGCAGGCAAGGGTTCTCTCATCATAATACTTTTTCATTGGTCTAATTCAATAGAGGTGGATATAAAAACAATTCGTTGTCTTTTCTGGAATGAAGTTGAGTCATTTCAACTGCATTTTAATGTTAAGCTTCCAACACAGACAAAAAATTACAATGGACTAGCATGGACTAAAACATTCCAATTGATTTCAAACAATTCAATGGACAAATGGACTTAACATTTCAAGGAGTATATCTGGTTAGCACTTTTGTTTGAATCTTCTCAATGTATTATCGTCCTCTTATCAAAAAAGCTCATAACATTCAAGCATTTAAAAATAGATATTGACCAGATATTGATAGAAATGATAGACATTTCTCAACCATAAATGCTAATTTCAAGTACACATTTTCTACTTTGATACAATAATATACTTTGTTTAGGAATGTTTACTTTGTTTAGCACTTTTGTTTGAGCAATTCTTGATTCTATTCAATGTATTATCGTCCCCTCATCAAAAAGTTCATAACATTCAAGCATTTAAACATAGATATTGACCAGATATGGCTCCAAAAATGCTAATATCAGGTACACAATCTCTACTTTGATACAATAATATAAAATGACACATTTCAACATTGTACATCTTGATACTTTGGAGCGAGATGGAATTACCCTAGAAAATAATGATAATATTGTTATTATTATTGCATGACTTTAAAGCGCATTTGTAAAGTATGTGATAAGAGTTGTGACCTGATATGAATATTCGTTACAACGTACTTGTCATTTACATCTCATGAATGTAGAATGAGAGAAATCATAGATTGGCTCGGCACATGTGAAACGACGGAAAACACGCTTTTAAGTTAAATTTTTCAGTCAGGATAGGAGTGGCCGGCTCATTAAAGATGTCCCTGACGCTCAACACTACTCCATCATTCGTTCCAACTCCAATTCCTATTCATGTGCTAAACAGTGTCAGTTCAGTTCAGTTCCTCACATCAACGGTTCTTCGTTATCGGTTTGATAGAGGCCACTATCTTCTTATTTATTGGTTTTTACGTTTGTCAATTCCCATGTAGCCTACTAGTGGTACTTGTGGAGTAATAGTGGTGATAGTGATTGCAAAATTTCTCCAACTATCGATGTATCGAACAGTAGACATCGATTCATGATTGATCGATACATCGATGTCGATGTACTCCTCATATGTGGAAACCGAAAAAGTGTCAAAAACATAGGAGTGACAATGCAAAATGTCTACTCCAGAAGAAACAAACAATGAATTATCTAAATTATCTATTATAGTAATCAACAATTAATATGATTCCACCATGAACGCTATTCTGACTGTATACTCGTATGAACGCTATTCTGACTGCATATGAACGCTATAATGACTCAATTATTTCAAGAGCATTAACCATTTTCGTTAGTACAATTTCGGTTGTTGTGGATCCAACATTTCTCACTTGATCAAAATATAGACACTAGATTGACTTAGAACGTAAGATAGTACTCACAAATTATGTGTTAAACTATTGTTAAACTATTAAACTATGTGTTAAACTATGTCAAATTATTATGTTAACACATAATTTGTGAGTACTATCTTACGTTCTAAGTCAATCTAGTGTCTATAGTTAGTACAATATTTCTAATACACATGTTTTAAATTTTTATTTGATAAAATTACGACCAGTACAAAGTCCACAAGAGATAATTCATGAATACTTGGTGCGTTTAGTCAGCGTTTAATCAGTACAACAATATTATTTTTTATCGCATATGTACGTAGTTGGTTGTACCCAAAGACATTAAGACCAGTTCAAGGCCTACTACTACAGGAGAGAGGATTGCCGGCTGCGTGTTCCATTGGATGGGGGGGGGGGTGTAGTATGTACTAGGGGGTGCGAAGGGTGAGGGAGGATGGGGGTTGAGAAATCTCGGCCCCGGATCGCGCAGTGAGGGGTTCAAAGCATATGCACGGTAAGGTCATACCGCTGTACGTTGCGGGCTGTCCTCTAGTTTATACGTTAGTGGGGCTTCTGATCAGCCTACTTGGCGGGATTCCCCTCCAGGCATTGCACATAAATCTAGTATCCAGGTGTGTGCAGCCGTATGCTCAGGGGTTGGTCGTCGTCGAAGAGAGGCTTATATGCGTTTTCTATAAACGGTTTTCGGTCTTGTTTTTTGCACTGCTCGCATGAATGCCCCCTCGGGGAGGCTGTACGCAAGATAAAGAACCACCGAGAGGGGGATCCCCCTTCAACGAAACCGGGAGCCCCTCCTACTGCCGCTCCACCCCCTCCCCCCCACAGCATCCGACCCGGTGCAACCGACCATACGGTACGCGCACACACCCGCATCCGCCAACATCTTTTCAAACTCGTTCTTGCCTCCCCCCCGACCCCTCGCCGCCCGAAAGCACTTCCTCTCATTAGTCTTATCCTCTTCCCTTTTCTTCCAGCAGCACGATGCGAAATTATGAATATCATGTCTCAACCGATCATAATCGTGATGAATTCTTCCCGAAATGATGTGGTGCACTTCACTAGTTTCAAAACCTTCGTGGATTAAATTGTTCATTCAAAATAGTATCTTTTTCCTTGCTTTTTTTCTATCACCATTTATTCCATACACATTCAAGTACATTGAATAGTTCCATAATGTTAGTATCTGTAATGTTAGGTCGTAATAGAACACACATCTTGTTATGATGCAGAGTATATTTAAGAACAGATATTTCGGCTCCGAAAAAGATGAGAAAGTATGTGAGTTACATATCATTTTGTTATTGTGGAAATAGAACACACATCTTGTTATGATGCAGAGTATATTAATTATGAACAGATATTTCAGCTTCGAAAAAAGATAAGAATATAACTCACTTTACATCATATTGTAATTGTTTTTCATGTTTAATAAATTCCTCTGGACATGGTTTCCTACATGACAGATAAAAATGAAATGAAATGTTTCATTAATGTCATGTTATAAATTTACAGAAACTGAAATTTTCGAAAATCACTCCCTTCAAAATTTTGAATTGAACTTTACTGCCAAAAAATAAAACAATTGTACTATGTAAACTCTCATGAAGTGAGTAGCGTATAATACCTGTAATAAAAATGACCAAATAAGTATACCACGCTTCGCCACGGGTCCAGTTCCACTTCACAGTGGTATATTGCTGTTTAGGATGCAAATAACTCGCAACTCCCATGATTTACAGCAAGAGAAACGTTCACCTAGAGGACCTAGTTGTCAATTTGGGTTGTCACGTGCGTTCGGACAAAAGAGTCGAAGACAGATTTGCTTAACGGTGCCCGGGCAAACTATTACTTGACCGTGACTATCTGTGTGAGTGAGCCTTTTCAGAGGTGCACAAAGCGTGATCTGCATAACCTGGTTAGAGTGACACACATTGCTCTTATCGATCAGCATACATGCACAACGGCACATGTCAACTATTCGACCGAGACCGGCTTTCAATCAGAATTGATGTGCTGTAGATGCAGTACATGTAGCCTATAGCAAGTTCAACTTATATTAATGATAATATAGATCATGCAAAACATGCGAATATATTAATGCTATAGCGATCATGCGAATCAGATATAAAACAATATTATAATGATGTTTAACAACAAGTTTTGGACAGTTTTGAAGTTTGTGGAACAGCAAGTTCCTGTTACACACTATAGAAATCCTAAAAATTATATAAATCAGATAAATAATACTACAATAAAATGGAGTTTGTAACCATGATATTATTATGTATTTTGTTAAATCCATCCTATCACTGATTCGGTTTAGATGTTTTGAACATTTGGATACTACTTCAGTGCTGATTTTAGAGACTGATTGCCAATATTAGAGAGAAAATGAAGTAATATTGCAGTAATGTCCAATTCCCAATTTATCAGAAACAATATACATTTTTATTTGTTTATATGTTTTTCTTTTGTAATAATTGAATAGTCAATATCAAAAGACATAGACAAAAGACATATTAAAAGTATAGTAATTAAATAGTCAATGCACATTGACATTTTCCATTTATTCTATAAATAGTAGTAGTAGTTGGCCTAGTACTATCATTAGTGATTATTATTAATTATTAATTTTTATTATAATTTTTTATTATAAAAATTAATCATCAGTACTATTATTAATTAATTTATAGAGTAGTAGTACTACTACTATTCTATCTAAAAATAAATAATGATACTATGCAAGTGGACATTTTAAAATCTTTTGTTGAAATTATAATTGATTGAAAAACGTTATTAAAAGTAGTCATGCATGGGATTTATTCACCCAATCTGGCATTCAAAATACTCTACTATAGCAATATTACTGCAGTGAATTATCATCAAATTCTGCCACAACTGCAATGATATTATTAGTGTGCTCAAGTGGTTCTTTGTTGTGCATCTTCTATTAGCGGCGATTTGTTTTGTAAACAAGCACGCGCGCACGCAGAGAACGATAGAAATAGGAAGAAAGAGTGTGAGAGAAGGATGAAGAGCTATTGTAATGCGGAGCGTGAATTATGCGTGAATACGCATTGAAAGCGAAGAATGCGCGTGATGCGTCTATTGTGACGTTTAAGCGCGAGCTTTCATTCACAATCCCGTTGCTACAACTGACGCAGTACCTACCCACTCACTCTCCTTCTTTCTATATACTATTGTAAATTTTATGAATGAAAGCTGGAATAAAAAGGCAGGGTATGAATGAATATATGTTTGTAAATCCTCAGTATTGTCCGAGACTGGTGTGTACGCTGGCTAGGTCTTTGTCAAGCCGCACGCCACCTTGAAATTCTTCCCATTGTCACACACTTGTCGGTGTCTCTTTAAAAGCAGTGCCGATAGAAGATGCGATTAACAGGGCGCTTATTCAAATACGCCCCTCTATCTACTCAATAGACATCGATCGACTTCGCCTGCCCATTCAATGCCACAATAATTAAGTCTCTGTCAGAAGACTTTGCTTCTTCATTATCAATGCTAACAAGTTAAAAACACCCTTCCGATAATCAAATGAGCATTTTCTGTTCATTCTATACACATCTCTGTACAGGGTTGAGGAGCAATAAAACTACAAGAAAACGTCTAGAAACTAATGGGCATTTAATAAACTTTGCATACATTTCTGTCGAAGGTTGAAGGCTATGAAAATAGTATGAAATAGTCGAAGAATCATATAATGAGCATCTGGTAGACTCTGCTTACATTTCTGGTAGAAATTGAGAATCATATAATGAGCATCTGGTAGACTCTGCTTACATTTCTGCTGAAAGTTGAGGGGATCCCATTCAGAAGTCAATCTGCTTCCTTCAAGAATCGATTTTAATCTGTGAACATTGACAGTAAAATATGTAAGTGGAATGAATAAATTGTGGAATTGTGAAATAGGATAAATTGTAAAATAGGATGAATTGTAAAATAGGATGAATTGTAAAATTGTTAATTGTAAAATAAATGGAAGATTTATAAAACAATGTAGGAAAACTGAAGTCATCGAAATTTGGTTTGAAGTGAAAGGATTTTCTGTCTTGTTATTTATTTTGCATTAATTTTGGTTGAATATTTTTTTAAAGGAAATTTTAAGTAGTTCTTACCAATTCAACTATTTCTTTACAATAATGAACATTATAACATAAAAATGGATCACGTTCTGTCTATATAAGAAAGTTCTGTGACTCACGAGATAACATAAATTTTCTACAAAAAGTGTAAGTAATTGAAACTGAATTATCCACTCACAAATTCAATAGTGATTTGTGGAAGGAAGTTATTCAACTATTGATAAAAGCAAGTTCAATTAATTTTCTTTTAATTTATTTTTTCCCAAAACAATAGGCACTATCTCACTCATTTCTTCTCAGATTGTAATTCTAACAACAGAAATTTAATTGTTCCAAAATAATGGTATTCATCGTTCGATAACAAGAGAATGGAGTCAAATAATGACGTAATAGCAGCAGCCAATGAGAGCGCGTCGTGGGCGTGGGCTCCACCTGATCGTACTCGCACGCGATTGGTCAACGTTGTGTAACGTTGAAATTTGCATCCACCAATAGCGTTGAAGAGGGGCGTTCCTTAAGCAACCTGCTTGCTTGTTTCTTCCTACGTATTCTTTTATTTATTTCTCTATTCTCCAAACGTATTGTCTTCTCATTGTGAATAGATTAAATTATTACTGAATCTGTTTTCTAAATAAGTGGATGTTGACTATTATATTAATTTTATATACTACTAAATTGATTCAGCTCTAGTAACAAATTGAAACATTTTTCAAATTATATTTAGTATTTTTGAATAAGTATTTCCAATTGTTTATTGTTAATACGGTTTGTCTAGCTGCCTTCTAAGATTTGAAATAGTTGATCTACTTGATCTTTCTTGTTCTTTTGAGTGTAAATCAAACCTGAGGTCTGTTTGTTTCATAAAACAGGTGTGGCAGGCTACAGGTGGAATGGCAAACTCACACAAAATGTCCGAAGTTGGGTTATGTCAACTCAAGTGTTGGACTTCGGACATTTTGTATGAGTTCGCCATTCCACCTATATTAATAGCCTACTACACCTGTTCCATAAAACAAACAGACCTCAGGTTGTAAACAGGGCTCACACTCAAATCGAATGAAATTAAATGAAATAAAATTACGTCCCAAATATTCACAATTGAAATAGATAATACAGTAGGAATATACATGCATAAAAATATACAAGGAATCTCCCTTCAAGACTATTCTTCTTTTATTATTGTTGACTTTAATCATTAGTAGCATAATGAATTCATATATCAATCAATCAATATTTATTGCCAAAAAGAATAGCACGACAATATAGGCTGAAATTCAACCTATCGATTGATAGTGCTAGAACAAGTCAAATTCGTTCTTAAGGGGAGTCCAACCTCCTATACTGCATAATGTTAGCTTTGGGACACATAACTCATAAACTATAGAAGCTATTCATTTGATTTTTTTTTTGTTTGAAAGAATAAACATTTATCTAGTTCCTTACAAGGGTTAAGCGCTTATTTGAAATAATATGTAAAGTTTCGCAAATTGTTTTCGACAATCGAACCGCTGAAAAAGAGGCCTGGAAAAAGAAGAGAATATTGGAAAAATAGCTGCGATGTTCTACTTGTTGAGTGAGATAATTTGCGCATAGTACAGGCAGGTACCGCCGCCAATAATTGGACGACTCACAGCAGTGAGCCACGAATCCGTTTCGGGGAAGAATGGATGCTGGGGGGAGGGAAGGAAGAGGCAATAAAGGAAGAAGAGGGGGAAGAGATATTGCTATCAGGACGTGAGTCTCATCCTAAATCCCTCAGGCCTTTCACACTGAGAAAAGCCTCTCAACGCGTTCTGCTCTCTAGTCGGCTCTCGGGCGCATACAAAACACCCAGCAAGGCACCTCTACCAGGCATCCACTATCGCAAAAATGCTCTCTGTCACCTTTCAACCACTAATGCAATCATATTAGATCAGTCGGCTTTATATTGGCAATGTCATTGTCATTCCAGTGTACACTTTGTTATATTATGATTATTTATTTTATTAAGTTGTGAATGTGAATATTTAGACCCGTGACAAATGAAAGTCATAAAATTTCTACTTGAAGTACAGGCTTGCAGTAATTCTTAACCTAATGAAACGTTTATTGTGAATGAATAATTCATTAAATTAATCAATTCTTCATTCAATAATTGAGTTACAATGAATTTGTAACTCGAAAGCGCTCCGGTCAATGTGAGCATTGACAAATTAACTAGAATAAATCCGTCTATCAGTAGTTAGTTTAACAGTTAATTAACAGTTAAACTGTCTATGATATGAGTGACACATTCATCTACATAGTAAAAATTGACTACATCTTAGTTATTCTATAGTAACCTATTGTTTGGAGTTCAAGTCTCGTCGTCTCTTTCACTCTTTGGAATCGTTTTCATCTGAGAACGTCTGACGTCCCGTCCCATCTTCCAGCCATTTAATTTAATTTAATTTAGGACGTTCGGACATTTTCGGACGAAAACGGTTCCAGTGAACAACGAGACTAAGTTTGAAGATTTCAAGAATAGAAAAGTCTAATAATAAAGTTATGTATAGCTGTAGAAGGAATCTATCGAATTTGACCGAATTGGAGTAGAATTTTATTTTACGGATCAAGTAATGAGAAACAGACCTGAAAATAAATCAACAAACTCATATAGATATTTCCATAAACATACCCTACTGTACCCTACCTTCTCCTTTTTGCATTGGCAAATTTGAAGTATAGAAACTATCATTTTCTAGCAGGTCACCCGTGCTTCGCTACGGGTTCTTAGAAATCCCGTCGTGGTTAAGAGACAGACACCATCTCATTTTTGTAATAGTATAGATTTGAATACTCATCCTATGTAAGCCTCATCAAATCAAACCCTCATCCAGTCTTCCAGGGTGTATGTGGAAAAAAATCTATGGTTGTCTATAATAGTAGAATTACTATATTTCGGAAGTAATTTCAGATACAAACAAACAAGTCACGAAGAGAAAATTGTGTTGACAAACGAATAATAAAGATGCAAAAACGGAGGTAGTAGGAGGAGAAGAAGAAGAAGGAAGAAGAAGAAGAAGAAGAAGAAGAAGAAGAAGGAGAAGAAGAAGAAGAAGAAGAAGAAGAAGAAGAAGAAGAAGAAGAAGAAGAAGAAGAAGAAGAAGAAGAAGAAGAAAGAAGAAGAAGAAGAAGGAGGAGGGAGAAGAAGAAGAAGGAGAAGAAGAAGAAGAAGAAGAAGAAGAAGAAGAAGAAGAAGAAGAAGAAGAAGAAGAAGAAGAAGAAGAAGAAGAGGAGGAAGAAGAAAAGGTAGAAGAAGAAGCAGTGGGAGCGTGTGGTTGACGGTGGATGAGTGGGTGGGGGGTTAGAGGGGGGGGGGGCGTCCGAAATGAGCGCTTACCGCAATCATCGTCATTACCATCCAACATCAGCCATCGTCATTATAATAAATACTCACTACTCACTCGTCTGATGGCGCTGATTGCTGGGTGGAGTCGGCCCGTCAGGCCCACGGACGGCCCTAATATCCACCATTAGATGATTCGGAGCCCCTCTAACCTAACAAGACTCGGCACTGCCTACTTGTCTACCGCCGTCGACATCAATAATCATTATTATTTCAGGACGCCTACAACCGACCGAGCATACACAACGCCTCCCGTCCATCAACAGCCTCATAGGACTCAAACATGTAGTTTGCCGAGATTCATTCGGAAATCTTTCATAAAGTTGATGTAGCTATCTGATCTATCTCACTCGTTACTGTATTACTGACACTTCTCATTTAGTTAGATCCAATGCAAACTAGAAGAAACGAAACAAAACAAAACGTTCGCATCAAACCAGTGGGCAGATTTAAGTAAGTAAGTAAGTGAGAAGTAAGTATTGAAGCATCAAACCAGTGGGGCAGGTTTAAGTAAGTAAGTAAGGAGTAAGCATTAAAATAAGTAGGTAATAGTAGTTAAGTAGTAAATAATAATGAACAAGAAAAGTTAGACTTCGCCATCACAGGATATAAAAATGAAGGCTGCTTCTCTCTGGTCTCTCTGGATAGTTCAACAATAAAAATGAAAAATGATGACTGCTTCTCAATGGTCTCTCTGTATTAAATTAATGAATTGTTATATTTTTCTTCTCTGAATTGTACAAAACTCATTCACAACTTGATCTACGCCTACGGCATCAATGGCAACGAATGACAACGATGACTGCTTCTCAATGTCCTTTCTGTATTAAATATTAATGAATTTTCATATTTTTCTTCTCTGAATTGTACAAAACTCATTCACAACCTGATCTACGCCTACGGCATCAATGGCAACGAATGACAACGATGACTGCTTCTCAATGTCCTATCTGTATTGAATTAATGAATTTTTATATTTTTCTTCTCTGAATTGTACAAAACTCATTCACAACTTGATCTATGGCATCAATGGGAACGAATGACATCATCCACAACAATGTTTACTCCTCTCTTCAATCCTTCACTAATCATCTAATGCTAATCAATCAAGTACCCAAACGAACAACATCACAACCGTAATTGGTGAAACTGTTTGTTTAAAAAGTTGTAGAGAATTGCAAACGACACTCTTGTAGTGTACAGTTCTTTTCAATCAATTACTAATCAAGCTACGATTACAGCACAGCCGTAATTGTTAAAACTACTCGATTTAAAAGTTGGCGAGAGTGAATACGGATCAGAGTTACTCTGTTAACATAGTTGAAATAAGCTTGCTGCTGATTGCCGAGAGTCCGTTGGCAGCTGAGAGTGTGGAAAAGTGTCAAGTCAGTAAGTGAGCGATGTGAGTACGTAATTTAACGTTTCGTTGTATTTTCTAATGACTGTAATTACTAAAATTGTAGTGGAAAGGTGAGGAGAACGGGATGGGATCACACCACGGCTGCTGGCAAACACTCTAATGACACGCTACAACCAGCTAGCAGCAGTACTGCTGATGATTACTAGCGCAACTGAAAGAACGACGAGTCATTGTGCCAGTCATTAAACCACTGCCTAGATATTTAACTTTTTTCTCTCGCCCTCAACCTGTGGCTAATGTCTATCTAGTCAGCGGACGAGCTAGTAGTTGATGCTCCATGAATTTTTGTAGTCACTACTTGTTGATCTTCGATGACTCTTATGGCTGGTTTTCACGATTCTAGTAGACGTTCTAGTTACTGGAGACAGGTTGGATCATATGATCGTCTATTCTGTACAAACAAATAGTCCAATGCACACTGAAACAGCTGCTTTGGTGTGCATTGGACTGTGTTGTATAATGATCATGATCCCTCCAGTAACAACTGTCGAAACCAGTAATATGTTGTGTTGCACCAGCAACCGGGATCAACTACTTTGAATCAACTGATCGCATTCAATTAGCATTGTACTGATCCTGGATCAAAATTCATCTTGCTTAGTGCAACTTAACATTACAGATTTGTGTAACTAACTAGAGCAGATACGAGAAACTTCTGAAACAAGGAGAAAGGTTTCTTGAAACAGGGAAACAATAGAGTTATTACAAAGTATTAACAAAGTAATTACAAAGAGTAATACTTTGCGCTCGAATTAAACTTCAATTTTCCACAGTAACAAGTGAAGATAACGAAACAAAGCAAAACATATCGTATTTTACCTCAAAATATCTCACACAAATATTGTCCATTTTTCGAAAAACAATTTTGTCTATTCCACATTACTATATTCCGTGGCGAAGCGTGGTATGCTTATTTGGTCATCGCCGGGTATATTTCCTATAGGAAATAAAAACAAACTCAAGTTTCAATGCTCATGGCATCATCTTCGAAACTTCTGATTTCAAATATACGGTATTAATGTGCAATAGACAAAATTGTTTTTCATTCTTACCTACTATGGAGAAGTTCCACAATATCTGTGATGCAAGTGTTAATTTTCAAATATTATCATTGTCACCTATTTTTTCGCAGTACAATTCAATCCCGAGCAGGAATAGGTTGTTTTTCATGCTTCAAAAACAGTCAACTGTATGAATCTTTCTTTTCCAACCTAACCTCTAATGTTTTCCAGCTGCACTCAAATACAAGCACTTGTTTACCGCCTTTTCGTCCACATTTGTTGTCAAACACAAGTCAAATTTTGGAGGACCCCCACCTTCCCCCTCCCCCTTGCCACAAGGAAGGCGCCCGCCCAACATTTAATTACGGAGGGTGGCCAGCAGGCAGGCCCAGGCCTTCTCCTCTATATTTATTCTCGGTGTCGTTCAATCAGGACTCATTGTGCTGTCGCCGTCCTGATTAACATTTGATGAAGTCGTCTGGCATGCGACTGATCGCACCCCCACCCCCCCCACCAACCACTCACCCAATGTCAGTCCCACTCGCCACAAGGCAATTCCCACACCAGAGCAATCAACCACCTCCCCCCACCCTCCTCGCCAACAGCACATGTCAAGGGAGGCGAGACACCACTTTGGTTGACTGTTGACTTTTCAGAGGTTCCTTGTAATTTTCCGTAATGATTTTCAATACTTGGGTTACAAAGGAGTAGAGACATTTCGGAAAAGAGCACTGAATCTTTGTAAATTATTGTTTAATTTACAAATTGTTTTACACAAACAAAATTTGCAAATTGTTTTTATTAATTTGTGGGTTGGGTGGAAGAGGGTGTTCTTATGCCTCAACTTCGCTCATACCTTTTATCATTAATTTACATAGTCCTATTTGATTCTCGGTTATAACGCCGAAAATTCATGAGTTTTCCTACCTGTATCGATAGTTTGTGACTTAAGCAACACGAATAGGCGAGAATACCGGGTTAAAGTCCACTTCTAGGAGACAAAAAAGGTGTTTTCTCGATAATAACGATACTTTTTAAAGAAAATCTCGCGACTCTCGGTTATAAAGTCAAATATTCGGCGGTTTCTCCTCCTGTAACGGTAGTTTGTGACGTAAGCAACACGAATACGCGAGAATCCCAGGTCGAAGTCCACTACTTGAAGACAAAATAGGTGTTTTTCTCGATAATAACGGTACTTTTTAGAGAAATTCGCGCGATTCTCGGTTATAACGCCGAAAATTAATGAGTTTTCCTACCTGTATCGATAGTTTGTGACGTAAGCAACACGAGTACGCGAGAATCCCGGGTTAAAGTCCACTACTAGAAGACAAAATTGGTGTTTTTCTCGATAATAACGGTACTTTTCAAAGAAATTCGCGCGATTCTCGGTTATGACGTCAAATATTCGTGGATTTCTCCTCCTGTAACGGTAGTTTGTGACGTAAGCAACACGAATACGCGAGAATCCCAGGTCAAAGTCCACTACTTGAAGACAAAATTGGTGTTTTTCTCGATAATAACGGTACTTTTTAAAGAAATTTGCGCGATTCTCGGTTATGACGTCAAATATTCGTGGATTTCTCCTCCTGTAACGGTAGTTTGTGACGTAAGCAACACGAGTACGCGAAAATCCCGGGTCAAAGTCCACTACTAGAATACGAAATTCGTGTTTTTCTGGATAATAACGGTACTTTTTAAAGAAATTCGGCTGATTCTCGGTTATGACGTCAAATATTCGTGGATTTCTCCTCCTGTAACGGTAGTTTGTGACGTAAGCAACACGAATACGCGAGAATCCCAGGTCAAAGTCCACTACTTGAAGACAAAATTGGTGTTTTTCTCGATAATAACGGTACTTTCAAAGAAATTCGCGCGATTCTCGGTTATGACGTCAAATATTCGTGGATTTTTCCTCCTGTAACGGTAGTTTGTGACGTAAGCAACACGAGTACGCGAAAATCCCGGGTCAAAGTCCACTACTAGAATACAAAATTCCTGTTTTTCTGGATAATAACGGTACTTTTAGAAAAATCAGCGCAATTCTCGGTTATGACGTCAAATATTCGTGGATTTCTCCTCCTGTAACGGTAGTTTGTGACGTAAGCAACACGAATACGCGAGAATCCCAGGTCAAAGTCCACTACTTGAAGACAAAATTGGTGTTTTTCTCGATAATAACGGTACTTTTTAAAGAAATTCGCGCGATTCTCGGTTATGACGTCAAATATTCGTGGATTTCTCCTCCTGTAACGGTAGTTTGTGACGTAAAAACACGAATACGCGAGAATCCTGGGTCAAAGTCTATTACTAGAAGACAAAATTGGTGTTTTTCTCGATTACAATGGTCCTTTTTAAAGAAATTCGCACAATTCTCGGTTATAACGTCAAATACTCGTGAGTTTTCCTAATGTAACGATAGTTTGTGACGTAAGCAACTCGAGTACGCGAAAATCCCGGGTTAAAGGCCCGGGTTTGAGGCTTATAAATAGTATTTAGTGGAACCGGTCACCGTTACAACAGGAGTTTCAATTACCGTTTCAATAAATTCGTTTTTGTTACAAGTTCGATTCTTTTCATTAAAATTTTTTCAATCATTCAAATTACTTTCCAATTATTGCTCGAAGAAATCAAGATCTTGAGTTCCTTTTCTTCACCAAGTAGAGGAAAATACAACGTTTATAACGATCTAAGACTGAAACGTTGAATTACTACAGAATAGAAACTGAATGAAAGAGTTCATTTGGACAGAATCATTTCCGTACTAATAGTTGTCTTTTATTTCGAAAAGTATCAGCAATACAATCAACACCCGGCGGGGCTCTCCTACCCCCCACTCTTTTATTACTACTACCCCCCTTTTTTACCTCTTTTTCCCCCCTCTCCGCGTTTAACCCTCCCCTCCTTCCCACTCTGGTCCGATTGTTCCAATTTCTTGTTAGGACGACGACATCTCGCCTATTCATCAGCGATTCTTCTCAAGCCCGAGATGATAATTTAAAGTCGTGTCTGTGCAGTTGTCGACGTTCTGGCGATAATCTGGCTGACGAATGGAAGGCAGCGTCTTCGTCCTGTCTTTAGCCGCTTGTCTCCAAAAGCGTCCTGTCTTTAGCCCGACCGGGCGTGCTTCGGTCGCTTCTTGTGCGGCTTTGTCTTCTCATCACCATCATCATGGCAATCATTATCATCAGCTTCACCATCATCTAGGCCATCATCATCAGGTTCATCATCATCATCATCTTGGCCATCATTATCATCATCAGGTTCATCATCATCTTGGCCATCATTATCATCAGCTCCATCATCATCATTGTAATCTTCAGCATCGGTATCATCTTGTTCTTAGTTTTTTATTCGTAATGGTAATCGTCATCGTCAAACGTTTTCGTCGTCTTCGTTTTGTGTTGGCACACCTGAAACACACCGTTCTCCCCTATGTCTACTGCTAGTGATGTTATTTTTTATTCATTTGGGCACTGCTAACGCTTTGAATTCAAGTTCTGTTGAAATAAGGTTCCCCCTCATTCAGATGGGGAGTCGTACATTAGAAATATGCTCTGGTGCACAAGTATTTATGTAACAATAAAAATAAGGTGATAATATTCTTCTACATCGTGAGAAAAAAGAGATTACTTCGGTGGTCAACGTGAAGGATCACTTCGGGGATAACTTTGATGAAATTGTATTATTTTCTTTACGTTTCATTACTCTATTCTGCAATATTCTCACAATGCTTCAAGGTGCATATAAAGAAGATAATAATCCCAATCAACTCACCTTCCATCATTTTACAAGTAGGTATGTAATGGCTCTGATATGCCTGTTAACTGTTAACACTAATTTTCACCAGAAACCTTTTTTTGTTGATGCTTATATACGTCTATCACTTTGGTTATAAGGTGGAAGATGTCACTCAAAAAATGCCAAATCGAATGGGAATCGAACCCATGCAGCAACTGCAGACAGAAGTTGATCCACTACACTTCAGCCCACTTCGCAAGTGCAATTTTCTTTAAAGCCATTTATTGTATTTCATCAATTTCACCCCAGATCACCCCACATCAGTAAATATTTATTCATTAAATCACATTTATTGGATCAAGCAATACAATCTTATAGGAAAGAAAAAACAGGTGTTGACCTAAAACTCCTTCTGTAAGGCTAGGCGTACACTGGTTAGTCAAGACAAGACAAGACAAGATTACTCACAGTAATTCACATTATTGATGCTTATAATTGAGGAGCTCTATGCAAGAGGGGCGTGTGAGAGCAAATGTTAATTTTGAGAAAACGGCTTTCAAAGTTTCAACTCATTAGAACATAATTGTGTTAAATGAACTGCTACTTTGGTTTGAAATAATAGTTAATGTCAAATTCAATCTTTCAAGTAGTGTTGAATACCTTAGTTTATTTCTAGTGAATATCAATTGATAATGATAAATAAAATGGCTTACATCTGCCCTTTTTGCATAGAACTGTATAAATGTATAGAACTGTATTCCTCCTACGTTTTCTTCTACTAGATTCCTTGTCGACCTCTGCTGAAGTAGAACTATCACTAGAATATTCATCACTTGAAGACTCTTCCATCATTCAACTAACTTGATTAAAACTATTCTCAATGAATTTACAAGTCACAATAACTATTTAAAACTTCCTAAATATTAAATAAGAACTTTAAAAATGATTAATGTTGCTTGACATCAAGTTTAGTGAAACACCTGAACACCTCTAGATTCCTTGGCATGACATAACCTCAAACAAAATGACATAGAAATGTCAGTTTTCAAGATATCAACATGAAATTTGGAAGGCATGTGCATTGAGAGTAGATCTATCAATTGCACTGATCTCCGCAAAAAGGGCGTCTGTGACCACACGCCCTTCTTGCACAGAGCTCCTCAATTATTGATGCTTATGAAGCAGCACACACCGATGCAATGACTAATCGGTGTGTGTTGCTTCATAAGAAACTATGTGAATTACTGTGACTAATCTCGTCTTGTCTTGTCTTGACTAACCGGTGTACGCCTAGCCTTATATTCCACTAAAATGAAATAATAGTCACAAAATAATAATGTAATGTAAAAATATGTAAGAAATCATCGTTGATAATAACAAATCCTAAAACTCGAAATTCTTTCAGAACATCAAAAACGTGATTGTATACAAGACAATGTTACATGGTAGGAGGACACTTTTTCACCTTGCCAGACCAGGTACATTAGATTGTGGGGGACCTTTTACATGAGTTGGGGGAGACAAGTGATATGACCCGGAGGGCGAGCGACTCCAGATAACGACTGTAGTGGGTGGAAGGACACTGTCATATCCATTGCCAGTACCCCCCCCCCCCCTCACCACACAGATAGACGCACTCCGGCAACCGCACAAATTACCATCGTTATTACAGTTATTGTTTACATTGTATTTTATTGCCGGCTATATTACCATCGACCCCAACCCCTAAGGTTGGAGGGATGATTTTTTGTCGTAACCTCTACTCTGTGATACAATTCAAGATTTCTGCAGGGTTTCTACTTGCACATCTATCTTGTCAGTCATTTGATATTACTGTATGTGAGGGATCGCGGTTTATTTTCTTGATTGTTGTATTCTGTACTCACATATATCATCGAAATTGATGAGGTGTGATCAGTATATCTAGAACTGATTGATATTTTATACTCAATAAGAGCAGTAATAACATAACTCTTATCTCATTATGTACTGAATTATTGATCATACAACAATTCAAGTCGAACAAGTATCACTAGTTGTTCAACTACTTATCATCTTTCTGGTCTAGAAACTACCCACACTATTTCAAAACTAGGAATTGTTTTTCAACTTGTTTGTTACAACAAGTTTTGTTAACAACTTGAATGAATAATAATAGGGTTGTGTCTTTTATTGGTGGAGAAACTTTACGGGTGTTTTATAAGCCACTATTTGAGAGTTCCACCTCGTCATATTATGAGGGACATGGCATACTTAAGATTATAGTAGGCTCAACAGACCCATTTTAAATTTCCACTTGACAAAATTACTTGAATGAGTAATCTCACCTGGGATCGAAGTCACCACCCTTTGAACTTAATTGAGAAATACCTAAGATTTTAGTCGCTGGAGTGCACAGAAGTAATTAATAAATGGTTGTAGTGCGAGAGAGAAAGTAGGAATCTTGCAGAACAATTACTTGCCAATAGAAGGAGAGGAAGATAGTTGGAAGTTGGAGGAGTGCAGTACACTCTTAGGCAAAAGTATCTAGCCGATATTACGCAACTCCGCTTCGTCGAGGAAATTAAATCGAAAAGCGCAAAGTCGTGAGTCTGTGTCCCGGAAAATTCCATATTACTCTGAAGGCGTCCTTCCCTTTATTAGCTGGACAGCACAATGTGTCCCCACGTCGCGATTATAACGCAATAATGCCCCGAGCCTTTATTACTTCCTGTCTCCACACACCACAACGCGAAACAATTCAATATCGGAAGTCCGCAGCCAACCTCAACTATCTTCCTTCAATAGTGGATTATCAGCAACTAGGTTCATTGTTTCTGCCACTCCTGTATTAAATCGAAGGTGTTTATCAAATTATCAACTCGTGCAATTGGCCGAAAAGTTTATTGATGAATAATGTGATCCAGGTAATTGCCAGTATCATGAACTGATTTATAAATATTAGTTGAATTCTGTATGATCTGCAACTCTGTAGAGGTAATGTTCATGTGATATTTATTTATTCAATAAAGTACAATAATGAGCTCATGGGTATAATAATATGAACATAAGTAGGCTACATAACCTCTAGAACGTGTAATCCAAATTTGGGATTGAAGTAGTTTTGAGCTATGCCTGTTATTTCTCTCCACATATGTTGCAGTATATAACTGTCAACAAATAAACAAATAGGATTAAATTAACATATAAAAACAGACATAAAGTCTAAAACGTCTTCTTGACACGATATGTGCATCTTTGTAATGAAACGTTGTACAAAAGAATTAAGGAAAAATAACGTTTATTGATTGTCTTCCACAAAAAATTAATTGATTGGAGATCTTAATACAGTAGACCCTGGTTAACCGTCACCCTAGGGACCGGGACCGTGACGGATGACCGAATAGACGGATAACAGAAATAACATGATTTTAGAAAGAGGAATAAAGAAAACTGAACAAAGTTTTAAGTGAATAATACATATTATTTTGATAAGAAAAGAATGAAATATCAACTACAGAGTATAATTATGTACTGTAAAAACTTACGTGCACACCAGTCACAGTGCATTGCCCTATTTGTTTGTATAGAGTGGAAGATTATATGACCAACCTGCATGCCAGTAACATACACATTTTTACTGGTATCGTGAAACCGCGCCATTATTCCAAGAAGGTGTACTACGAGCAGTAAAATATCGAGAATGTACCATGATCGGGAACGTGCCATAATCGATAATGTGCCATGATCGAGAATGTACCATGATCGAGAATGTGCCATGATCGAGAATGTGCCATGATCGAGAATGTGCCATGATCGAGAATGTGCCATTATCGAT
Organism: Laodelphax striatellus; assembly: GCA_017141395.1. Classification (NCBI taxonomy): domain Eukaryota; kingdom Metazoa; phylum Arthropoda; class Insecta; order Hemiptera; family Delphacidae; genus Laodelphax; species Laodelphax striatellus. The sequence goes on from CM029531.1 coordinate 53,794,243, forward strand.
AACGAAGCGGAATCGACTAGCACAGAAATTCGAGCTAAGAGCCAGAAGACGACATCAGTGTCTTAATTATTCATAATGGCAAGTGGATAATTATTAATGTTTCTTGGAGCGAGCGGTGAGGTGCAAGAGAGAGAGTGTGAGAGAGTGAGATGGGCACGTGTGAAGTCGAACAAGAAAATCTGGCAAAGGCTTTGAATAATGAAATTGCTGGGGCACAAATTAACGATAAGGAACGTTAATGATAGGGTCTTATAAAGGATAAAGTTTCGGAGAGGCACAAAAGAGGCGCGAGTGGGGAGGTGCGGATGAATAACTTAAAGTTTCACTAATTAATCAACTTGACACTCGCTTTTATTTCAGGATCCGGGCGAGCCATAGAATTTCGTCGACGTCTTAACGGCGGCGTGTTCGTCTCTTACCCGCCCCGGCCCCGGCCCGCCCCGTCGCCGCACATAAATTACCCGACGGGCAACGCGATGGACCGCCGCTCTCCGCTGACTGATGGATAGATGGTGTCAGGCTGCCTCCTTCATTTGCATAAACAAGACATATCTCTCGGTCCGTGATCGGCCATCGCTCCAAATACACCAAACGAACGTTTTTTAAAATAGAAACATTTTCCGTCCAACTACCATCACTCATGTCTTCCCTCTCACTTCCCGAACTACCTTCGTCTCACTTCCAAGAACTGTTCCGTCGCAATACGAGTACAGTATAGTCGTTAAACTAATAAAGAGTAAAATCTAAACTAAACTAAACTGCATAAGTAGAAACTAATAGAGTCGTTTCAATACGAGTTCAGTAAAGTCGTTAAACAGAGTATAAACTAATAAAAACTAGACTAAACTGTATTAGCTTATACTAATTAGTTTTAGTTGAACTGATACAGTTTAGTTTGTACTAGTTTATACTCTTTTTTAGTTTAACGATTAGGCTAGGCGTACACCGGTTAGTCAAGACAAGACAAGACGAGATTAGTCACGTTTAGTCACAGTACTTCACATAGTTGCTTATAGAGCAACACACACCGGTTAGTCATTACATCGGTATGTGCTGCTTCATAAGCAACTATGTAAATTACTGTGACTAAACGTGACTAGTCTCATCTTGTCTTGACTAACCGGTGTACGCCTGGCCTAATACTTATAGGTTTGTATCATTTATTGGTGGAGAAACTTTACGGGTGTTTATTGTGACTAAATGTCACTAATCTTGTCTTGTCTTGTCTTGACTAACCGGTGTACGCCTAGCCTTATAGAGTATACATTAGTCAAGAGTAGTATGGTCGAAAGTATAGTCAATAGTAAAGTATAGTTGAACTCAAATAACTCCTCGTATAGTCCAACTTAAATAATCCGAAACCCGTCAGGCCCCAAGTCACACATTATTAAGCCCACACCCTTCTCCCGCCTCCAAAGCCTTCCTGACACCTGATCTCTTATCTTGACAACATCATTATAACTCCGAAATCAATTGTGATGAAAATACTAACAACCCTATGCTCCCGACAAGATAGCAAACGATGTGTTCACACCTGATACAATCTTGATCGGTTCGGACACTAATCTGCTATCCGTTTTTCCCCTTAGGATGATACAATTTTTTTTAGTTGTGTTGTGGAGCACACGTCACGTATTAATATCGTAGAAATCGGACACCATAAGCTTGTAGAGTTGATTGTTAGACACTTCTCAACAATGAATAATCTTGTGAGAAACTGATCTGTGTTGAAATTTGTAGCCTACTGCTTTTAATTTTTCGACACTCCAAGATATCTCTAATCTGGATTTCATTTTTCCCAAGTAGGATGATACAATTTTTTGTAGTTTTGTTAAAGAGCACACGTCACGTATTCATATAGTAGGCCTATTTATATCGTCGAAATCGGACACCAAAAGCTTGTGCGTAAAGTACGGTATATATAGGAGCGAGTTTTACAGCTCTAGCCGTTTCTCGCATCCCATCTGTCATGTCTCTCGGTTCATTTAATTTCTTGTGAAATTGGTACTGCTTTTTAAACTTTGACGCTCCAATACATCTATGGATAATGGATATCATTCAACTTGTACCCACTAGAATCATACAAGGAATGTTCACTCATTGAATTTCCGTGGCGAAGCGTGGTATACTTAACCGGTCATCGCCGGGTATATTTCCTCTAGGACATACACACGGCAATGACCAAATACCACGCTTCGTATACCACGCTTCGCCACTAAATTCAACCATGGCGAACCGAGGTATACTTACCACGTTGAATATCGAACTTTTCGTTGAATTTATCAATGAGCACCAATCATTTAATAATTGTCAGTTACTTCACATCACAACAGTTTGTGAAAGCTGATGTATCATCCGAATTTTGTTCTGTTTTTACGTTTTTGTCGCTCTAAAACTTCCCTGGATATTATTCAACTTGAGCCCACTACAATCCTCCAAGGAATGTTAACTTGTTGAATTATCAATGAGCGCCAATCCCTAATCATATCATACGGCATATGCTCATGTGTTTGCTTGTCTCTAATTGGTCGAAAATCAAACAGCGGGAGATTGTGTTCTCATTTAATCGAGCGAACTGGCAATCAAGTTCATCTGAATAAATTAGGATGCAATGGGGATTGCCTTGTTTACTTTGTACTTGCTGCTTGTCTAGAAAACTGAAATCGCCCCCAGGGAAATTGTCCAAGTGTTTGAACATAATTTCAGCTCGTATGTCATCCAACCGCTCGGTCCTCTTGATATTTGGAAACAGTGACAATTCGTCAAAATTAAACAAATGATTATGGCAGTGATCATTTCTTCCGCTCATAAAAATATGAATGCATTCTTCTTACTTTAACACTGACTTGGTACGGAGACCGTAAATGATGAGGCACAACCCCTTTTTAGCTCGAAGCATCATCGTTAGCCTAACAGTGTCTCACCCTTCCAAATCCTCACATTGTTTGCTTTACTCTTCTATTCTTAATAATCCACATTAATATTTTATCACACTATTGAGTAAATAGGGGGATCTACCCATGACACAACACAGAGATTGAAAATCAGCAATTTATCTCAGTCCAATTTAACTGTGAACAGGTTATTATTATAATATGGATACCTTTTCCGAAACAAAAATAATTCATTTTAAATCATTAATTTTGGTTTATTCAATCATAAACGTCTGGTTGCTGCTGCAATCATATTTATTTTCAGAAACATTATTCAGAAGGTCATACTATGATCAATCAATTATCATTGATTGAAGCCACAGTCCACACTTCTGATGTTGCAATTTATCACAAAATTCCATTCACATCATATTGAAACTTAACAATGCAATAATATCATTCAAATATTTATTTATAATAATTATTCTTCGTTAATTGTGTAGGCTTGTGGCTTGTACGAATGTCCGTTGGTTTCAAATTTAAAATACAACAGTTCAAAATATTTTGTTTTTACATCTATTTTGAAATTCTAAAAAATTAGATTGACGCTTAGCGGTGTGTATTAGTCTACTTTTTTCTTCAAGAGTAATAACTCTGAACGCAAGCCCAGCCACTTCTCTCTATTTTCAGTGTCAATAATTATTTGAGATTAGGCCTACACACTACAAAATAAATCAACTTCAAGCCTATTTATTATAGAAGGTAGATTATTTTATAGAAGATATCATAGAGTTCTTTCAAGATTTTATAGAGTAGAATTTGTGAATGAATATTACTGTGATGTGAAATATCAATATCATCTAAATAGACTTATGTGCTAAACTACACTATCAGAAGTATGGACTATGGCTTGACCGCGGTATTATATCCTTCTATATATGAACCAGAATGTTATACAATAAATTTGCTAATCTCTGTTAATATATAATCACTGTATAATATACCGTGGGCTTGACTACTTGATGAGTATGGAGTGGGGGTATGATTACTTGACGACAGAATGCCAAGCCTGATGAACTTATCGTTATTAGTGTTATAACTGATAACGATAATCTATTTTATTACTTCATGTTAAATTTCCTTTCATGTTCTTCAACTTCAAAATTTACAACACTCGAGTTGAACTTTTTTCATTCTTCTTTTTTCTTGTTCCTTGTTGGGAGTTAGAGATAGAACTGTTGAAACCTTCTTGTTTGATTCAATAAAGTTCATTTCTATTCTGCAGTAAACCAGTGATAGTGATTTTCTCAAGGCCTAACCGTAGGGGGAGTAGCATTTCCTGCTATCTCTGAGGTATGCGACCCTCCGGACCCCGAGCCAGTCAGTGTCATCCATTTCTTGACTCCAACGCTGACTGTCCTACCCTACCTTCTCATCTACTCCCCTTTCCCAAATTTTACTCTTGCTTAATTCTATCTTTTATTTTATTAAAAAATTTTATTTTACTTAGTTTATCTGTATCTTTTATTCTATTTAATTTTATTTACTTTTATTTTAGTCCATTTATCTCTTCTGTTTAAGCATTTCTATATTTTATTTTATTTCAACTCCCTCCTATTGTTCTTTTTTTTCTTGTTTCATCTTAACCACCATAGCGGACCGGCATAACATCTGCCGATACTTTATTTTTATTTATCTAGTTATTTATTATTTATTTGATTATTCATTACGGTATTTTCCCTACTTCCTTATGATCCCTGGGCGGGTGTGTTGGTATTGGTTTTTGGTTGGCGATGATTGCAATATAAAAATGTTCTAATAAGTTATTTCTTGGTTGGTGCTGCGTATTACGGTGCAATCTAGCTCGCGTCCGTGACACTGTTACACGTGCATCTTTGGTTTACACTAAATGAGCTAGAACTGCTGGCGGCCAGACTTATCCTAGGATCTCCTGGCCAGTGACACACAAATGGAAAATTTCAATTCAAACGGTCCTTCTCAGGACCACACAACTAGGACTATAGGAAATATTATAAGAATTTGTCAAATTAATGTAGAGGGAATAAGTTATGCTAAGTGTCAGTACCTATCCAAACTTTTAAGGAAACACAAAATTGACGTGGCTGTCATTCAGGAGACTCATGTAGATAGTGAACAGCAGCTTGGGGTTAGAGGAAGGATACCGGGGTATGAGGTTTTAGGGGCAACTTACCATAAGCATTATGGATGTGCAACTTACATTCGAAATAACATAGAGAATGCCCATCTTGTTTCAGCAAATTCAAGAGATAACATCGAAATAGTGACAGTGATGGTGGAGGGTACTAGCATAGTGAATGTATATAAGCCCCCCCCAGTAGACTGGTCACCCGAGGTGCTGCCAGATTTACCACACCCTGCTGTATACATTGGAGACTTCAACAGTCACCACACCATGTGGCGCTATAATGAGAATGATGAGAATGGTGAAGCCCTTGTGGGCTGGGCTGAGAGGAGTAATATGAGTCTCATTTTCAATGCCAAAGACAGAGGAACTTTCAAATCAGCAGCGTGGAATAGGGAATACAATCCAGATTTGTGTTTTGTTACACATAACAAAGACAATCAACCACTGCAAACATCTCGCAGAGTACTCGGCAACTTCCCACATAGTCAACACCGCCCTGTAGTGGTTGAGCTGGGAATCCAGATTCCAATAATTCGATCCATTCCACGACCTAGATGGAATTTTAAGAAGGCAAATTGGAATGAATTCACTCATGAGCTTGATGCAGTAATAAGGTGGATACCTCCTGTAAGCAATAACTATGATAGGTTTTTGAAAGCTGTAATAGCTACTGCTAAAAGAAGATACCAAGGGCTATCGAAAAGAGTACATCCCTGGATGGAGTTATGAGTGTGAACAGCTATATCAAGCCTATATGGAGACTGAAAACCCTACCATAGCTACAGAGCTGCTCCAAAGTCTAGACTCTGAGAGGCGGGAAAAATGGATGGAGACAACTAAATCTTTGGATTTTAAAAAGTCCAGCAGGAAAGCTTGGAGTTTACTAAGAAAGTTAGGTGGAGGAGGTGCTGTAATTCACAATACTCCCATGGTTACTCCAAATAGCATCGCAAGCAGAATGGTCACTCTATCCAGAGCACGAAACCCTCAACACACTAAAGAAGTGAAGAAATTGTTGACTACAATGAGGCGAAATGCACCTGCCCGCTCAGAGCTTGCAAGAGAATTCACATTGGATGAGCTCAAGGAGGCTGTGAAAGAGATTGGCTCCTGGTTTCGATGGAATTCATCCAGAATTCCTGATCCATTTTGGAAAGAATGCTCTGCGTTGGTTAACTAGGTTTTTCTGATATTTTACAAACAGGTCACTTGAAGAAAACAAAATAATAGCTATTCTAAAGCCGAATAAACCTCAGGATCAGGCTGAAAGCTATCGTCCTATTGCTGACCAGGTTCTAGCCTTACCACACATATTGAAGCTGGGTCAAAAGTGTCTGAAAACCTCTGTGGCATTCGTGGATTTGACTGCTGCATATGACACAGTGTGGAAACAGGGACTTCTGTACAAACTGATACAAGTCATCCCATGTCAAACTATTATGGCTTATTGGTAACATGCTTTCTGACAGGAATTTTCATGTGATTCTGGGAAATAAAATCAGTGACCAGAAAAACTAAATAATGGACTTCAGGGATCTGTCCTTGCTCCCAGTCTTTTCAATTTATATACAGACATATTCTAAAAGTTCATATATGCTGATGATATGGCTCTTGCAGCTCATCTCTGATGACCTGAAGGAGATGGGGATATATTTCCATAAATGGAGGCTAATTCCAAACCTGAAGAAGACAGAAGTCAGCTCATTCCACTTGAATAATAAAATGGCAAATAGGAAACTCAAGGTTCATTTCAATAATGCACTTCTTCAGCATCAAGATTTTATCTAGGTATTACACTGGATCGAACATTGTCTTTCAAAAACACCTGGAGAGCACCTCGAAAATTCAAACCCGCAATAACATTATTCAAATGCGGTGTTCTGCTCTATCCCTTGTTTATTCGGTAGCAGAATATTGTGCGGTTCTTTTTGTATTTTTATTTTAATCTAACAACAATCAATTATTTTAATTGAGCATATAACTTAACAATTATTCTTATTTAGGTGGAAAGTGTGTCACAAAGCCATACGCTATATATATATCTCAAGGCCTACTAAAAATGAACATCTCTCAGCGACGGCGTTTGTGTTGATGACAGAGAAGTACCAACCAGTACAGACTAGAGAGAGAGGGAGTCGGGGACCAGCCATGATGTTCACATTCCTCTTGAATCACGTGATTGGTGCGTTGCGCTGTGCTCCCTCTCTTAGCAACTCGGCTCTGATCCCCTCCCGAAAACACTGTAAACTAATCCTGCATCCACTCCACAACTTCCTTTCCACGGCTTAGTGCCGGCAGGAAGTATTTTCAAGGATTCTATTACACCCAGTCAAGGAAATACTGAAGGAAGTACTGGAGGTCTTTAGGAATACGACTCATGTTTTAAGAGGCATTGATAAGAATCAAAGACAATACCACTGCATAATATAGAATGTTATAATCTTGTTAAATTATGAACTTCCAATGATAATTATTGTTTTTATCATAATTATTTAATATGAGCTATCAATGTTAGAGCAAAGAATGTATGGAAATTGAGAATTCAAATTTATTGAATGATTCTCAAAAATAATCATGTTTCTGAAAAAAATATACATGTACGAGTTAATCACTGGATTTATTCCTCAACGTATGTTATTATAAATGATAGCTAAAATTTAATTACAGATTATAGCTATTAGAGATACAGATTATAGATAAATTAATAATATTTATAGAAAGAATGCTATTACAATTAACTGATACAATATTTCATACTTTGTTCATATAGTATTTCTTATATCTTATTAGTATTAATTGTTGCTTGCTTTTGTACTCATGTGTGTGAATAAATGCTGTAGATGATTTCCTATAGGAAATAAACCCGGCGATGACCAAATAAGTATACCACGCTTCGCCACTATAGAATGTGTTCATGGTAACAAGGAGAACGACACAGGAACACTTGAAACAAAGATTATTCTCTCAAACAAGTCGACTTTTGTCTCACTTTCATTATCTTATTCACTCACTTCGAAGATGTACAAATCGAGGTTCTATGAGGATAACGTTCTTTGCAAATAGAGATATAGACGATTGGCATTCAAGAATGACTTCTAAAAAACAGTGGTGACCTCAATACTTAAAAAACTAACTGACTGAATTATGTGGTTTGCTGTCGCCAACCCTATAAATAGTAGAGTCGACCCGGTCATCCATCGGGATAAAGTCGAACTTGATTAATTTGTGTCCTGCGGTGAGTGGTGTGTGGAGGGGAGAGAAGGGGTGCCTGGCAGGCCACAGACATGATTAGGGGGGCAACACACGAGCACCAAGAGAGAGAGAGAGATTGCTGGCATGTTTTTCACAGAGCAAAGAAACAAGTACACGAGCAATCTTCATAATCCCTGCAGTGCTGCACTTGCACAGCCGAGCCGACTAATCCAGCTTATCCAGAAAGTAATTTCGGAGTCCTTTGAAAGCGAGTTCTCTATTTTATTTTTTCCCTTTTTCTCTCGACGCGAACCCTTCTCTGCGGAGTCGGGTCCCCGTTGAGACGGGATATTGCGTCCCGGAAACCTAAACTCGCTCATTTTCTTCCCTTCAGCTCGCCGCCCTCCTCCACCACGAAAAGGGCTCCTTATCTCCAGGCGGCCCCCCTTCACCCCAACCAGGGGATGACACATCAAGCTTCTGTCACTGCCATAGTACAATTTCATCATCATATCATCCACTTCTTATTTTACTCGGGCGCCCATTTACTCCTCCTGGCTCAGCTCCTCTGCGTTTATTCGCCTTTTTTAATAACGCCGGTCGGTCGGTTTCCTTGCCGCTGCCGAGAAAAGTCCAGAAAAATACATCTGACTTTATGACGTTTAAAAAGTAAACGAGAATATTCATTCGGGCTGCTTACGCTTCGCCTGCAGCGGTGCCCATTCTTTTACAGTCTCGACATTTTTAGAACTCTCATTACTCGAATTTATTTATCACAAAGCGAGTAATTATTCAACTCGGGTAATTGGTTTCGGGAACTTAATTAAACTTGAAATTAGACAGAATGAAGTTATGAAATTCCACCAGTAAAGGATTCTTCCTTTGAATATTATTATTTTATCCTAACCAATTTTATGAATTATTATTTTACTTTTCAATTTTATGAAATTTTTTATTGCATTTCCGAATATGACATTGTAATTGAATGTTCATTGTTAACGATTATTCTAACGAATTCGATATACTAGATTATTCTCGGGAGTGCCTAGTTTCTCTGTAAATGCGCGTATAACGATGAATTGTACTTTGAATATATTGTCTTGTATTGTATTTACTGAGGAATAAACATTTATTTATTTATTCTTCAAGACGATAAGTTCTCAATTTACATTTAAATATGAAGTAAATTAGTTTTTAATATTAAGCAAACCATTACGTTTCCGAACACAATATAAGTGTTAATGGAATAGGATGTGCTGTGATCAATGCTTTCAATGGGTTAAACTATAACAGACTCCAGTATTAGTCTCCATCTTCAGTATTGGTGTAACTGTCTTCCAGAATGATGATATTGGATTGATATTTAAAACTAGACTATATACTACCGCCTCATGTACCAGTGTAATCAAACAATATGGCTCCCACCATATCCAAAACAGCGATACTTAACATTCAGTCAATTTGACAGCTTCCAAAGCAGATACTGTTGTGTACTGGAAAATAAATACTTTAATATTTCCATTAAGTTGGGTTGATTTACTTGTAAAGTAACCCTTACCTTACATACTGTATTGTGTATTTTTCAATTTTCGTATAGCATAATATAAAATCACGAATTCTACAGGACTTGAGTCACAATCACAACAAATATTTTTCAACAATTTCAAATTTCAAATTATGTAAATATACATAATTATCACACAAAAACACACTCTTATTCTAGAAAAATGAAAACCTTAATAATGTTTCAATTTCTTTATTGATAATCAGGCCTTCCACACTTGCCCTCACAAAGTAAACCACATTTGACCCAATCAAGTTACTGTACATTTCGTTGTTATCACACACAAAATGACCAATCAGCCTTAACTTCAAGAACAAAGCAACAGGTTAGTAATGTCATAATGAATGGGCAGAAGGATCCCGCTCATAGTGGACAAACTATGATAACAGCAGACGTCAATGTAAATGATAGGGCTGCTGTGTGTGTAGAGTAATTTGGTTTTGAAGAGAAACAACAAGGGGGAGCATTGAATATGTTGTTTGAGCATCAGTTCCATTTGTGGTAATGATTGTGCCGCATGGCTAATGTGATTGATTTTGTCGTCGATAAACAAACAGGGAGAAGCGACGCAAATGGAATCGAGTCAATCGGTTAGTTAGATGGAGATGCGGGTATGCAGATGCATGGTCCACATTATATAATAATTATAATATCGTGTGTGCTGTGAATTCGATATGAATGTACCCTACCACTTCCCTCCTGGGTACTCTCTACTAACTCACCTGGACAACACTGGAGGTCCTCAGGGAGTAGCATGAGGCGAACAATGAAGGCGCCTCACCCTCACCTAACCTCACCTCACCTCACTCACACAACACAATGTCTTGCATGCATTGTTCTAGCATCGGTGTGACACGGGTAGGCGCTGACATACCAGTTGCTGACCCCCAGCCCCCCACCCCCCCACAAGCACAACCTGTTTCATCATTAAACATTCATACTGGCACTGGATCTGGCAATTGCTGTTGTGCTGCTGCTGCTGATGATGATGATGATGATGATGATGATGATGATGATGATGATGATGATGATGATTATGATGATGATGATGATAACAATAGTACATGATAATACATATTTTTAAAATCAATTTCATAATTTAAATCATGATTAATTGGAAATAATTATTACATAGATATAATTGAAGTTCTGAATTTTTGGATCCATAACGAATATTCATGTTGTTTACAGTAAAATTTGACTGCATGTCGTGAATTCTAGTGTTGAAACAATAGTGGTATAATTGAGATTATGTTTGAATAATAATTCGTGATGTTAATAAATGGGTTGAAAGTTTCTATACTCTATCAAACGGTTCTGTGAGTATCAAGGAATATAGGTAAGTGCTGTGAATACAAAATTATCATGTTTCATGTAACAATATGATACATGTTACAATATGGTTCAGTATTTGTGATAAAAGTTCAATATAATCCATTTGGAAATAAAAGTCCATTGTGAACTTTATTGTTGTCAATAAATGATAAGCTAGCAAGATTCAATTGTTTCTGCACTATAATCAATCCGAAAAAAATGGGTATGAGAATTAAAATAATTAAAATTTTATAGTTGATGCAATTGAATTATTATAAAAGTTCACCTGTTAAATTATTTTTGTAATATTTCTATCATTAATCTCAGTAGATTATTTGTGGACTATAAATTTTTGTGTTGTGGGAGCATATCCAAATTTTGGACTACATCATTAGTCAAAATAAGGGAGATAAACAGTTTTGAGCTATGCTTGTTGTTTCTCTACAAAATCATAATGTTATGATTTGTGTCTATGTCAATTAATTGATAAATTGATGAACGTAGCCTATAAAACGTACCCCAATGGCACTTCTCACCCGAACTATCATAATTATAGTTCATCGTCATATTTTGAACTCTAATAATCTAATCATCATAATAGTCATCAAACTAATCATCATAATCATCAAACTAGTCATCTAATAATCATCAAACTAATCATCATATTTTACACAGCAAATTATTGAAATGTTGTAACGCCAAGAACCCGTTACTCAAATTTTTGTCCTTAATTTTTTGTTGTAATACTTAATTTATTTCTCACATAATCATACTCAGCTATTCATTGGGACTCCATAACCGGATAGAATTTCTCACCCAAACTTGATAAATCATCACATGTCTCCCAGCTAATTATTCAAATTTTGTAGCCGGCCGAAGGAATTCGTCGCCCAAATTTGAAGAGAGGGTCACCACCAGACTTGCTGAGTGAATGTGATTCATCATACGTTGACTACGGCGGCGACCAAGGTATTTCACGCATGTAAGACTTTGTTGAGCGCGACAATATTGCCAACCCCTAGGTGGTGGGCGGGGGGGTGGGGGGTTGGGGGTTGATCCGAGATCTAATTCAATATTCATGGCCCATCATGCAGCAGATGTGGTCACGATCATTTGGCCCGATTCAGCCGGGACACGGTTCATGAATTTTGATACTTTCTATCAAATCCTCCGCTGCTCTCCGTGTATGGAAATCAATAACACCCTAGCCAATGCCACCCTCCCTCCCTCCCTCACACCCTTCTTTCCTACCCCTGTCAACTATTCTTTCTCAGCTCGGCCTTAACGAATCGACAACAGCCCCTTGGGTTGTGTTGACAAGTGATGCTGTCAACTAAATTTAGCCCCTTTCTTTTTTGGTCCGACTCCTACAGTGATTGGATTTTGCATGCTCATTACTAATGCTAATGTTTTAGGGCCGGTTCATGAGCTCGGGATTTAGCCAAGTCCTAGACTAAAACGGGTGGCTAACATAGCAACGACAAACGTTTGTCTCGACAGGTTAGTGGCTTAGCAGCAGCATAGAGAGCCCTCAGTACATAGTGTCGAGGCTAACGTTTGTCGATGCTACGGTGGCCACCCGTTTTAGTCTAGGACTTGGCTAAATCCCGAGCTCATGAACCGGCCCTTAGTGTATTAATGAATAAATGATAAAATGAATAAATGAAGGTGTTGTCACTTTATAGTATCCTGTAGAGATAATTATGTAGTGCTTACTCTTTTTTTTGCTAGGGATGATGCCCACATAAGCTCTAAGCTTGTGCGTGGGTAATGGGAAGGATGATGATGATGAGAGATGAATGGACCTACAGCTTTAGGTGGGTTCCGAACCACTGGGAAGCGATTTTGAAGCTCATAAATTTTTGTATTTAGAGGAGCCGGTCACCGTTACAACGGGAGTGGTAGGCGCTGTCTCTTATCTAATCTCACCGATTAGCCTCGCCTCTGCCACTGGGACCAACCGCTACTCTTGTCATTGACTGGATTTTACAATCTAATTGTCATCGCTCATAATAATATATTTTATAAAATGCTATAAATTCACAATAATTCATTACAATATTTCGGGACAGCCATCAAAGTAAAGCTTGTGTGCCAGCTTTGTGTTCATTTTCAATAATTCAGCCTTTAAATACAGTGTGCTTATAAAACAATGAGGAATTGAAAAAAAAACAGTGATGAATATAATGATGAAAGGTGAAGAATAGAGATCATTACGTAAGGCCAAAAATATGATTAATTCAAAAACTGATAATAAATATGGTCTACATGGTGAATAACTATAAAAATTCGACATGTTTTTGTACATAGTTCTAGTGCCTTTATAATCCACCTCAGATGTATTTGGATCCTACTCTTAACATTGACTGAATTTTGTATGCTATCTAGTAATGTTATGCTCATAGTAAATATATGAATGGATAGATTATGATTGAAATTTTCAAAACTCCATGATCAACTGCCGATTGCTTGAAAGCTATATCTATATAGTTTTAAAAGCTTGAAACTATATATTTAGCGGTCGTATGATGACGTCAATTGACGGAACCAAAGCAACGAAATCCCTATCATTTAGTTCTGTTTTTTAACGTAATTTGATTGTGGTTAAATTTAATTGGCCCTCATGCAATTAACCACAATTTACTGAAGATTTGAAATCACGCGCGCAACGAGCCACGTGTGCAAGAAATGGCGCGTACAAACTTTTTGCTGGCGTAAAAGTTTTTGTGCCGTAGTGTATTGTGGCGGGCGATGGAACTCAATCCATTCTTGGCGAGGAAGAGGTGTAATTTATTTAAGAAGTGAGTAATTTCTTTGAGAATGTGGCGGCAGCCAGCTAGCGAGCGGGCGTCTGGTTGACTAATAGGCGCACCTGGCCGAGAGCTGAGCGCTGATTGGCTGAGCCGAGTCACGTGACTGCGGGATCGATAAGTAGCTTCTCTGAAGCGCCCCCTGCTGCCATCCCTTGACAGCTTTAAACATCACTTCACTCAAATATTTCTCATACACAACACACTTCCCATACAAGAATTGGCATTGCAAGAATTCAGATGCGTCTCATCACCACTCAATTATGTGGACATTGATATTTTACTATGAAGAGAACTGGGAATTGGCAGACAACTACTACTGACAAGTGCAGTAGAATTGGATATTTGGAGTTGGATGCTCATTTTCAAAATTTATTTGTAATTTTTTCACACTTTTTATTTGGTAAAAAAATAAATACAAAAGATACACATCGCACTCCACTAAATCAGAGAAATGAAAGCAATTTTATCAACTCTAAAGCAACAACGCTCATCGCCATGAGCTCCGTAAAATGACTGCTTCTTACGGCAGTTAAATTCATTCGGACTTTCGTGCAACTCACCCTACAGAAGATAAGATTAGACTAGTATTAGTCACAAGTGAATATTCTATGAGTTACCATAATAGAGTATTGTCATTTTAGTATTTATGAGCTTTCTAAGCTAGCAACGTGACTACCATAGACTAATCTGTCTTATTTATAGCCTAAAAGAGTATACTATACTAGAGAGTATTGCTTATCTATGGTCCTACTCGCCCTACTAAGTCTTACTCGCCCTACTATAGCTCAGTAGGACTATATTTCAAGTTTACTCTAGTATACTATACTATAAGAAGATGCTTGCTTTTCTTGAATATTTCTGAAAACGCCAATAGTTATTGGGTAAGCATGAATGTGTGGGAGAGAGGCTCTCTGCTCTCTGCTGTGATCGATAGCTCGGTTCATGCACCATCAAGCGCATTATGATGCGACCCATTGAGCGTCGCTATTTGAATACTCGACGATAAAAATTGCTATACAAGACCATGTTCAACTCTAATTGGGCGTTCAATTGGATAACGACTCTAAGTTTTTCCCTCCACCTCCTCCTCCCTCTTCTCATAACCTCCTCCCCCCCAACCATCCACGTAAACAGTGCCCACCTTGCCTATTGTCATCCTATCCTCTCCCTCCAATATAACGTCTCTCTCTAACACATTGTGCCATTTTCTATTATTACTTTTTTGCTCTTATCACTAGGGAAATTCCTGCTTTTCTCCTGAAAAAAGAATAATTTATTAATATGCTAAGAATATAATATTGATAAATAGGTAGTTTTAATCCATTTTCAGATATTACGTGAGTTTTTCAGATTGGCTTCTTCTTTTGTAGCAGATTTAAAGCCTGTTGAGTGGTAGTGAGTCTTTTGCAAAAGAGATTTATGAAACGTTTTGTTTTCTCTCTTTTCTCGTTTATTTTATTGAGAACGTTTTACGTGGTACAGCAATGTTTTGTTGATGAGTGGTGTATGAAAAGTTAGTAAGAAAGTTTAGCTGGAGGTTGAATTATCATATTCTTCTCCAAGAACGTTTTATTCTTAATACGCTTTGTGAAACTCAATTGATCAAACATTCTTTTTTGTAAAAGTAAATAACACTATTTTGAAAACACTTTTAAGTAGAAATAACACTATTTTTCACTTACATAGTTATTTCCACTTGAAAGTGTTTTTTTAAAATAGTGTTATTTATCAGTAGAAAAAAAGTAAGCTCATCATCCCTTTTTTGTTATTTCAGGACTTGGGACAGTGCAGATCACATCATCATCTATTGGTAAGTTCAAAAAGTACTTTTCTACTTAGATATTCAAATTATTCCTCTGAATATGATATGATAAACTGAACAATCACAGAACCTACGTGGAGGAAGTCCAATCAGAGAATGATTATTTCAAGTGTCTCATGGCTGTAATCAGATTCATTTAATTTGACGTTTGGCATTAGATAGATAGATATTATTTCTTGACGTTGCTGATAACCGTAGAGTACGATGGCAAAGAAATAATATCTCTCCATCTATCTATCGGTCGATCTAAGGCTAGGCGTACACCGGTTAGTCAAGACAAGACGACATTAGTCACGTTTAGTCACAGTAATTCACATAGCTGCTTATGAAGCAGCACACACCGATGGAATGACTAATCGGTGTGTGTTGCTTCATAAGCAACTATGTGAAGTACTGTGACTAAACGTTACTAATCTTGTCTTGTCTTGTCTTGACTAACCGGTGTACGCCTAGCCTAATGCCAAACGTCAAATGAATCTGATTATACATTATCTTATGTGTAAGTTCTCGTATGGGAGTTGGGAGACTATAGAAACCATCGTTATGAACAAATCAAGATGGATATTCAGGATATTTCTATAAGTATGATCTGATAAACCAGCCCACATTCTAAAGAATCAGAAAATCAGAGGTGGAACAAATCAGACAATGATCATTTGATAATAAGGTCACAAAAGGGAGTATAACTCGAGGCTATTTCGGTGAGTGGATTTGTGTCATAATCGTTGATTCGAAAACATACGACATATTGTTACAATAAATGCAATATTGGAACCAGAATTAATGACAGGGACCTCCTCCTAGGAGCCGTTATTATTTATGTGATGGAGAACGATATTGTAGTAATCAGATCGGATAAAGGAAGTGGGCTACAGAGCGAGTCCGGTTAGTTAGACAGATCGCTATATATTGGAGTATTGTATCGTCAAGTACCTCACAATAGGCCTGAACTTATTAAATTATTACGGTGGGATATGGGTCTTATTTCATTAGGGTCGGTTTTCTCCACTTGCAAGCGACTCTTGAGAGTGCTCGCCCCTCGGCTAGGACGTGCTAGTCCCAGTGCAGTGAAGGGCACACCCGCTGATCCTGTGGGAACCCGGGACACACACGGCACGGCGTGTCACCACAAACCACTGTCGAGTCCAACTGCCTACCATCCCACAAGCACCGTGGGTGGCTGCTAATGTGCACAACATACTGCTCTTGAAGTTATGGTGCCGCCACTCGGAGACGTTCACTGAAACAGTTGTAGAAAAAAACGAATTAGAATGTTCAAGTTTCAATAGAATGTACAGAGAAGAGTGTATTTGAAATGTTGATGGAATTAACATGATGGTTTGAAATTGAAATTGTACAACTACTGGTTTTTTTACAAAGAGAAATGTATATTTGAGAATGATTAAAAAAACTATGATTTTAAAAAAAAAATCTATTTATTTATTTCTCATAAAATTACAAATGACAACGTTGTTCAAACAAACACAGCTTAATGAATAAATCACAATACAGGAATGTACAAAAGTACTTGGAAATACTTCCCAAAGGCTAGCTCGAGCTTGGGGAAGGAAAATGATGATATGAAAAATTGTTCAGCTACTGATTCTTGTACAAAAAGCAATGTACAGTACTTGGAAATTCTAAGGCTAGGCGTACACCGGTTAGTCAAGACAAGACAAGACGAAATTAGTCAAGTTTCGTCACAGTAATTCACATAACTGCTTATGAAGCAGCACACACCGATGCAATGACTAATCGGTGTGTGTTGCTTCATAAGCAACTATGTGAAGAACTGTGACTAAACGTGACTAATCTCGTCTTGTCTTGACTAACCGGTGTACGCCTAGCCTAAAGGAATCAACATAATGTTTTGAAAAATTGTACAGCAACTAGATTTTGTACAATGAAGAATGTATTTGAAAAATTTTCAAGAAATTAACATTATGATTTGAAAAATTGTCTAGCTACTAGTCTTTGTACAAAGAGGAATGTATTAGAAAATTTTCATGATTTGAAAAATTGCAGAGCTACTGATTTTTATATGGAGTTGGTGAAAAGTATGGAAACGGTTTAATATTCTTATACAAAGTTAATTTAACGATAAGTGAGATTATTGTGACTTCAAAAATAAGGTCCGCCATCTTGTATCCGCCATATTGAATCTAACTACATTTTTTTTTGGGAAGGTCATCATGTTATACATGATTTCGAAACAGAATTTCATGAGAAAATGAATGGCATAAACCACACATCGTATGTCAAACCGTTTGAAGATATTTCAATTATTATTCAAATGTCCTCAATAATTGGCTCCAATCTCAAAATTTAATTGAACGATTTGTATTCACTTTAATGCAGATGCTTAAAAACTGAATTAACAAATATCACAAGGTAGTTGAGCTAGTATATCATACACTTTACAATAACGAATAATACTGTCCTAGGGAAATTAAATACAAAAATCTTTATGAAAATACCTGTAGATGTCCAAAATCTGAATATTAACAAACAAATATCTTCAAATGAGGTAACCTAACCATTTTTTGCTCTGCATCTGTATGTTATAATATTGTAGCCTATGTATTTGAATACAGTAAATCTAAAAAGTGTAAACAGAATGAAAGTACTGTACACTAGAAAATTCAGTTTTCCTCATGCAGTCAAACAAGATGAATAATTGTCATTGAGAGAGAGAGAGAGACAAGCCCGATATCGATGAGTGCGAGGTACTATGCACAGTGATTTTCGCAGCGATGGAAATTAATTACGGGGCCGTCGAAAAATAATATGAAAGCGGGCGAAACGTCAAGCCGGCGGGGCATAGCAAGAGTGCGGCTGCGGCGTCATTTATTTCCGATGATTGGACAAACAAGGCCTGCGGACTATGACAACAAGGCCTGAGGGCCCAGTGGCGTGTTCACCTGACATCTATCCATGGCCACACTGGCTACATGCACAGTTCGCTGCTCGCAAATTATTAATGGCCTGCTGTTAATCAATTCCCAGCTGAAGTCGAAATGCCTGGCACCATGCATCGATTGGTGGTACATGCCTGCACCAATCATGGCTTTGCACCAACCATTGATCATTGTCCATTCACATGACAACCCATAAATAAATGACAGTTCATACACTGTTCTTCCAACACATTCCAATATTATAGAAAATTCCTGTGTACACCGAAATAGATATTTCGTGGTTGAGAACTGTTCCTGTTGTCTGTATCAATAGAAATATTTTATCTTTGATGGTTGAGATTTGTTTATATCCCACTATATATATTTTATGGTAGGGAATTCTTGTTTAGTCGATATTTTTCTTCCATCTATTTATTGAATTTTTGTCTATCATTATTTTCTGGTTGAGAACTGTGTCTGTTGTCTATATTGATAAAAATTTAAGTATTCCATCTCTCATGGTTGAGATCTGTTCAAACATTCCCAATACTTATCTTATTTTAGTTGAGATTTGTTTATGTTTATATCCCACTATATATGGTAGGGAATTGTTGTTTAGTCAATATTTTTCTTCCATCTATTTATTGAATTTTCGTTTATCATTATTTTCTGGTTGAGAACTGTGTCTGTTGTCTATATTGATAAAAATTTAAATATTCCATCTCTCATGGTTGAGATCTGTTCAAACATTCCCAATATAGATATTTTATAGTAGGGAATTGTTGTTCATGTTGAAATTGATCTTTCATCTATTTATTGAACATCTTTCTGTATTCAGTAACAATATTGTATGACTGTGATCTTTTTTAAATCAAGTATGTGATGGTCAATATAGCTGGCAAATTACATAATTCATTGATATCCTTTAATCTATTTTGAAATTCATATTTTTCGTCACATATTAGTAAATTGTAGGTCTTCTCTCATATTTATAAGAAATTGAATTGAATATCTTATTAAGGTTCAGATTATTAAGGTATGTGATATTGAATCAATCTTGAGCTGATATGATGTTCTAATATTCCATTACCTATTGAAAATACGAGTTCTTCGCCTCTTATTCGATTTCCAGACGTTTTTCTCCATATTTGTTTTCCACATAATATTATTCTCAAATCAGATAAGCTGTTACGAAAAAATGTGCTACATGGAAAATCATTGTAAAAATCCTTTACCAATAACAATAATTACATGTTGGGTTTTCATATTTTTGTATCAAATTTTTGTTTCTTCCAAAAAAATCATTTCTATACCTGAGATCTTTGATAACCGGAACAATATGATAAAAATTTAGAGATAATTACAGATATTCATTGAAATGGATATTGTTTCAACATTAGAAATTAATATTCTATGATCAATTATAAAAATTGAACCATTATAAGATTGATAACCAGAGCATTATGTAGGTTAGGGAATTGGTTCACTTCAATAAAATTCATCAATCCTCCATTACTTGGTGGCTGAGAACAATTACATCAGAACTGATATTCGGTTGGTGAGGAAGGACAAAAAAATATGGCTAATTGATGGAGGTAGACTCTTGTTTGGTGGGTGGGGGGTGGCAATGCAATTGGTTCGAAGGCAATGAGGTGGGGGAGGGGGTGAAGCTAGTGAATCTCGACAGTACTGATGAATCTCGTCCTAGTCTCAATGAATCATTCCTTAAAACTAATAGCCCTGACAAAGGGCTCATTGAAGCCGGGCGCGCACAATGGCCTTCTTTATTGCGCCGTCGTTCTCGGATCGCACGTCTTCTCCCCCAGAATTTCTTTATTGTCCAATAAAACAGAAATCACTCCAATTGAACCGGATTGTGGAGGATCGGATACCTTGGCCCCGGGCTCCGCTACTTCCTCAAGGCTCCTACTTACATCCACTTCCTTCTAAACAATATCCAGCACTGACTTTTTTCTTCGATGCCCCATCGCGTTGCAGTGCAGCCCGGCATTTAGTGATGCTCTTTTAGAAGAAGTATGAAATTGGAGTATTGTTTTTCAGCCGAAGTTGAAACTATTCTGTGTTCATTTTAGAAGTATTTAGTTATCTGTAGTACGCTATAATTTTCTCCATCTGCTTTGTCAAATGTTAGAGAAATATATAATGAAAAAACTTCAATGTGGTCAAAAATATCACTGTATTTAGTAGAGAAATTCACAAACATGTTTCGGCATCATTGTGCCATCTTCAGTGTACTAAAAATTTCTCTACTAAATACAGTGATATTTTTTGACTGCATCCAAGTGTTTTCATTATATATTATAAATATAACAACATCTCACCAGACACTGTGTCAGTTGTTAGAAAAATGATTATCAAAAAATAATTTGATTAATTTCCAATTTCCTGAAGTCTGCTATAAGTCTCTTATTAACTTATTATAAATTGAATAAAACAGAAACGTATTTGTCTCACATCATGTGACCAACCTAATACAGAAAATACAAGCTCAAGAAAGATACCGTATTTTATTTGGTAAATCTATGAAAATAAGTAAATGATTTAATCCTCTAAACAAATACAAATTAATAAGCCTTGAGCTTCGTCTTCTAAAAACGTTCAACGTCCGAACAATTCGATTCAACGGCCGTTCGTTTGAGGATTCAACGGCCATTCGACGATGAGGATTAATGTTTATTAATCATCCTGTTGGCAGTAAAAGATAATGTGTTATAATATGTTTTATATAGAAATACTGATTTGTTAATCAGAAGATTCTGCTCAATAATACTAATAATCCACGAATACAGACATTCTCTCCATTTACATGAATAAAATACATGTCGTGAATTCTAATTATGAAACAATAGTAATAAAATACAGTATTAAAGTTGTGATAGTCCGCCAACGCTGCTCCAACTCAACGAACTTCAACCGACACGTGCAACTGTAAACTGAATAAATTAACAAATTTATTCGCAATCTCTGCGGCTGTCTCTTGGCAGCCAATAATGAGTTGGCTACTGGCTCACCTACTCAATACATAATGTAAACTGCACATTCTATATAAATATCTGAAATGTAATAATAGCTTGTATGTACAGTATAAAGTACTGTACTACAATTTTATAATATACAGTACCCTACACGTATCCCCATAGGAATGTACATATATCTTATATGAGAGCGTATTAGTATATAGTTATCACTAAATACATATACATGTATACGAGAGAGCGTTGTAGTATATAGGTACAAGGGAATACATAGCCTGCACTCAATCTATGTGTATCCGCATACCCAGTACACAGGCTACTACTTATACACACTGGACTGTTGGTGCATGCTAATCAATAGTCTGTTAATAAAAGCCAGGCGCACGTATCTGACGCTGTGCATAACTCCCCCCCTCCCCACACAAACCAACCCCCTAGTCAGTGCCCCCTTCCTCTACTCCTCCCCCAACAGTGTCCCCGCCGAGAGAGAGCCGAGGCATTGTTATTGCCTGCTTATCAACTGATGAATAATAAAACGCAAACCGCGCACTGCGGGGGGTACTGTCACCCACAAACCCCCTCCCCCCACCACTGGCAACCAGCAACCCTCTTCAATTTACAAAACATTATCTTACACCCGCTACTCGGCCGGTCTTTATTGTTCTTGCACTCAAGATCACCTAACTGCATCTATTTATGCGTTCACTACTGCCATTCATGAAAAAAAAACAGGGCAACCTGTGAGTGCCAAGGTTGAGTTGTTAATTTGGTGTTTTATCTGCGATAACATCTTCAAAACAAGCTGTTTTGTTGAAATATTGTGCTGTTGAGAATGCAACTGGAACAGAGATTTATGTGAATGGAAGATATGTCTTTCTAGTTCCACACCTGTCTTATGCAGGATAGCAACAATTTCCCAACATCTTCCAATAATTCTTCAATATCACAACATAGTTGTCCGTAGCCAAGGGCGATAAGCGCCTGTCTGATAATCCAAAGGTTCCAAGATCGAATACAGTTGCCGGAACGGATTTTGACAGAAACGGCCACTCCCGTCTTTCGGAGGAGACGAAAAGCCGTCTATAGAATTCTTGTACTACTACTCTGTTAACACATCTACTGTCATGATTTGGATCCAGGCATCCATCATATTGTGTTATTTAAATCTTATCTCGATAATCGTTTTCTGAAATTTTTCTGAAGTTAAATTGAAATTCAAATTGGTAAAGCATTACGATTATCAACATATATATTCAGAAATCAGCTATTAGCCTACTTGAACCTATTATTTATTTATTTAATACATTCATACAAAATAAGTCTATTTGTCGAGAAAATCCGAGCAATAATTTTCCATGAAATTTGATTTTTCATGTCCTGTAATAGATTTCTAGTCGAACAAGTTTTTAATAAAGAAATGGGATTTGTTGAAGTTATAGATGTAATAGAAACTATAATATTTTGGTATACGATTATGGTTGAGAATATTTTGGAAAAAGAAAGAAAAGCTCAGATTAGATTATCTTCAAAAAAATCACAAAGATTATATTTTTAATAAATTAAAACAGGCCTGTTTATTAGACTAAAATCTTGAAATCTAATAACTTAATTTGTGATTCTTATAGCCTACACCAATCGTTCAACATCAGCTCTGTAGTTAAATTTGAACACTAAAGTAATTGAATTCCCCATTGATATTTTATCAGTGAAATGTTTATCAGTACACTAATTAGTCGCCTCCTTTGTCAATCGAAGACTGAACTGAGAAAATCAAGTACTGAGGAAAATTGAGAAATACGAAAAACCTGAGAAATAGAAAACAAATCCCTTCAAACAGAACGTGTCAAGACGGGGTAATCGATCGTGGGATAGATACAGTAGGCGTTTCCTGCAATATAGACCAATTAATCAAGGCAAATAGATGCAGGACTAATTAATATGAACTTTGGGAGCGACAGAACAATAAATTACTTGAGCACTCCTCCACTTTCAGCCGCAGCACAGGAAGGATTTGAAGAGCTAGGTATAATGCTATCTGTTTGATAGTGGTGGGGGGAGGGGGGAAACGGATAATGCATTTTGTTTGCGTGGGTGCTGACTTGCGCTGGTTGGAGATAGGTGGGGGGGGGGATCGTTAGCCCGGGTCACCACGGGTTTTGGATTTGGGTTTGGAGGAGGAGGAGGAGGTGGAGGAGGAGGAAGAGGAGGAGGAGGAGGAGGAAGAGGAGGAGGAGGAGGAGGAGGAGGATTTAAGGTCAGCAGAGAGCGATCAGGCCGCGGATGACTGGCGGAAGCATTAAGGAAGAAGGCCCAGAGCTCCAACCTGACGGATTTCCTTAATTGACTCCACCCCGCTTTTCCTTATCTCCTTTAATTTCCGTTTCCTGAACTATTGTTCTTAAAGGGGAATCATCCACGTACTCTCTTAGTTTTTCCTCAGCGGGGCCGGGGCATTAGCGGAAAAGATCTTTCTCTTGCCTGTTTCAACCCCAAGAATAAACACAACGGCGACTTCTTCTACACCCCCTACCACTTCCACTAATCACCTTCACACGTCTTCATTGGTGAAGTTGACGTCTTACCCCACACGCAATGTGCAACAGCTTTCACCAAGTCAATCATTTACGAGTTCCTGTAATACTGTACTATCGTACTTGTGATGTGGAAGATCGCAGTCTACACGTGAATCGATTATAATTCCGCATTCCTGCATGATAGAGGGTTTTCTTCAAATTATTCACAATTCGTTCATTTCCGCAAGTTTCTTTTCACATTATCTCACGATACGATGTGAAGTTCTGGTGTTAGGAGTCTTCCTTCAAATTATTCGTCAAAATTCGGGCGAGAAAGAGTTTTAGACTGTGTCTGTTGATTCTCTCCCAAATCATATTGTTTGGCGAAGTTATAACAAGTGACTGTCTGTTTATAATGTTTATAATGGGTGAATGTTATCATTAAAACAGGATATAATAAAATTTTGCCCATTATTTTGTTTTTCTCTAGTGTTTTCATGATTGGATTGATCAAATTGAAATCTATTTTTCATATTACACTATATTAGTTATCTTCTCACTAGTTTCTAACATTCTCACTACGTATTTAATACGAATCACTTATATTATGATTTACTTATCATAATTATTGTCCTCACTCTCTTTTGGAACTCACCAGTTGTTTCTTTTTTACTATCTACAGCCCTAGTTTCTCAATTTTGGGTCCCAATTGCAACGATATTGCTTGCCGGATCACCTATTTATTTTTTCAACAAGAATTTCCAAGTTTTCAGTCATAAATGATGAACAAATACAGAATCATATTCTCCCACATTCATATTATTACTCATTAGCATCATATTGATTACTTATCTGATTGACTGAAGACAGTTCTATTGAACTTGAAATTGCCATGTTTGGTGCCGGTAACGACTGTTACTCATCCTCATTGGAGGAGAATGAAAATATGATGTATTTGAAACAAACTTTTTTTTTGAGGGTGATGCCCACATGAGCTCTAGGCTTGTGCGTGGGTAATGAGAGAGGTGATGATGAGAGATGACGACTGTTTTCAGGCAGTCGGGACCAAATAAGTATACCACGCTTCGCCACTAGTTTCCACAGTGATAATTTGCTGACATTCACATAACAATTTGAATGGTGAGCACTTTTTTACATCGTGGGATGGGAGTGGCACAGGGCTCTCTATGCTATTGCCTAAAAACTAACCTGCTTACTAAGTATACAGCCCTGTGCCACTCTCGTCCCACGATGTGAAAAAGTTATAACCAATTTGAATACGACTTTCAATTTTTCAGTAAGTTTATCAACCAGTTCCACAAAGCAAACTGTTGTGAAATGTAGAAAGAGCATTTTCATCATCATCTGGATTTCCATTGCAGATCTAGTTGAAAATAAACTTGTAGTGCTCCACTCCCACTGACCCCTGTTATCTTGCCGGAGATATTTTCATTCGAATAATGACTACAGCTGGAATTCGATGTCGCCACTCTCTTTTTTCGAGAGGGTTGAGAGTGGAAAAAAGTCGTCGAAGATAAGAGAGATGTCGAGCGCTAAAATCACTCACTCTGGAGAAGGCAACCGCCGCGGCGGTGGAACGCACGCACGCGTAGGCACCGTGGCGGGCGCGCTCACAAAAAGAAGGGGAGATGCATCGATAAGGCGGTAGCATCATTGATACCATCTCGATGAGTCTGCTCCTCCACTCGGGGCACCCTCGTGTTCCTCTTTCCGTTCCTTGTTCTGTGTTCCTTGTTCCACGGCGGCGGCGGCACAGATATCTCTTACGACATCTCCACTACACTGTCCACGGAGTCCACTCCCTTCTTCCTTATTCAATCTGATTGATTTTTCCACTGTTCGTCACCCCCTCTCCCCCCTTCACAACAGCCTCCTTTTGACAGCTGATAAGCTGTTTTCAATTGTAAATGCCCGTTTGTTCTGTCATGTACAAGAGCAATGACGTGCCTCGGCTGATAAATGCCGATAACAGTCGGGAATTTCCTTTTAAATACTCTCCGCGCGCGCGCGCTTTTCTTCATCCGTCCTCGTCACGTGGCTATCGCATCTTTGTGTCCCCGGGGGAAAAAGGTTGGAAAACTTTTGTATGCAATTACTTACCCCATTGATTTTCAATTGTCAGAAAATGTGTTTTCCAGATACAGCGCTTTCAAAGAAAAATCAAGGTGATTGATATTGTCGCGAGTTCTCTGTGATTGACAGCGGCCAGATGTTATTCTTAGTAGAATAAGGCTAGGCGTACACCGGTTAGTCAAGACAAGACAAGACGAGATTAGTCACGTTTAGTCACAGTACTTAACATAGTTGCTTATGAAGCAACACACACCGATTAGTCATTGCATCGGTGTGTGCTGCTTCATAAGCAGCTATGTGAATTACTGTGACTAAACGTGACTAATGTCGTCTTGTCTTGTCTTGACTAACCGGTGTACGCCTAGCCTAAATGAATTCGTCTATCTTCATTAACGATATTGTCAAATACGAGGAAGATATTTATCAGCTTACCAACTTCGAAAAGTTTAGTAAACGTATATGGTTTCCAGTGAATTGAGAGACAAGAGATTTATTTGATTAAGGGAATTAATTTCTGAAAATTCTTTCGTGGATATCTTGTGATCAATCTCCAATCGGATAATATTGATAGAGCTCTACTGTTCCATTGAATCGTCCACATCCCGCATAACATATCAGCTTCAATAATCTTAATTAATGATATTGTATCCATTTGAATCATGTTCTGAAGAAAGGAACAATGCGAAATAAATCCACCGTTAATCCAGTAGATAAACAATTACTAAAAACAATACAAAGAGTATTTTAGAATTTATCCTTCATTATTTTCCATTCAAATTAGATACATAAAAATACTCTCTCTTCTCAAACATTTCCAATTCTTTCTGTTTCAATCCTCATGTTCATGAAAATAAATTTATTTATCTAATCTAGTAGATAAACAATTACTAAAAATAATACAAAGAGTATTTTAGAATTGATCCACTAATAAGAAACAGTATTTTTCATTCAAATTAGATACCTCGAAAGAAGAACGCTACTCTCTCTTCTCAAACATTTCCAATTCTTTTTCGTTTCAATTCTCATGTTCATGAAAATATTACTCAATATACTTACCATTTAGTTATTACCTTATATTATTATTCTCAATACACTTACTCTACAGTCTACACTTATACTAATACACTTAATCCACCCACTCTAGTACATGGATGTCCATAGTTGAGTGGGTTAATTTCCATAAATTTTCTTTTCTTGATGTTTATATAGTTTTTCTACATTCTTGTAACCAATATTTTATTAATGTATTCTTAGTTTTTAGTTTTGAAGGAAATAAATTTATTATTTATTAATAATATTAAACGTAATATTCATGAAACAATTGTTTGTCAAGATTATGACACTCCTATCACTCGAACTTGACATTGTGACCTGTGCCCTGTGTCATTGTAAAATCTAGAGTTTTTCAACTTCTGCCTGATCACACAATAACACAAAACTGGATCGAAACAAGGAAATGGAGAGAAAGTCAAAATACAAACTTCAACTGAGCTGTGATTGAGACAGCACGCTTGACTGACTGGTACATGAGGCCTTCGCTCTGCTCTGCCTTGGAGTAATCCGGAATAGAGGAAGCTGGTAGGCGGTAAACATCGCTGGAAATAATGATAGTAGGTAGCTCTCTCCACTCAGATGCAGCAGAAGGGCAAGACACAGTCAAGCAGCGAACGTCATCGGTTCACTCACTCACGCACGCACACGCTCGCTAAAACTCTCATCAGCTAATGGGGCGTACAGCTTTGCGCGCCCAGGAAGATCCCCGTTGGGGGGGGGGGAAGGATGCGATCTCTGATGATGACGGACTACCCATCTCCAACGTACGGACGTTTCTTCCTCCAAATCTCACTCGCAACATATTATTTCTCGTTCTATTGCACACGATATGCGAGAGCCGTGAGAGTTCACTAAGTGGAAATAAAATGATATGATGAGCGTACTGCTGAAGCGTCATACGTCAGCCTTCATCCAAGCTAGACACTATCCTATGTTATTCTTGAATTCTGTTGCAGATTCATGCTTTATAGTTTGATAGAAAAAGTTATTGAGAGATTTTAGGCTGTCGATCGAATCTTCTTTTACACGATATCCCGATCATTGGAATAAATGTGGAATCAATGGATATCTTATTCATTTGATGAGTGGGCGTACAGTACTTGATATGCAATACAGTACTTCTTAACAGTTTGTTGCTATCCAATATTCTATTTTTTTCCTTTTCGATATCTTATCGGTATAAATTTTCACGTCTTTATCTTTATGTAATTATTTTTGAGTATATATACTTTCATGCATGTATTCTGTATTCAAGGCAGTAAAAATTATAAGAATCGAAGTTGAAAATCAATCTTGGTCGAATTCTTCATGCTTAATAATATAATAAAACCACTAATATAACCAGTAATCGTAAACACAGGATCTCTTTGAATTCTCCATTATAGAAAAAAACTTTAATGTTTCCTAAATATTTCCTGATCACTCATACTGTAGTAGGGTTGAGTTTTTCTTTGGAGTTGATAACGACTTTTATTTGTATATCATTTAAAACTTTGTAAAGTGTGCCAAATGACAATAAGTTCAAATTGAACATTCATTCATTCGTATGGTCTTCTTGTAATGCTTACATCAGTCTTTTTTGTAAGCTTTTTTTTGCTGTGAGTTCGCCGAACGTACAGCAACAGGAAGAAGGATTATTAGGGGTTCACCCTTTGTACACCTAGTTGTTGTTTGGCTCCTTCAATGTACCTTTTTTTGCAGTGGAAACAGAAATTCAATACGTGCATCGTTGCTATGGACATTTGAATTCATCGAGACAAGTAACACCAGGACATAGGATAGAATAGACTATTTAAGTATTTAATATTATAATATTAAATATTTATATTAAATAATTTAATATTAAATATTATGTAACGTAGAGGCTACATTCGATTTAACATCAATGCTAAAGCAACGTAATACAAATCGAAATTCAGTAAGTACATTTGTAGGCTATCATCACCTCACGCTAGTTCAGATCTTCATGAGAGCATGCAAGTTTACCACTCCATTGTACTCTCTTCACTACTCTCCACATCAGTGGTCTCTCCTAACTTCTCATTACATCTATGCTTACCTGACCATTAATCGGAGTTACAGTCGGTGCGTCATTTAACTACACCGGGAAGCGTGCTAGGGAACTCAGCAGTTTCCACCAATAGAGCGTAACCGATATTGTGGCAAGATTGATAGCTGCACCAGAGAGCACTTCTACTCTTTGAGCTGCACGAGTGCGCCTCAGAAATAAACAAACAATCCCTATGTCCACACTTGGTCGATTATGTGTGCTGCACAGCATGCGGCTAATGCTTTATTATAATATGTAGCATGCTTGAGTCACACACAAAATCGACTATGTACACAATTGGTCGACTTTGTATGCCGCTCAGCATGCGGCCAATGCTTTACTATAAGCAGCATGCTAGAGTCACACACATGATCTACTATGTGCACATTTTGTCGATTTTGTATGCTGCACAGCATGCGGCCAATGCTTTATTATATGCAGCTTCCTTTGTCGCACACAGAATCGACCAAGTGTAGACATAGGGAATCGGAAGCTGATGTTCACTTAAGCCTGGTTTTCATTAGTAGAGTTAGTGGTAGAGTTCCCTGGGCGAGTACTAACTATCTTGTGAACTCTCCCAATGAAAACGTTCATAGTAGAGTAGAGTGATGGTAGAGTACTTGTTTTTAAGTACCAAGTAAGTAGAGTAGAGTTAGTACGGTAGAGTTAGTATGCTAGTTACTCGACCACTAACTATACTAATGAAAACCAGGCTTTAGAGATCCACCGAGGATGGAATAGGATGACTTCTCTACGGTGTACCAACACTGGAAACATATATGGTATAGTATTGTAGGTATTGCAGAGAGTACCATGATAGGTATTATATAATAGGTATCATGCAGTATTGGTAGATAGCTACCACAGCTTATGGTAGAGTCCACCCGCGGCCTTCATAATACAGAAGACAAAACTCTCCACGCGCTACGCTGGCTGAACGCTTTGCGCACTCTGTGCTCTCCGCCAAGATTCATTTTCCAAATTGCTTCCTTTCCGACGGTGGTGCCAAATCACTGCCCCCCCCCCCCAGATCCCCCCCTAGCTACCCACCCTTTGCGTGGCCTTCATCAGCTTCACTCTAATCACTCTCTCGATCACTCTCCACAGCAGCAGCAGTAGACGAGGACAATTACACAGGATGAAAGCGCTGGGGCTGCTGCTCCAGCAAATGAAAGCGCGCTGATCATCATCAACCCCCTTTCCCCCCCCCCTCCTCCTCCCTTCACCCCCCCCCACTGTTATTACTCTTGTAGGACGTATTCTTTCCATGTCTTTCCACACGAACAATGTTGCCTTTAATTACACTATCATTACATTAATAATGGGGCAGGGTCACAAGCGATGATGACACACATGATGTTTGTCTCATAAGCATAAATCACTGTACAGGGGGATGTAGAGTTGAGATTTTCCCTGCTATGTATCGATTTGTATCCGAGTGATAATACTGTAATAATTCATAATAATTTGTCTTCTTACTAAATTTAGTTGGAAATTGTTGAATTATCCATGACAATGTATCCATTTAATGATTGGCAATGATTGGATCTGTATCCAAGTCGTAATACAATTATTAAAAAGACACAAAAAATTGTGCAATGAGGCGAGGTGGAACCTACCCGCAAGGGTCTCCCCACCAATAAAAGCCATACGATAAAAAAAATACAATTATTCATAATTTGTCATCTTCCTTTGTTGGAAATTTTTTAGTCTAATTATTCACAACAATCATTGACAAATGCAGTCAAGAATATTCACACTTTAAAATGCTGTTCGATTTGACAGTTATGATTCTTGAAAATAATAAACTCACATGGACATGACAATAGGTAGGATATTTCAAATCAATGATCCACTTCAATACATTTTTTGATGTGTCATTTTTATACGAATTTCATATAAATAATGCTGTTAGATAATAAAAGCAATCAAAAACATCAACCAATAACCATTTTTCTAACTTCTTTTGGCAAGGTACGTTTACCTCTCAAATTTTCCCCTTCACTTAGAAACCAATATACATGATGTATTCATGATATAAGTAATTAAGATACTCAAGAATAAGAATAAGTATTCAAGATACAAATTATCTCCGTTAGAAAACTTATTTTCTAGTTTGTCTCTCACTATAAATAAGTAAACCCAAAGTACAAGTAAGTTTAATGCGCCCAGCTCAACGTTTATAACTGAACTATAATAATGAAGGATCAAGAGTTCACACTTGCAACAATAATATTGTAAGTTGTACTATTTTAATATACGATTGATTTACTGTAGTAGGCCTGTTTCTCGTAGTAACGAATTCAATAAGATCCTAATCATTAAGGGCCGGTTCATGAGCTCGGGATTCAGCTAAGTCCTAGACTAAAACGGGTGGCCACAGTAGCATCGACAAACGTTAGCCTCGACACTATGTACTAAAGGCTCTCTATGCTGCTAACCCACTTACCTTTCGAGACAAACGTTTGTCGATGCTACGGTAGCCACCCGTTTTAGTCTAGGACTTGGCTAAATCCTGAGCTCATGAACCGGCCCTAAATGAATTTATTATGATAATGATAATGACTTATAAAATTGGCATGACCACTGACTGGGTTGCAGTGAATGTTCTACGCAGAACGTGTAGTTATCATGCGATTCGTTCTGTGGAGATGAAGGGGAACTCGACAAGGAAGGCGTCGAGTATCTCTAGTAGAGGATAGAAATCGTACAGAGGGCAGGCAAGCAGTGCCTTGGCCTGGTTTCATATATGAAAGCAATTTTCTACGTGTGACCAATCACTAATCATTGGCCATGCATGAGTATAATGGTTTCACCCCTCTCTATCAACATTTCCCCCCAATCATCACCCTACCACCAAGGATTGTGCGTGCGAAACGCAGTGTAACCTTCACACTTTCAATATCAAATCGGGGAAATAAAAGAAAATTGGATTCTCCAAAGCTATTATCGATAAAGGTGGTAATATCGTTGTGCGTATGACTGATAGCCTATAGTTTTTGTTGAAGGTTGTTATAATGGAAATAGCATAGGTGGTGATAGTAAATATTGGAAGAAGGGGGGGGGGGAGGAAGAGAAGAAGAAGGGGGAGGAGGAGAAGAAGCAGAAGAAGGAGGATAAGGAGAAAAAGAAGATGGAGATGATGATGGTGGAGAAGAAGAAGAAGAAGAAGAAGAAGAAGAAGAAGAAGAAGAAGAAGAAGAAGAAGAAGGAGAAGAAGAGATTAGTAGTAGTGGTAGTAGTAGCAGTAGAATACGTTCCTGGTCGTATTTCAATTCCATTTTTTTCAATTCAAAATTCATTTATTTTGCACACAATAGTTTACATGTTTACAATATTATGAAACAGCATTACAGTAACATTCAATTACAAGAAAAAATTGATACAACTAACAAGATTTTGAGAGATTATATGGTTGGATAACATAAAACAGAAATCAGTTACAGGCTGCTGTTGTAACTTACAGTACAATACAATATTTCAAAATTGAAAAACATTTTGTAACGTCCTCCTCTGCCGATACAGAGAATTTAATAGATAGGATAATTAAGAATTTGGAATTTTGAACAAACCTAGAACGGACTTTTAAACAAAGAGAGTGAATAACTGTTCACTCTACTAGATGACAATCCAGCACTCCAACAGCTATCCTCATTATCACAATCAGCAAATAGAAAACTCAAGAAGAAATCTCAATAAACGATCCCATAAATCCAGTCCAATAAATTCTAAGACTAAATTCTCAGCTTAGTAAGTTATGACGAAATATCCAAGAAAAATCAGTACAGAACAAAGAAAAAAATGAACATTGTACTGCTACAATTTTTATCAAGATACAAGAAAGGAGCACACAATAAACATTTCAATTATTATCTCTGATCTTTGGGCTGGAATTTCAGATGCGTTGTCTCTCGAGTCGTAACTGAATGGCAATACGAAATGATCGTTTAGCAAGGTGTATTGTGTGAGGCGAGTGTTGTAATAGCTCGTTTGGAGCAGTTAATTGTAGCCGCGATTTCGCAATGAGAATAGCTGATAGTGAAACTGGATCAAAAGCAAGACATTAGGAGTAGGAAGAGACATGCCATGCCGGGTGTGACTGACGTTATCTGAAAGAAAACTATTCCGAGGCAATTAATCAACTCGGATCCGTGCCATAATCAAGCGTGATGTCGCCTCGTAAACAGAAACACTCTCACTACACATTTGACGGCTGCGGTTGCGTTGTTCAGTGACGTTGTTTCTGTAACTTGTACACATCGTAGTTCATCGGGAAATGCTGCTATTTCTCAACTTTTCGAGAAGATAATGATTTGGTAGTCATTTACACAGATCAATGAAGTTTTAGTTTCAGTAAATCGTTGACCATGATTGTTTGTTACTCATTTTTTCAATTCTAAAATGATGGAAATGGATCAAGTTTTGAGGTAGCACAAGTTTAGGCCAGACGCAAGTTGAATGGCATGAATGAATGAATGGCATTCATTTAGGGCCACCGTAGCATCGACAAACGTTAGCCTCGACACTATGTGCTAAGGGCTCTCTATGCTGCTAACCCACTAACCTGTCGAGACAAACGTTTGTCTATGCTACGGTAGCCACCCGTTTTAGTCTAGAGCTTGGCTAAATCCCGAGCTCATGAACCGGCCCTAAGTATACTATAAATTTCACTCATGTCAAATTTTCATTGTGTAGATTATATTATACTTTTCAATTTTATTATTCTCTTAAAAATGTTCTCTCCCATTATTGATTATAATTATAAAGGGACTTATAAGTTGAAAATTCAGTGTTGGACTTAACCTATAGGCTAATGTTTTCCATATTTCCCATTAGGGAAAACTGGATGATTCGGCAAGGTGGAACACCCGAAAGGGTCTCTCCGCCAAAAAAGCCATAAGCTTAATAATAATAATTGATTATAATTTTAATCTTCTATTCTGATTTAAATCACCTATAGTTTTCACTAATCAATGTGTGTGATTTACTCGTCTTGAATAATGGATAAGAAAACTATAACACTTTCAAAATTCAAAGTTAGATCATTTGAATTTAATGAGTGTATGGAACAGTTCAAAAATTTCTGACAGACTTTCATTGTTAACAGATAACTTCAGCCATAATCAAATACACTGAAATTCAGATATATGTAACACAATAATATAAGCCTTATTCCACCACGTGTCAGTAAGACAAATCACATCATGAATATTGTATACAGAACTGCGCATATAATGGAATCGCTTTTGCAGTTTCACTTCTCAATAGGGCTGCACTGAGCCTAGGAAATGCGTGGTGATTCATCCCCCCCCCCTCTGACAACCGCCTACACATTTCCCGGATTCTGAACTTCCGTCACCAACAAATCTTTCTTCAGAGCAGACGTTAGCAAGACGGTTGTACAGTTGGGTTGTATATAATGAGGATATAATACATTATTCTATAGTTGGACGATAGAAGATTGTATCTATATTAATTCTCAAAATATCACATATTGATTGTGATGTTTATTAATATTTCAGGTACTATGTTTTCATAATCTATTTCCATAACTTGATGGCAATATACAGTACCAGATAGCAATACAGAACCTTGTACTCTTATCTGATATTTTCGACCAAGTACGGTTGTGTATACGGCTACAATATATAATGATGAATATAATATAATAATAATGATGGTATATAGAGGAATAAAATGAGCTTATATTCAAATTTATTTATTTTCATCAATATATCACTTATATACAATATTATGGACAAAATTATGGAATAACACTCACATGGACACGCAGGTCTGTTCGTGAGTTGTTTGAGTTCTCAATATACAACTTAAATATTGTAACTTAATTGAAAGTTCTGGAGAAGAGAGTAGGCT
Source organism: Laodelphax striatellus (assembly GCA_017141395.1). NCBI lineage: Eukaryota > Metazoa > Arthropoda > Insecta > Hemiptera > Delphacidae > Laodelphax > Laodelphax striatellus. The sequence continues at coordinate 53,829,468 of CM029531.1, forward strand.
ATAATTATATTACATATATTGAAATAATGGAATGAAATATATTGTATATATTTGAATATGTATAATCTTATTAAAGAAATATGTATTTGAGATTAATACAATTAAATGAGAATTAAACTATAATATTATTTTTAATAAATCAATAATTTAAGAATACTAATGTATATCTATTATGTTTCATGAAATATCCATCTATCCTGTAATACTGCTTGTACGGTATTTATTTAGATAAAAATACTCGAAGTTGTCAAAACCACAAATTTATTAAAATATCGAGTTATTTTTAGGTCTATTTCGTCCAGAATTTCTAGTAATTTTGTAGCTGTAACATAACATTACTGTATTTCAAGACGTTTGTAGAAATAGAGAACCTGTAAAGTACATTTACGTACTGTAATATACATATACTTTTAGTCCTATCCTGGTTCTAGTCCTATGGATCTGTAATGTATATCTGTATTCCGAGATCTCTGGAGCAAGACAAAAGCTCTAAAGATTATATCTATATACTACACATCTGAGATGTTGGATCAAGTAAGAAGTTTTGGCTCATAGATCTTCTGTCTTTGTTTAGGCAGTTTGTTTTTGGAAATCGTGCGAGGGGAAGCACTAGGAGAGTGAGCGAGTGAGGGAGGGAGGGAGAATGTCAAAGTGGCTAACTGTTGAGTCCCCGCAAAAGGGGGTTCTTTAATGCCGCCACGGCAGACGCATAACGAACAAGTTGGCTGATGGTGCCCCAGCGTTGCGTTGCGTTGCGTCGCGTTGCGTTAAAGACGTGCGTCTGGGGCGTCGTCATGCATTGCCAGCGGATGCATTAGCCTCACTTCCGGAGTCTGCGTTCCGCTTGCTAAACCACCCTTCTGTGCCACTCTACACTCAGCTACTGCTCTGTGCTCTGCTCGGCTGAATCTGTCTGCACAACCAACGTAGATTAGCTCCCCCCTTGTCACTCACCCCTCCCACCCCCAACTCCCCCACAAATCCACGACATAACCCTAAACCGTGACTTACTCCCTTCTTCACATATATAGACCCGGTCGTTCTCTGCAGCCGTTCATCCATAAAAATGCATTTAATTTCACAACATGAATAACTCTTTTATGTGCGCTTATCTGCTGCTCGTTTCCCTCTAAATCACCTACTTCTTTCTCCTCCAGTTCCTCTCGGCGTTTCGTTTTTTTATCGAGTACTGTATAAAACTTTCCTCATACACTGCTGCACCTGAGCTGATCGAGGCTCTTGTTACGAGGTGTTAACTCTCTCTCTCTCACCCTCTCTCACTCTCTCTTCAGACCTAGTACAAATAATAAATCAATCAATCTCTCTCTCCCTCTCTCTTCCAACCAATCCAGATATTTTTCGAGCACAATATTCTGGACGATGATTTTGGGTTCGAGATTCGGCTAATAATTAGCGCCTACTTACAATAATCACCATGATTTTCCTTGTGATGTATATATAGTAGATCTTATTGTCTGGTTTATCTATATAGAATCTGTACAGCAACCACATAATACAAATAGATGGAGCACTCAGGCTCAGTATTGAAGCTAATTCTGGCGCCTAACCCCAAGATGGCGGAGGTTTATACAGGTTGAAATTTCTGTAATATCAACGGTTTTCGAGTTATTTAAGAAACAAAATTTCAAATGGCTGCCATTTTGTTTTATTTCACAATTTTTTGTAGCATTGTCCAGTTGTCATAAAAATTGGTGATTCTTAACTACATTTCATGTTAGTCAATTGATCTAAATATTACGCTTAATAATACCTTAAATTTGCTATATTCATTGACTGTGGCGGCAAACCATTAGCCTACTATGTAGTATGGTAGCTGATTAAAATGACTAGCTCATAAGATTCAAGAGCATTACAATCATAAATCATATTCAACATTAGGCAGAGAATCGGCTCACATTTTTGAATGTAGAAAATCCTTTGACGGTTAATATTGTGGCATCATTAATCATTGAGTCTTTCTTTTCACGTTCAGATTGGATTTAATTGTTTGGAGTGCGGCGGTGCGGCGCTAGTAACCTCTTGAACCCCGCACTGAATGTTGCTTTAGGCTTGAGTGGCCTGTCATACTGCTGACGTAATGAAGTAAAGATCAAATCTTGATTGAATTGCAGATTGAGGAGGAATTCGAGAAATTTCCCTCTATCAAAAAAATATATAACTTATTTTCAAGAAAATTTTCTAAAATAATCAAACTGTTTAATAATTCGTGTGTTTTGAAGATAAGCTGTGTCTGAAACGATAGAATTGGGCTCTCGGAGCAAATTGTATTTGGATATCTTAAACAAGAGCTGAACAGATTCAATATGATGGGAGAGGGCTTTTTCTATTTAAAACATCATTTACCCGTAGCTTATAATAGATAAACCCTGTTTAATTCTTGTGAAAAGTGTTATATCATTCTGAGGATATGTTAAATATAACATGAAACCATGGTCCTGGAGTAAACATTGTGTTTATTGAAATAAAAGTGGAGTTCGACGATTTCAAAAAGTTTTTTTCTATTATGGAAAGATTCCACAACATCAATATTTGTTCTACAAATTTTATAATGTATCATTTCTGCTACTTTACGCCAATTCTTCAAATAACTTTGAATAATTATGAAAAGCGAAGGCCATCATGTATTCTCGGAGAACTATCTTTCTCTTCAGTTATCATTCTTAAGTCATATTTCTCTTCAATCGGGAAGTACGATCCCACTGGACGTCCAATTTGCGACTCAAATAGAAATCAATCTGAAAGAAACAAACATTTCAATTCATTTTATTCATGCATGTTGCGGACTCAGGTATATTGTGGGAACGAAAATTACCATCCACAACTTATTTTATTCAACGAATTAGAAACAAACACAAATCCAGTTTTCTAAGGAAATCATTTTTCTACAGAAACATCCTTTTTTCCATGCATATTGTCCGGTCCGACGAAAACTGTAGCCACGATTGAGAAGGGAGCGAGAAGCCGTCCGGCTCATCAGGGGTGGGGGCAGTGTAGGATCGAGGGGAAAACAGGAGGCGGCAAGGCCGGAGGCAGTTCAGACATTAAGCCAAAGTCGGGGGCAGTGATTCCCGTCTAATGGCTGACATTAACGCCGTTACAGCTTCCGCCCCCTGCCTCTCCCGCCCCCGACTTACCAGCCGCCCCCGATTGTTCTTGGCAGGAAAACGGTACAGGCCAATCCATTTGGTCTTACACCAAATAAAAAGTCACTGCCAACGAGCCGGTCATTAATAATTCTAACGTGGCTCTACTTCACGCTCTTATAGCAGACGGCATAACCATCAGCCTCTCCACAATCCAATATCAATTTAATTTTATTCTCTTTGCATGCCGCTTATGATAGCTTTCTCATAACCAGGTTATTTTAATCTCTCTTCTCGTTTGAATGCCAACTATTCTATCACATTTTTGGAGGAATCTCCCTGGCAATACCCTCATAAGAGGTCTCTTGAGATCATGTTCATCAAGAGACTAATGATTTTATTGATATTTTCCCAAAGAAATTCCTTGAAAACATCTAACACACGTTATTGTTTTATGAGATCATGTTTATCAAGGGATCAATGATTACATGGATTTCTCAAGGATTCTCCTTGAGAGAACTAACATAGTATTATTATGTTGTCTCATGAAGTCAGTATTGTTTATCGCGAGATTTATGATTCCCTTGAATCCGTTTTATTGAAAAATCTATGATTTCAATATTCAAGTTGAAAATATTAGATTCATTTCGAATTTAAAGGTTGCTCAACACCAGATAAGAAGTCCGAGTTGAGGAATTAAAATGAAGTTCAAGATGGAAGGTCCTAGTTTGAGGAAATAAAATGTAGGTGATTGTAGGAAGGTGATTGTAGTTTAGTTCGGATAAAAGTAATCGTGGAAGAAAGAGAAATTTTAATGTGTTGCACATTATATATAATGTGTTTTATTATAATGCACATTAATTATAATGTGTTGAGAGTGAATATACTCGGTGTCAGTGACGTTCAATGGCCAGGCTCTGGTAGGTGTGCTTGTAAAAATAATATATTATATTATTCTGGAAATGATGATAATGCACACAGGTATGGCGTTGGTATTATAGTAGATAAGCGGGTCAATAAATCAGTGACAAGTTTTGTTCCATATTCTGACCGGATTGTAATGTTGCAAATAGATTCATGTAAGCGAAAGATTAATATTATCCAAGCTTATGCACCAACTGCAGATAAAGAAGATGATGAAATTGAAGATTTCTATCACCAACTGGGAGAAGTATTAAGGTCTACTAAAAAGGAAGAGGTCACCATGATAATGGGGGATTTCAATGCAAAAGTTGGTAAGTTGAAGACGGACGGATGTACTGGAGAGTATGGTCTGGGTTTACGGAATGAGCGTGGGGAACGTTTGGTAGAATTCTGTCAGAGTGAGGATTTTGTAATAATGAATACAATGTTTGAAATGCCAAATCGCAGACTATATACATGGAAATCACCCCAAGATAAAGAATCCAATATTGTCAGAAATCAAATAGACTATATAATGATTAGGGGAAGGTTCAAGAATTCAGTCACATCAACTAAAACTTACCCTGGGGCAGACATAGGATCTGATCATAATCCAGTTGTTGCAGTGGTGAATGTGAAACTGAAGAGGCTGAAACGTAAGAGTTTGAAATGTGTGCTGGATACAACACGTTTAAATGAATTTTCAGTAATGAATGATGCAAAAGAGAAAGTCAATCAGAATCTTGAAGTCATAAAAGATGATATTAAGGCCATTGAAAATGTCAATGACAAGTGGAGTAACATAAAGGATGCATTGTTTAGAGCTGGTAAGGACACATTATCTCCGAAAAGGGTGAAGAAGAAGGAATGGATGACGGATGCAATACTCAATCTGATCGAGGAGAGACGAAGTTATAAAGGTAAGGATGAGAGAAAGTATAGAGAAGTGAATCAACTAATTAAGAGAAGTATTAAGGCGGCCAAAGAAGAATGGGTTTTAGAGAACTGTAAAGAGATAGAGGAATGTGAACGTAAGTTTGACAGTTTTAATATGCATAAAAAGATTCAAGCTATGACTGGTGGAAGAAAGGCAAGTGTCTGTTCTTAAGGATAAAATGGTAAAATAATTGCTGACATAAATGAGAAGATGAAGAGATGGACTGAATATATAGAAGAGTTGTTTAATGATAATAGATCAATAGTAAATGAGGTTCATACAGAAGGAACAGGACCAGACATTCTTAAAGTGAAGTAGAGTGTACTATTAAAGATCTAAGGGAGAAAGGCTGTGGGTCCAGATGAAATTCCTGTGGAATTGTTGAAGCTCATGAATGACAGCACACTTGAAATAATGAATGCCATCTACCAGTCTGGTATCATACCACAAGAGTGGTTTCAATCAACGTTTGTGCTTCTTCCAAAGAAAAATAATGCTAAGGAATGCGCGGAGCATAGAACTATAGCCTTGATGAGTCACACCCTAAAGGTATTCCTCAAAATCATTCATAAAAGAATTTTTAATAAGTTAGAGGCTGATATGAGTGACACACAACTGGGTTTTCGAAGTGGCCTTGGCACAAGAGAAGCATTGTTTGGAGTAAGTGTATTGATGCAAAGATGCCTGGATGTAAATATGGATCTTTATATGTGTTTTATTGATTATGAAAAAGCCTTTGATAAGGTACGGCATGACAAACTGTATGAAATTCTCAAAGGTAAAAATATTGACAGTAGAGATATTAACATAATTACCAATTTATACTGGAACCAAACAGCAAAGATCAGAGTTGAGAATGAGATGACTGGGGAGATGAAGATTTGTCGTGGTGTTCGTCAGGGATGTGTCCTTTCACCACTCTTGTTTAATGTCTACAGTGAAGCCATTTGTCAAGAAGCTTTAATGGAGCAAAATGTTGGTCTTTCCATAAATGGAGTAACTATTAATAATTTACGCCTGCAGATGACACACTTCTGGAAGCGGGAGTGAAAATGAGTTGCAGCAATTACTAGAAAATGTGAATGTCTACAGCAATAACTATGGGTTGAAGCTAAATCTTAAGAAACCAAGTGCATGATCGTCTCCAAAAGCAGAGAGTGCCAGTTATTATTGTAGTGGACAATACACCTATTGAGAGAGTCACAGCATATAAGTATCTTGGAGCATGGATTAATGAAGTGAAACGATCAGACCAGGGAGATCAAAAGTGGAAATAGCACGACAGGTGTTCATAAGAATGAAAAATTTCTGTGTGCCGAGATATTAAATTTGTTATGTGTTCTCTACATTGTTGTATGGCATGGAAGCATGGACTTTAAAGAAGTCAAACCTCAAAAACATCGAGGCATTTGAAATGTGGTGCTATAGGAGGATGTGGAGGATACCGTGGACAAGAAAGTGACAAACAGGGATATGGCAAGGAACGTGAAGTTGTTGCAAACTATAAAGAGAAGAAAATTGCATGAAAAGTATGAGCTGTTGAGAACTACTCTGCAAGGAAGGATCATAGGAAAGAGGGCAAACCTAGAACTATTCAAGGCTGCAATCAATAATAAAGTGAATTGCTGTGATGATTTCCAGAAGGAACCATAAGAAGAAGAAGACACATTAAAATTCGAATGATAAATTTCAGAAGTCGATGGAATACATAGATATATCATCATAAACAAGACCAGAATCACTGATAAGAATGACATAACTATTGATTTATTTGCCTTAACTTATAACAACCGACAAAATGTACTATAGAGAAAATGATTCAATCAAATTCCATCCATTCATTTGGTGAGTCCACGATAGGCCTACAAGTTATTGATAGAGTTTTTCAACGGAAATGGAATAAATTCTGGAAATATTTTCTATTGGAAAAAATAGAAAATCCAATGTCAACTTCTTTTTCATTGGAGATAATAATTTCAACCTTTTTTTAGGACGATTGATGATATTCAGTGATTTTATTGATGTAACCATTTTCGTTTTGATTAGCAGTGTTGAACTTCAAGTGAGCACACAACTCTGATAAAGAGAACGATTGGACAGTCAGTTGGCTACAGAACATATTTCCGCATTCAAGTGGAGGCGAAGCGGAAAGGCCTTGATGGTCGTTGGTTGTTTGAGAGGTAACTCGACTCGTGTAATCGTTTATCTCAGTGCACCATTATCTGTTTTCTGGACGTGCTTTACTAACATAATTCAAGCGTCTCACCCTTGGCTGCTGCGAATTAGAATCAGTAGATTGGATTTTATTGCAGGTGCAGGAGGTTAGGATGCCTTTATGTGAATTTATGCTTTAACAAAATTATGTATGTACTTGTATTTCTACCAGTCGGCCTTGAGAGTTGAGCTGGTGGAGAGAAGAAACCAAAGAGTTCGCCTGAGGGATATGCACTCGCCTCAGAAGCACTTGTGGGGCTATATGTCCCTATGGGGATGTCCCTACAAGGACGTAGCCGTTTTATAGCTGGAATCGTTAATATTTGCTTCTGGAAGTATAATAAACTCATTTTTATCGAAATCGAAAAATATCCTCATAAGTGTTTTCAGACGATTTGCCAAGTTGGGTATAAACCGCCAGGGCTGCGCTGAAAGCAGTTTATCTCTTCAAAGAGAGAAAATGGTCCATATGGGGAGATGAGCTGTGATTGGCTCATTTGAATTCCAGAGAGAATAATTGTGTGTCAATGGTCACTTGTGAGACTGCGAACTGGCAACAGCGCCTCGCTGTTGCCAAGTTGACAATCTCATAACTCCTAGCGTCCAGGTCCAGTGCCCGTGTCTGTCTAATATGCTTTATAACTTTGAAGACCTAGAGACCGATATTGAAGATTTTGATAATGGGGTTTCGTGGGATTGATTCGATTTTGGCTGAAACCGTCAGGAAAAAATCTGACGTTTCGAAAAAGACTCCCCTTTTTTTAAACCATGAAAAACCCCCTTATTTTGTGAAATATTAAATTTTATTCTATTGCTTAAAATTGAAGAGGAAGGGATTCTTTACAGGTTTGCATTGTTGTTTTATTTTTGGGCGATTTTCAGGTACAGGGGGGGAAGGTAAAAAATGAACTTTCTATTCTTTGCGATATTTGAAAAATTTCAAATGCCAATCGATTCAGTTTTTCAATGAGATTTTTTTTGGTTTTTGAACTCTTCTCTATTTTGAATAGATACAGAGTGGTGCGCGAAATAGTGGTCAATTATTGAGAATCTGAGTCTAAAGGAAAATTTCGGTTTTCTCTACCGGAAATGGTAAAAGAAAGTGAGTAGATGACGTTTTTTGAAACTTGAACGTTTTCGGGGGATTAGGGTCAGTGCGTCTAGGGGTGAAAATTCTCAACTTTTTAAATATTCGAAGTTTTGGAAAATTCTTTTTTCCATTGTATAGAGCTTCAGCTGATTGAGATGGTATGTGGAAACGTTTTCGGATGAAAATTTGAGCCGCCATATTGGAAAAAGGCCTCTTCTATATACATTATTGATTAAAACTTTTTTTTGTAAGTTTTTTTGTACTTTATCACTTTTAGGTGCAATTTAACTACATTTGACTTAGATTATGACAAAATCACGTTTCTCAGTTCAAAATGGCGGAATCTAGAGGGGGTTTGATAGGGGTAAATCAAAATATTGATATTTTCGAAAAATGAATTTTTGCATCGGATACGGCTCCAAAACTGTGTTGAACACTGTTTGATTTAATTCTTTAAAATCACGCGAAAAGAGTTAGGGTTGAAAAATCTATTTTCATGAAAGTCTAGGGCACAGTGTAAAATAAACTTTATTGTTTGATGCAAATTTCGACTTTTCTGAAGGGATGAGGTGAGCAGTGATTTACTCGTTATGAAGATGCAAAAGAAAGAACTGTTTTCTGGGTACGGTATATTATATAGCACCCCTAAGTCACTAGAGGGAAACAATGTTCAAAAAGGCTTGAAATTAGGAAAATTCAATGATCAAAAGCCTGTAAAACATGGTAAAATCTTAAAATGGGCGAGCGAAGCGAGCTCTGGATCACTGTGACTCACTAGTTGGAACCAGGGCGCAGCTAGTAAAACAAGCGTCACACTTTTTAATGTTGGATACACTAAATATAGTTGTAATAGTTATAGGTTTTATTGGAAAATAAATAATTATTTATCTAAAAGAATATATAATCATACACCATACAACTATCCTATGATTAATGTTAGCCTCAAATGGTCAGCTGTTCGGACATCGAACTTTCTGACAAAAACGTTTTAGTGAGTGGTAAAACCCCAAGTTCAAACTAAAAATTGGTTCAATCGACGTTGGAGAAACCGGCCTAATAATGCTAGCCATTGCTGTACTCTCAACTATCCAACTTGATAGTAGGTTCATCCGATTTTGAATACAAACAAATGCCACAAATCATTCTCATTATTCTCATTATGCCACATATCTCATTAAATTTTCTGCATTTGTCAATTTAAATAATTTATAGACAAATTGAAAATTTTCAAACAATAATCACAGCTTCCAAGTCTTCCATGTGATACCTGTTGTTAAGCCTGTAGGAGCAAAGCTCAACAGCTATTCAATTATTTTAAACAGCACTACAGCACAAACAGCACTAACTCAAGCTTATGCAACATTTTCAAATTTACCATTTTCTAACCATTGTACGGACCCAACGGGGTGCGGAGGGTGTAATCACCTGCGAGCGCCGCAAAGCGCGAGTAAACAATTTGTATTTTACAAAACAAATATGGTAGCCTACAGCTATCTAGTTGAATTGAAACTGGATGGTAAGAAAACAGGTAAGTTTTATTTTATAAGCCTCAAATCTTGTACAATATTTAAAAACATTACTTATCTTTTATCTCTAATTTTGAAGAATGCAAAGCAATTTGAAAATACCTTTGAAGACTTATTAAGTCTCATTAAAGATTCCACAAGATTTCAATAGATTTTACACTTATTTGAAAAATCTGCAGGGAGTATTTTGGTTGTATCGATCATAGTTTTTTTCAAATATAGTTGTTAAATATTTATCTAACGTAGCATCAGAATCCTGACGTATGATAACCCTATCCCGGAGGTGGAAGGCTAGGAGTTAACTGAAGGAGGATAACACAATTCTAATATAATTATGATACAAAAGGTCGAATATTACTACTAAAAGGTTACAATTGAGTCAGTCCCATATTGGGCGGAGGCTGGATATGTCATTTCTCCTACCAGATTTGAATATAGGAGTAACCTGGCCAATTTTCCATCTGGAGGGGAATACCGAGGATCTCAAGGACAGATCAAAAATGATCTTCGCGGAGAGACCCAAAATTTTAGCACAACCCTTACATGAAGAAATATTATCTGGTCCACAACCAGTACAAAGTCTCAAATCACCTATTGCTGCAATTATGGCTCTCAAATCAACAAAACTGATTGAGAGAGAAGGTACATTCAGTCTACTGTCTAGGTTCACCTCATTGTCAACATCCAACTGCGACTCATCAGAAAATACTGAAGAACAATAATGAGCAAAACCATTAGGCAAATCATGAAGTCCAAAGATCTGATCACCCCAATGCATACCCTCCTGTGTAGAACTGTTAGCTCTTCTTGCATTGACAAATCCCCAGAAGCTCTTAGCATCGCTCTTAATATTAGTCTCAACCCTATCTAAATAATTATGATATTCATGAGCAATAAATTGCTTAACCTGACTTCGCAATCTTTTGAATTGCTCATTGTGATATAGAGAAGTGCTGCTTCATAGCGCATCTGTCCATCCTCTTCAACAGCCGAATTATTTCAGCATTGAACCAAGGTTGATACTTAGTACCCCCAGCCTGACCATCCTCTTTGGAATACAATTGTCAAAGCACTCATAAATGAAGGTATAAAATAAATCCACAGCCTCATCTACTTAAATTATCCATAAGCCCCAGCGATAGGCTCTCAACTGATTATAAAGCAGGAGATAGTCAGCCTCCTAAAGTCAAACAGTTCAATGCAATTCAACTAAGAATTATCAGTGGACCATACCTGTACTGTGACAACAAGAAAAGGATAATGAGCGTCCTCAGGAACCAGGGAACAATCACTTTGCTCAACCCTGGTATCAACATTAGAAAATACTAGGCCCAGAATACGATCATTACAATTAAGAACTGAGTTACAGAGAGCCAGATCATAGAAGCCTACAAAAGAAGCCAGTTTCCTAGCAGAAGGAGAGCCCAATTCCAAACGATATCTATCATTATTAATCTCAGGTAGGTTGACTTCGTAGATTTACGTATCCTATGAGCATACTTCCCAGTACATATATATTATATAAACTATAAATTATAAACAGCTATAATTCCCTATAAACTGCACATCAATATTAATATTTGCCAAAAAAAGAACATTTTACAAAATTATATATTTACATACAAAATAAATACTAAAATAAATATTGAAAATTAGGTAAGATAGAGTGAAAAATTATCTGATTTCAAAATATCCCTTGTCCTGTTTCATTGATCATAAAACAAATAGCTTGAATAAAATAAAATCTTAGTAATAAACATCATAATATTATTATTAGAGAAACAAAAATCCAAAAAAGCTATATAATATACGATTCTATGCAATAATTCATGTATTCATATCAGTTGGATCGACTGCCACATCTAATAATTCCTTCCAATAAAATTCGTAACCTTTACCACTGTAAATTAACCCTGTCAATTATAACATAATTTTTGTCATTTTAATAATTCATCCACAGTCTAATAATTTTTAATCAATAATTATAATTATAAATTATAATTTCGTCAAATTTTAATAAATCATAATCACTATCCCTCTAATATTTTTACACCTCATTATCAAGGTCTCAACTTTCTTATAATTTTCAGTTTGTGGTACACAATATCTATGATTAGTTAGTGTTGATTTCAAGGATATTATTTACAAATAAAGAATAATCTAATCTAAACTTTCTTGCCTTTTTTGCCGCAAATTTCTGAATTATGCTATCAAAGAAATCATTGAAACCCTTTCGTGTTCAATTGAGATGATAATTAGTTTTGTGAGTATTTTCTGTTGCATAGCATTCCTCAAATAGGTTTTTATGAGCTTCAATTCTCTGAAACTCCTCTCTCCAGTTGCTACAGACACTGGAAAAGTAACAAAAATTCAAATATGTTAGGGTAAAATATCCTTCTCATATCCCATAATTCATCTCTCATATCCCTTAATTCCCTCTAATATCCTCATAATTCCTTCTCTCATAGCCTCATAATTCCTTCTCTCATATCCCCATAATTCCTTCTCTCATATCCCCATAATTCCCTCTCTCATATCTCCATAATTCCCTTCATATCCCCATAATTCCATTCTCTATATCCCCATAATTCCTTCTCTCATATCCCCATAAATTTCTCTCTTGACGACCGTTATATCCCCATACAGCCAAAAAATATTGAAATTTCAAACGCAAAAAATTCCTGAGAGAGGGAAGAGCATCTGATTCCTCATATTTTTTTGTTCAATATTCTCTCCTTTAAACTTCGATAAGTGGTTTAATAAGCGAGTTCCCACAAGTGACCCAGGGATCCAATATCGCCATAAAGTACGGGGCGCTAGACGGAGAGAGTGAGAGAGAGAGAGAGGGTGAGAGAGGTCTAGCGCCCCGTGTCATATGGGGATATTCACTCGCCTCAGAAGCACTTGGCTATATGTTCTTATGGGGATGTCCTCAAGGACGGGCCGTTTTATAGCTGGAATCGTTAATATTTGTTGCTGAAGCATAATAAACTCATTTTTATCGAAATCGAAAATATCCTCATAAGTGTTTTCAGACGATTTGCGCAGTATAAACCGCCAGGGCTGCGCTGAAAGCAGTTTATCTCTTCAAAAGAGAAGAAAATGGTCCATATGGGGAGATGAGCTGTGATTGGCTCATTTGAATTCCAGAGAGAATAATTGTGTGTCAATGGTCACTTGTGAGATTGGAACTGGCAACAGCGCCTCGCTGTTGCCAAGTTGACAATCTCATAACTCCTAGCGTCCAGGTCCAGTGCCCGTGTCTGTCTAATATGCTTTACAACTTTGAAGACCTAGAGACCGATATTAAAGATTTTGATAATGGGGTTTCGTGGGATTGATTCGATTTTGGCTGAAACCGTCAGGAAAAATCTGACGTTTCGAAAAAGACTCTTTTTTTTAAACCGCGAAACCCCTTATTTTTGTGAAATATTAAATTTTATTTTATTGCTTAAAATTGATGAGGAAGGATTCTATACAGGTTTGCATTGTTGTTTTTTTTTATTTTGGGCGATTTTAGGTACAGAGGGGAAGGTAAAAGTGAACTTTCTATTCTTTGCGATATTTGAGAAATTTCAAATGCCAATCGATTCAGTTTTCAAGGAGATTTTTTTCGTTTTTGAACCTCTTTATTTTGAATAGATACAGAGTGGTGCGCGAAATAGTGGTCAATTATTGAGAATGTGTGTCTAAAGGAAAATTTCGGTTTTCTTGACCGGAAATGGTAAAAGAAAGTGAGTAGATGACGTTTTTGAGACTTGAACTTTTCGGGTGATTAGGGTAAGTGCGTCTAGGGGTGAAAATTCTCGACTTTTTAAATATTCGAATTTTTGGAAAATTCTTTTTCCATTGTATAGAGCTCGAAAAGCTGATTGAGATACGGTATGTGGGAAAAGTTTTTCGGATGAAAATGAGCCGCCATATTGAACTTCTATATAAATTATTGATTTTTGAAAGTCTTTGTACTTTATCACTTTTAAGGTGAAAACTACATTTGAATTAGATTATGAAAATCACGTTCATTTGAGGAATCTAGAGGGGTTTGATGGGGGTATTTTTCAAAAATGAATTTTGCGATCCAAAACTGTGTTGAACACCGTTTGAGTTAATTTAATCACGAAAAAGAGTTAGTTGAAAATCTATTTTTCATGAAAATCTAGGGCACAGCAAATAAACTTTATTGTTTGATTCGACTTGAAGCTGAATGATTGACTTGTTATGAAGATGCAAAAGAAAGCCAAGAACTGTTTTCTGGGTACGGTAATAAATAGCAACCCTAAGTCACTAGAGAGGAAACAATGTTAAAAAAGGCTTGAAATTAGGAAAATTCAATGATCAAAAGCCTGTAAAACATGGTAAAATCGGAAAAGAGCGAAGCGAGCTCAGGGTCACTTGTGACTCACTGTTGGAACCCAGGGGCGCAGCCCCTGGTAAAGCGAGCGTCACACTTTAATGTTGGATACACCAAATATAGTTGTAATAGTTATGGTTTTATTGGAAAATAAATAATCATTTATTTAAAAGAATATATAATCATACACCATACAACTATCCTATGATTAATGTTAGCCTCAAATGGTCAGCTGTTCGGACATCGAACTTTCTGACAAAAACGTTTTTAGTGAGTGGTAAAACCCCAAGTTTAAACTAAAAACTGGTTCAATCGACGTTGGAGATACCGGCCCTAATAATCCTAGCCATTGCTGTACTCTCAACTATCCAACTTGATAGTAGGTTCATCCGATTTTGAATACAAACAAATGCCACAAAATAATATATCTCATTAAATTTCCTGAATTTGTCGAATTTTAGTAATTTATAGACAAATTGGAAATTTTCAAACAATAATCACAGCTTCCCAGACTTCCATGTGATACCTGTTGTTAAGCCTGTAGGAGCAAAGCTCAACAGCTATTCCAATTATTTTTAATTACAAACAGCACTAACTCATAGGGTATGCAACATTTTCAAATTAACCATTTTCTAACCATTGTACGGACCCAACGGTGGTGCGGAGGGTGTAACCACCTGCGAGCTCCGCAAAGCGCGAGTAAACAATTTGTATTTTAAATATGGTAGCCTACAACAGCTATCTAGTTGAATTGAAACTGGATGGATAGGAATGATATTACATAAATACATTAGAAAACAGGTAAGTTTTATTTTAATAAGACTCAAATCTTGTACAATATTTAAAATATTACATTTCTTTTATCTCTAATTTTGAAGAATTCAAAGCAATTTGAAAATACTCTTGAAGACTTATTAAGTCTCATTAAAGATTTTACAAGATTTCAATAGATTTTACACTTGTTTGAAAAATCTGCATGGAGTATTTTTGGTTGTATCGATCATAGTTTTTTTTCAAATATAGTTGTTAAATATTTATCTAACGTAGCATCAGAATCCTGACGTATGATAACCCTATCCCGGAGGTGGAAGGCTAAGAGTTAACTGAAGGAGGATGACACAATTCTAATATAATTATGATACAAAAGGTCGAATATGACTACTGACACAATCATAAAGAACTCTCTCAAACACTTTAGCAAAAGGTGACAATTGAGTTATTGGACGGAGGTTGGATATGTCATTTCTCCTAACAGATTTGAATATAGAGTAACTCTGCCAATTTTCCATCTGGAGGGGAATACTGAGGATCTCAAAGACAGATCAAAATGATCTTCGAGGGGACCCAAAATTTCAGCACAACCCTTACATGAAGGAACATTATCTGGTCCACAACCAGTACAAAGTCTCAAATCACCTATTGCTGCAATTATGGCTCTCAAATCAACAGAACTGATTGAGAGAGAAGGGACATTCAGTCTACTGTCTAGGTTCACCTCATTGTCAACATCCAACTGCGACTCATCAGAAAATACTGAAGGAAAATACTGAGCAAAACTATTAGGCAAATCATGGAGTCCAAAGATCTGATCACCCCAATGCATACCCTCCTGTGTAGAACTGTTAGCTCTTCTTGCATTGTCAAATCCCCAGAAGCTCTTAGCATCGCTCTTAATATTAGTCTCAACCCTATCTAAATAATTATGATATTCATGAGCAATAAATTGCTTAACCTGAGTTCTCAACCTTTGAATTGCTCATTGTGATATAGAGAGAAGTGCTTCTAGCGCATCTGTCCTTCCTCTTTAACAGCCGAATTATTTCAGCATTGAACCAAGGTGTATACTTAGTACCCCCCGGCCTGACCATCCTCTTTGGAATACAATTGTCAAAGCACTCATAAATGAAGGTATCAAATAAATCCACAGCCTCATCTACATTACTTAAATCATCCATAAGCCCACAGCGATAGGCTCTCAACTGATTATAAAGCAGGAGATAGTCAGCCCTCCTAAAGTCAAACAGTTCAATGCAATTCAACTGAGAATTAGCAGTGGACCATACCTGAACTGTGACAACAAGAAAAGGATGATGAGGGTCCTCAGGAACCAGGGAACAATCACTTTGCTCAACCCTGATATCAACATTAGAAAATACTAGGCCCAGAATACGATCATTACAATTAAGAACTGAGTTACAGAGAGCCAGATCATAGAAGCCCACAAAAGAAGCCAGTTTCCTAGCAGAAGGAGAGCCCAATTCCAAACGATATCTATCATTATTAATCTCAGGTAGGTTGACTTCGTAGATTTACGTATCCTATGAGCATACTTTCCAGTACATATATTATATAAACTATAAATTATAAACAGCTATAATTCCCTATAAACTGCACATCAATATTAATATTTGCCAAAAAGAACATTTTACAAAATTATATATTTACATACAAAATAAATACTAAAATGAATATTGAAAATTAGGTAAGATGGAGTGAAAATTATCTGATTTCAAAATATCCCTTGTCCTGTTTCATTGATCATAAAACAAATAGCTTAATAAATAAAATAAAATCTTAGTAATAAAAATCATAATATTATTATTAGAGAAACAAAATCCAAAAAGCTATATATACGATTCTATGCAATAATTCATGTATTCATATCAGTTGGACTGCCACATCTAATAATTCCTTCCAATAAAATTCGTAACCTTTACCACTGTAAATTAACCCTGTCAATTGTAAACATAGTTTTGTCATTTTAATAATTCATCCACAGTCTAATAATTTTTAATCAATAATTATAATTATAAATTATAATTATAAATTATAATTTTGTCAATTTTTAATAAATCATAATCACTACCCTCTAATATTTTTACACCTCATTCAAGGTCTCAACTTTCTTATAATTTTCAGTTTGTGGTACACAATATCTATGATTAGTTAGTGTTGATTGCAAGGATATCCTTATCCTAGGAATTAAACCAATTTATTTACAAATAAAGAATAATCTAATCTAAACTTTCTTGCCTTTTGCCGCAATTTTCTGAATTATGCTATCAAAAGAAATCATTGAAACCCTTTCGTGTTCAATTGAGATGATAATCAGATTTGTGAGTATTTTATGTTGCATAGCATTCCTCAAATAGGTTTTATGAGCTTAAATTTACTGAAACTCCTCTCTCCAGTTGCTACAGACACTGGAAAAGTAACAAAATTCAAATTTGTTTGAAGAAAACAAATATATTAGGGTAAAATATCCTTCTCATATCCCCATAATTCATCTCTCATATCCCCTTAATTCCCTCTAATATCCTCATAATTCCTTCTCTCATAGCCTCATAATTCCTTCTCTAATATCCCCATAATTCCCTTCTCTCATATCCCCATAATTCCTTCTCTCATATCCCCATAATTCCCTTCTCTCATATCCCCATAATTCCCTTCTCTCATATCCCCATAATTCCTCTCTCATCTCCATAATTCCCTTCTCTCATATCCCCATAATTCCATTCTCTTATATCCCATAATTCCTTCTCTCATATCCCCATAAATTTCTCTCTTGACGACCGTTATATCCCCACACGGCCAAAAATATTGAAATTTCAAACGAAAAATTCCTGAGAGAGGGAAGAGCATCTGATTCCTCATATTTTTTGTTCAATATTCTCTCCTTTAAACTTCGATAAGTGGTTTAATAAGCGAGTTCCCACAAGTGACCCAGGGATCCAATATCGCCATAAAGTACGGGGCGCTAGACAGAGAGAGAGAGACGAAAAAAGAGAGATAGAGAGACAGAAAAAACGGCGGTTTGAAGAAGAGTAGGTTGGGCGTGATGTTATCATTACTGCATATCGCAACCCGCCTTATGACTCTCCGCTTTTTTCATAAAGTTTAATTCGACTTTCTCTTCACTCTTGCTGCTGACATCTTTGCCGTCGCCGGTTTAATTAATTTTGCTTTCTTTCTCCATCTTAGTTTTAATTGTGATAAGAATATTTTCAATGAAATTCTCGACAAAAAAATTTCAAACTCGAAAGGATTTCCACTTTTTTAATTTGAGAGGGAATAAAATTTGATGGAGGTCTACTAATTAAGCAGGCGCTGAACGGCTTCCCTGAGCTCTTGCCCTGGCGACAGGCGAGGAGCTTCTAATCGCCTTAACAACTCCGTTCGCACCTGATGCCCCCACCACACCACGCTTTATTATATTTCACTATCTTTATTGCCAAGAGGAAGGCTTACTCATGATCAATATGCAGAGTATCTTTCACAAGAATAAGTTAGCATTCTTGAAATAGAACTAATCAAGCATAAAGTTAGCATTTTTGAAATAGAACTTATCAACCAGTTACCACATCAATGCTTGAAAGCATTACATTATATCTTATTATAATGCTTAATTACATTATATCAAACTAGTTAGTATGAGTGTCTGATAGTACTATGTGGTCGACAAAAATCAGGACTAAACATTCTCGAAAAATTTCAATATTGAGTTGGGAAAGTAACAATTTTGTTGAACAGTAATCAAACAATCATAAAAATACTGTGGGAAATTTTCCCGATAAATTATTGTCTGTAGTAGATGAGATATCGTTGTGAACACATCTTCTGCTCTACGACAGTACCAATCCATAATTATGTTCAGTTGGAGCTTTAGACGCGCACTAAGAACGGATTTTGAAAACATCCCAAAGATACGCCCAATATTCGCGTTTTTCTAGCAATTTTGTGCGTTTTCTCAGCTTTTTCGAGAACTAATTGGCAGAAAATGTTGTAATTTGGTACTTAGGGTCGTTTAAGGTCTAAAAATAATATGTTAATATATTTTTAAGATTCTACCAAAATTACGCGAAGCGAGCCTGCTGGCTACTATACGATAATTCTAGAAAAACTTGAAGCGGAAAAAATGCACACATATTTACATCGACATTTTAAATTCAATTCAATTCATTTTAAAAATACTATTAACAACAATGGAATGGTGTATCAACAACATGAATGATGAATGTGATCTTCTAAATAAGTTTATATAGCCCATGTTGCGTTTTTCATTCTACTTGTTTCCTTTGAATGATACTGAGAACTCTACTTAAGATTGTTTATGATAAAAAATAACTAAATATATGGCTCATTCCATACTTTTTCTCTTTCATTTATTTAGGTAGTAATGAAACATGAAATTGTTTATGATTAAAAAAATATAAGGCTCATTCAATATCTTTTCTTTATATTTTCAATACCTTTTTCTCTTCCATTTAGTTAGTAATGGGACATACAATTCAATCTATGTTTTACAAAATATGCAAAGATTAAGGCCCTACGCCCAGTAAGCAACTGCAATCTGATTTCAGTCAGCAACCCAGCGTTGCCAGATGACATTGGCTGATAGGATAGATTACCCGATTACCAAAAAAAAAACAGCCAAATGTGGCTTAAGCGGTGGATTGGTGACGTAACTTACATTAGTCAAATTGTTAACATTTGGGTGCCAAACAAACCAATCCAAAAATTATCTAGACAAAAATTACTCTAAATATTTGTCAATTTCTTTGATCATTCCTTATCATTCCTTATTAATGTTTCAGAAAACTAAAACATGCAGAAATTCAATTCATTTATTATCATATTTACAAATAATTCTAGTAGGCTACGATTTCGGAGAGAAACAAGAAACTCAGCCTAAAACTGTCTCTCTCCACAAATTTCGATAAATTTC
This sequence comes from Laodelphax striatellus, assembly GCA_017141395.1. NCBI lineage: Eukaryota > Metazoa > Arthropoda > Insecta > Hemiptera > Delphacidae > Laodelphax > Laodelphax striatellus. Next base: position 53,849,318 of record CM029531.1, read on the forward strand.
CCATGTTACTTCGTCTTCTAATAAAAAAACCGCAGCAACACAAAATTTTTATTTGTACCAGTACTTGACACTCGCACAGTATCCACGACGGCAAAAATCATTGCAAACTTTGTTGTTCAACAATCAATAAGCCTGAATTTTGAATAGCATGAAGCGATTGGTTTCAACAAGGGAATGACGAATAGATTTCATTCATGAATATCATCGAGGCTCGCACAAAGAAAAGAAGAGGGGGGTTAGAGAAAGCGAAAATATTCTTTTATCGTGGAAAAGTGATCAATCAATGAATGAGGATGACAACGTGTATTGGTGCGGTGGGGGGAGGGGATGAATATAGTTGGTGCCTGTCAGTGCCCAGGTGAGTTTTCGTGGTTGGGGGTGAGGTAAAAATGGGGGGGAAGGATTTTGAATGTGTCAGACTGACTCACGACGTAGGAAAAGGGGGTGTCGAACAAGTGGTTCGCTTCCCACAAGCCCTGGCTGGCTACACCACGATTAATGGCCTCAGGGCTCCGGGAGACTCGACTCATATCAAAAGACTCACGAGGATCATCTCATTACGGAGAGCCCGGTCGTGTTCGGCAGCAACTCTCATGATCTGGCCGGGCGTACTGAATCTCATTACAGCCCTTGTCTCTTTCTTCACACGTCATTTGATTGCATTGAGCCATGTGCACTCTTGCCGGGGCCTAATGAAGTAGTGCAAATCGTATGATGTGTGCTCCACAATCCCTGTCTACAAAATAATATTGACTCATGAATTTACAGCTTCTTCCCTAATCTCAATGATACTATCAATCTTTCTTTGTACTGAAATCTAATCTTATCTTATACACCCTCTTCCAGAATAATAATTATAGACTGATGCTGTATTTCAAGATCAATTCTTAATCCAGTAAATTGTTTACCGTTCTATCTTGCGATTTACTAGAATCTAATTTCATTGTATTTTTTTGCTAGGGATGATGCCCACATAAGCTCTATGCTTGTGCGTGTGTAATGGGAAGGATGATGATGAGAGATGAATGGACCTACAGTTTCAGGTGGGTTCCGAACCACCGGGAAGCGATTTTTGAAGCTCATAAATTTTTGTATTTAGAGGAGCCGGTCACCGTTACAACGGGAGTGGTAGGCGCTGTCTTTTATCGAATCTCACCGATTAGCCTCGCCTCTGCCACTGGGACCAACCGCTTCCATTAATTCTTCCATTTTTATCTTCTAAAATAGATGGACTGATAATGTATTTGAATATCTAATTCATGTGGCATAAAATGTGAAGAATGAGAAATCGAATAATCAATTTCCCTTGCTCTTTAAGATTTTAGATTCTAGAGATTAAAAATTCTGATTACCATCTCGCATGTTTGTATTCTCTGATTATTGTGGATGTATGCATCTATCAATCATAATTAGAAAACATGGAGGAATTACATTATAGATTTCCTTCACTTCACATTTGTGGAATTAATTTTTCAAATATTGGAATTGATTATGCGGCTGCTGGTGGACAAGATCACTGAAGAATTTCGAAGTGGTTCACGTTTACTCTCGGAGCTGCTTCAATTATATTCTTGTTCTGTGTACAGTCTGGAAACTTGATTAATTTAAACTGGATAATAAAAACTGATTAAAAAAACCTAAAACTTAATTAAAACTGGATTAATTTGTGTATTAATTATGGATTATCGTGTGATAATGATATTGATCATTGATTAGTATTATGAGGTTGGAGCTATGCAACAATTGCGTAATTTATTGCATAAGAGGGAAGAGATCAAATTAATTCAAACAAACAATCCGTCTGAAATGTATTCATATTATGTAATACTCAATTGTTATTGTTGAGTGAAGAGAGCAAATTAGTGTGGTTCCCATTCTAATTAATTGAACGATTCATTTTTTGCCAATTTCAGCCTATACGATCTACAACATTGCTATACTATTGAGCAATCTTCTTCAAATTGGGAAGACTGTATAATATCAACCTTGAATTATATTGCTTTACACTGTCTTGTAGTGAGGATAGGACAGCATGTGTTCTGATGACCGTCAACACAGGTCCAAGCAGGAATCTTTGAACCCGATTCCAGAGCAATCTACTGCACAGACTGGATTTTTTTACCAGAGATACATGTTGTCGAAGTGCTGCGCTCGTCTTATTTTGTTGGAGCACAAAGATGTCCAGGTGTTAGTCATTTTTTCACGCATATCAGGCAAGGTCTCTCTGTGACTAATGCTGGCTGATGGAAAAGCTCGAGGAGAGTCAAACACATCAGCAGTATGTTGTGTACGCGCACGCGCACTCACCACCATGTCAGTGATCCCCACATTGCACAGTGAAACTGAGAGTTTTCGGAACATTATCAGGCCAGGCGTACACCGGTTAGTCAAGACAAGACAAGACGACATAAGTCACGTTTAGTCACAGTAATTCACATAGCTGCTTATGAAGCAGCACACATCGATGCAATGATTAATCGGTGTGTGTTGCTTCATAAACAACTATATAAATTACTGTGACTAAACGTGAGTAATCTCGTCTTGTCTTGTTTTGACTAACCGGTGTACGCCTAGCCTTATGCTAGGAAATCGCTATTTGTTTGTCATGTATACAACAGACAACTGTAGGATAATATCAACGCAAAAACTTTAACAATATTAATATTTTCCGTGAGTTATGTTATGAACAAAACTAATCCAACATAGGCTATCCAACTAGGATTATTAGAATAAAGATCTATTCTATTTGATTCAAGTAGCCTATGTATAGCAGGATCCTTTTAACTTGTCAGAAAACATATGTTTTACTCGGCCACCAGTACAATACTTAACCTACAAATGCTGAATCTCGCAGATTATTGAAAAGGTCTTTTAAAAAGTTATTCTTTGAAAGGTCTTCTTTAAAAAGGTCTTTTAAAGACTTTGAAGGTCTTTAAGACTTTTAAGCCTTTTGATTATTGTGTCGAAATCACTGTTTAATTATTACCGAAACAGCTGATTTCTGACAAGTTAAACGGATCGTGCTATATGAAAAGAGAGATAATAGAAGATGGACAAGGAAATAAGAAAAAGAGAGAGATAGAACAGTGTAGCCACGAAGTAAGCCGTGGGGAAAGTCAAACGATGACACAAGACGTGTCCATGCGCGTGTGTGCGTGTGAGTTGGCGTGAATAGGCGCCACATATCGATCATAGTGTTGAGGGGTGGTTGGGGAGGGGTGGGGGGGAGAGGGGCTTAGCCAAACCGCATCTATTATCGGAAAATGTGTGTTATAGATTTTTGCGACATGCATGCATAAACGCAGGCAGTCGGCAGTCGGCAGCCGGAGCCGAGCCGGGCCTAGCACGAGCATCGTTTATCATCCGACGATCTTTTCATATCAAGTGAAAAATAGGGTGAAGGCGTCGATGGGGGGCTAGGGGGGGGAGGGCTTTCATCGGGACCGCCGCTGCGGATCATTTGTCTTAGAGAGGAGACTCGCTCACCTGTCACCCCCGTCCCCGCCCCGCTACGAAGGAACTATCCGCTCGTTACGCCGTCACCGGACACCTTCGGTCATGAGTGGGGGGCCACGGGGGGAGGGTGGTATTTGTTGAGGGCATTTTGTTTTGTACTCTAGACGAGCACTGAAAGTGGACGAGTATTTGGATGGTATTTTGTTGTTGTATTCTAGCCGAGCCAGAGGTGGATGGAATGAGGAATGAGGATTATAAATGAAAAGTTTGAATGTAGTTTGATTTCAGCTGTTATTACTTGAGCAGCGTTGGGGAAAGCGGCCCTCAAATTGTTGGAAGTGGATGTTTGTTTCAGAAACATGTTTCTGAAATTCTTTGAGAGTGCAAGGCAGCTTTTCAATTCTACACTATTGGATTTACTCCTTATAACTGATGTAGTAAACAACTTTTGTCCTTCTTTTGGCGGTGACCTTTAAATACTATTGATAATAATAATCAATTGAAAAACTATAAATTCGATTCGATAAAATTTCTTGCCCGCCCAGCAAGGTCCTCCGATTCCTAAGCTAATTACCTGATTAAAAATCACAACAGTTTATTGAAAAGGGTACGTTTCGTTACAGTAATGGTTGAATCACATGATGGAAGAAATACGTTTCTGTAATAAGCAAGAAGAAAAGTTTGATTTACTTATTATGAAATTATTGGAACTTGGATCATCAACTCTATATGCTAGCTACAAAACAGTGAACTGTAAGTTATGTAATTTTTCAAAGTTACTTTTAAGGAAAAACTATGAAAATTGAAGAAGCTATTAAAAGAGGCAATGATTTCACATTTATGATTAACAAGAAATATGAATCAGACTCACCCATTGTTAAAGTTTAGATCTTATGAGAAAAGTGGTAATGAATAATTGGAAAGGGGAAGGATAAGTGAAAGTAAATATGTAAACACTATAGGCAGTTTCTTTTTTCTCAATTGAGGCAAAATCAACAGCTTATTAGTTTTATAGGCTCCTAATTTGCACACAAATCAAACGCCTCCACAGAGCTGATCCGCAAAAAAATCATGAGAACAATATTTGCCGCATTATTGGGCGCCCACAGTATTTTTGCATTAGGCAGTCAGTATTTAGAGGCTAAAAAGCAATTTCTTTTCGAATATATCAACTGATCAACGTCAACACATGTGTTAGGGTGGCACAAAGCGCATTATAGAAAGATGTGAGGAGGGATGATAGGAGAAGGAGGTGGTGGAGGAGGAGGAGGAAGAGGAGGAGGTTGAGGAGGAGGAAGGAGGAGGAGGAGGAGACAGACGTTGGTTGGGCAAGTGTCGGTTGCGGGATTCAATTCGTTTCGATGTGATTTGACGTTAATCCGTTTATCATTGGGCCTTCTGTTTGCAAGCTTTGCGCAATTCATTATTGACTGACTGTAGTGGGCCTATATGCGTGGCTGGGGTGGGGAGGGGGAGGGGTGGTTGAGTGTTGATAGAGGAGGCGTCATTTAGGGCTTTGGCCGGGGGCATATGCACGCATCCAATCAACATTGTCCCCAAGTTCAGAGTCTATACTACACTTCGGAGGGAAAAATGATTCAATTAAATTCAAATCGAATCACGTGCTGGTTCAGTTGCCGAAGAGACTGACTGACTTCAATCGAATAAAGAATGGCTGTTGGAAAACCTTATGTTACTTTTTCAACGATAAAACAGTGGGATAGTGTTTTAATACAGAGCTTATGAGAACTTTACATACAAATATATAGTTTCTCCTGTTACTTGTGTTCAAGAGATAACAAGGTGAATGAGTATGAAACTAGTAGGCCCTATATTCATTATACTCTGCTCACTAGACACTATTTTTTAACAGAATAAATCACAAATAAGATAGAGAGCATTGAAATGACTTTTTGAACAAGGATAGCAAACTCTCATCTAAGCAATGCTGACTTCTTGACGTGAATCGCACTATAGTACTGTATTTCTTAAACTCTGCTCACTAGACACTTTTCTTCAACAAAATCACGAATAACATAGAGAGCATTGAACCCTTTCTGAACTACTTGATACTTAACATTCATAAATACATTTAATAAATTCAGGAACATTCCTGTATAGAACATAGGATAAAATACTTGGTTTGAATGAACATTCTGCAAGCTTTCTCCGCCTTTCTCTTCATTTTTTTATTATCACCTTTTCTTTATCTCTCTACGTTTGAGTTATTACGAATATTGAAGATTATAGTACGTTTTGAATCCTTTAGGCTAGGCGTACACCGGTTAGTCAAGACAAGACGAGATTAGTCACGTTTAGTCACAGTACTTCACATAGTTGCTTATGAAGCAACACACACCGATTAGTCATTGCATCGGCGTGTGCTGCTTCATAAGCAGCAATGTGAATTATTGTGACTAATTAAACGTGACTAATCTCGTCTTGTCTTGTCTTGACTAACCGGTGTACGCCTAGCCTTAGGCAGCCAAAACTACTGATAAAATCACTGTTGACTCTCAATACTTCTTCTATATCTCTCATGAACAAGTAAATAACTTCAGCTAATAATGAAGTGAATTACTTGATCCCCCTTAAAATTGAATTACTTAATTTTCCTTAAGTAGTATTTTTAAGGTAAAAAATATTATCCCTGAAGATGTCATTCTGAGAGATGATGGTAACCTGCGAAAGTGAAGAAAATGCGTGCATGCATGTCTTATCATGCTAGCCTGGCACTAGTCGTGTTCAGAATAATACATAAGACGGCTCAAGCAAATCCCACCGAAATATATACTGCTCGACTCTATACATGCCATGCAATCCCTCAGCCATCAGCCAGTAAATACAGAAAGCTTAAGCTCCGAATTCGTTTGACACGTCTACAATACCAGCTGTGAAAATGGGTTTTTGATTGCCAGAATAGGGTGGCTGATTCGGATAGCATATAGCTCCCACAGCACTCACTACTCCATCATATTGATGCCTGCCTGCTTGACATCGCATGCTCCGTGGCTCAGCGTAGATCACTCCTGCCCTGCGCTACTATTCGTACCGTCTCTCGCATGGAGTTGATCTTACGCGAAAAACGTTTGGTGAATTACACAAATTTGTAAATTTCAATGATATAACCGCATTATTCAAACTTGCTAGATAAGAAATTCACTAGATGGTCATGATTAATTTTCTCTGTGCTCTTCAAATATTTTGAATAAATAATAAAAACTGAAATAATGTGGAGACATTGTGTCAACATAACTTTAATTCACACAATATAACAAATAACTAACATTTTGTGATTGCTAAACAATTGTAACATTTGTGAATTGAAATAATTAATAATTTCACAATAAAACAAGAATACATTTGAGTGATATATTTTCTCTTAAATTTTTAAAGTGTTATGTCATAACCATGCTCTTATGCACTAGAACTAGATAATTCACTTGATGGTTGTGATTAATCAGTGCTTTTCAAATTGAGAAAAGATCCGTGAACTGAGATATTGCCGGGACATTGGCTCAACAAAACACCATGAGACAAAGCATGTTGAATACCATATATATAGGGATGAGTAGGCTACTGTTTTTATGTGTACGGCTCTTTTGAAGGAGAGAGTCTCCCGTCTCGCCAAATAATCCAACTTCAATGATAGTTTTGACAGTAAATTTAGAACCAAAACTTCTCCACGGTATACCTAATTTTGTCATTGCATGAGATGAATGCTTCACCTCGGGTTATATTTAAATTATTCAATTCAATTCATTTATTGCCAAAAAACAAACAATTCACTCATACATATACATACATGATTATGCTTGGAGTTATGGAGTTGGACTTATGTTTGGAGTTATGGAGATGATTTGAACATGTCGTACATTTTTCAACATTTTGTCTACGTGCTTTCAAGTTTTCCTTGTGTTGAGCTGAATAGAATGAGCACAGCTACGATCTATATGGTGATCGGTCACTGTCCGTATCTGCTCCGCATTCTGGAGAATGTCTCCGCTTGATGAGTGATGATCGGACACATTCGAAGCAAGGCGCGACTAACCGTTGCGGTTATGTGTGTCTATTAGACATAAAAATTAATTATTCGGAACTTTATCAAGGGCTCTGAAAGAGGGGAACGTCTGATATAGTCACACAGTGAATGATTGATAGGCCACGAGCTCCTCCGACAAAATAAAAAACTTGTGAACGTGTAAGCGCGTAGGTGAGCGAGGGTGTATGTGTGTGTTGTGTCAAGGATGAGTTTGCCTGTCCAGTGCGCTCCAAATATGGCGCTCGTCATGCACCTTCAATTAATCAAACCTCAGTCAATATGGCGGACAGTTGCTTCTTTCTCTCACTCTTCCACTCTCTTCCTCTTTTCTTCTTTCTTACTCACTATCTCTCACTCTCTTTCGTTCTCTCTCTCTCACTCTCTCTCAAAAACCATTATTCAGTAGCCAGGTTAATAAACGTCAAGGTTCACATTTCTTGAGATGAATTTAATGGTCAGGGCATTCTAAAGATATGCATGCTAAAGGCTGACGTAAAGTATAAGTGATCATTAATTTCTAATTTTATTTTTCGAAGCACAGAAAAAGCTAGCAGGAAAATACAAAGTTTAAATATGAATGAAGAAGTAAATATGGTCATTAGTCCTCGATTTCTATCAATTAAAAACATAAACAAAAACAAGAAGAAAATACAATGTTTGAATGTGGTGTGAATGAAACGCAATATCGATTGTGAGAACAGACTACTATGTTCCCACAATTTCTCTCTCAACTGTTCTTACTGTAGCTCTATGATTATAATAAGCCGGAATTTCTGTAGTAGAAATAGAGTGGCTGGCGTACTAAAAAATATTAGAGTTAAACTCTTTGCTTTCAAGTAATCTACTCTACCATGTGCGTTTTCATTTGGGAAGTTGACAAGATAGTTATTACTTGACCAGTAAACTCTACAACTAATTACACTGAAAACGCGGCTATAGTGCTAATACTATGTACTATTTTAGTGAGGCCTCATGAAATTACATGGAAGGGTGAGATGGACCAATAATTTTTTCCTTGTTAATAATAATATTGGCGAGATTCATAATATCAATTCTCCCATCAATTTTATGAAGTTAGCAAGACTTATCTCTAGAAGCAAGTTTTTATCATAATAATCAACATGTTATCTTCTCAACAATATAATCATATCTCTACAAGATGATAGATATCCTATTGGTTGAAGAGGATTTCCCGTCTTAATCACGTCTCATTTTCTCTTGATATCTCTTGATGTCAGAGGTAGAGAGTGAATGAAAGAGAATGAGAGAGTGATTAGATTATATTGAATCATTTACTTTATTTATGTGGATGGAAATTTTGATGGCTTTAATTCTTGATTATAATAGTGAAATATACAACCACAGAATAACGATGAATATTCAATGGCTCCTCTATGATACAACTAATTAATCAACAAATGTATATTACCTTAAAAATATATCCAACGAGAAGACATGTAAAGCAAAATAATATTGATGATATTATTGTGATTTATCTACATGAAACGGCGAAGTTTGAACATGTAAATGTCCATGCTTGGAAAAGAAGATACAAAGATAAAATCCTTTTCACTTGATCGTGAGACAGAGTGAGAGAAGGAGATAGCAGGATTCAGCTGATTTAACGTTAGTAAACGAGCGTACATCAATCAGCTGTTTTCTGACAATTTAAAAGAATCCTGCTATACATAGAGATTGAAAGAGAGAAAGACGGAGAGAGTCAAAAAGAAGAGACATCAGATGCAGAAAGGTGTGACAAGTGGGTGAAGAGTCAAATGTCATGCACCAACTAGTCTGTCACAGGAGACGGCCGATTGCTGGCTTTAATTACATTCCGCTGAGAAAAAGCAGCCAACGGCGCGGAACAAGAATTGAGAACGCCCTGCGAGAAATGTAATTTCTTACAAATGACCAGCAATCGACAACTCAGATGGCCCACAGTTCCTGTTTCAAAGATATCACTATTTAAAATCATCATCAAGCGATTCTATTTCATCTAAACTCATCTAAAACTACATTGACAAGACTACTGTAAAAGTTCACTCTTCTATTGGAATTCAATCTAATTGAATTTGTATTTATTTCTCATAATTGCATACAGTATGTTGTAGGGTTATAGTGAGGTATCATCTCTTTCAGAATGTTGCAATGTAAAACGTCTTTAGAAAGTATTGTGTATCTTTGATTTTATCAATAAACACCTCTGGATGTGTTGTCCATCAGACCATCATCCAGAGAAATTATTATTCAATTCAATTCAATTTATTTATTGTAAAAAAACAAACAATTCACTCATACATATACATACATGTGCAAAAATAAAAATTGAAGTGGTTTTGAAAATGAAATGCACTTCACAAGATTAAATGCACAATGCTGACTTCCAAGCTTTTTAATAATCATTTTATTGTCAAAATACACAACATTATAAGAGGATTGATTCTTTCAGAATTTTAATCATTCATTCATTATTATTACAAAAATTTCTTATAAATTCCATAGAACTCATACTGTACTCATACTGTACTCATACTGATAACTGTACTAAGGATGAGAAAATAATGTAGCCTGTAATAAGTAGCAAACCACAAACATAAAAGCATAATAAGAAATGCTGTGAAGGCAGAGAGAATAGACGTAAGAGTATAGTAATATCTAAGTATAGTATCTTCTATACCCTCTATGTGAAGGCAGACCTACAGACTACTTATACAATGAGTTTTTTGTCTCAAAGCATAACCTCAAGAGTTGCGCTGAGTCCGTTTGACATTCTGGCCCTCGTGTGTGCGGCTTTCGTCCAATTGCATTCCCCTAACCGCTCGAATCACTGCTTCAAATGTCATCTAACCTCACAAGTCAAAGGTCGTCACTTCCTTCCATGCGTAGATGCCATCTCTATCATAAGCATCCTTGTCACAAATTAGAAAATCTACTCAAGTCAAGAATCAGCAGTTATGCGATGAGAGTTCCATTTGAATAACTTGAGAGAGGTATTCATTGTCAACAAAGTGGAAATGATAATTTTCGAATTGAATCTATTTTTATCCATGGAAGGTTTTTAAGATATTTCAATTATTAATCAGACATATTTACTCTAAATCAGTTAATATCTCAAAAACGGTTTGACATACCGATGTGCGGTTTTCGCCATTCATTTTCTCTTGAAATTCTGTATCGAAGTCATGCGTAACATGTCCAGTGGACATTGTCCACCTTGCTATTAAAAATGAAGTTAGATTCAATATGGCGGATCTAAGATGGTGAACCAGATTTTTGAAGTCACAGTAAAGTAGTATTTTCAATTTTAGTACGATCCCCAATGTCACCTACCGTCAAATTACCTTCGTATAAGAAATATTAAGTCGTTTCCATAATTTTCACTAACCCTGTATTATCAATCTACAATAATGTATTGTTGAGGAAATCAGGTTGTTTTAATAACTTTCTTTCAATACTTTTATAATATCCTGTTCAACTTTATTTACAATATTAATTAATGGTTGATAGATCCAGCCCGACCACCGTCATCTTCATGCTGCCACATTACTCGAGTAAAATGTACCCTTAATACAGCCCCCTCTGTATTAGAGGGGGCGATGATAATATCCATAAACATCAGACATGTTGCCACACATGACATACTACCGAGTAAATTGGGGTAACTAAAGCCACTTTCAAGATGCAAACTTCTGCCCAATTCAGACCCTTTAATTTATAGGTTAAATAAATATTGCAAAACTTGGGTCTGTAGTTATACATTAAAAATATGTATTCATAAATTGGCAGAAATATATATCTTCTGAATAAAAATAAAATATGGCTTTAGTTTCCCTGAAAAACAAAAGCCATCCATTTAAAATCAATGTTTGGCTTCAGTTAGACAGTGATGGGGTAACTAAAGTCATAAATTCATATGTAACTATAAAGAACTACACTATTGACAAGAGAAAAGTTTTATTTTTAAGAAAAAATATTATTGAAAATAGGTCTGTGCGTATAATGGCCTCTGTTTAATAAGTGTCTTTAATTCAGGTCTGTTGAAATTAGTGCTTCAGTTCATAAGGAAAAGTATGACGGCCTCTGTTTATATTTGATGATTGCACAAATTGCAATGACAAAGTTTTGTCATTTTTTCAAAGGTTTCTTTGTCAGTATCAGGTGTTTTGGACATATTTGGTTGAGGATCATCAAGTTGATCAGAATCGTGCCTTCAATCGTTCAATCCCTTCCTGCTGACACATTCAGTTTCCTCTTCTTACGCTGTTTAAGAGGTTCTGTCTCACTCTTCCTCCTTTCTTCAGAAAAGCTGAAGAATAAGTCCATTTTGCTTGAATTAAGCTCTTGAGAACTGTTTGTGGGCAATTAGTTTGGCAGTGGCATCACCATCAGGAAACCTTTTCATAATTTCATTTCGGTCCAAGTACAATGCCAGCTGCCTTGAATCACCTTTTCAAGTTTTCGTATGTTCTCATCACCCAAAGCATCAAGACATTTTTTCAGAAGTCTTGAAACCTGTGTCATCTTGTGTAATCCTTATACTCCTGGCAGCAATTTTTTTTTTTTGAGGATGATGCCCACATGAGCTCTAGGCTTGTGCGTGAGTAATAAGAGGGGTAATGATGAGAGATGACGACTGTTTTTTAGGCAGTCACCGACGGCTTTCGTTTCAAAGACACTGTTTCTGTCCAAATGTTCCGGCAACTGTATTCGATCTAAACCTTGATTATCAGAGATTATTCTTTTCATGACCACTCTTCACAAACATTTTGGTCCTAAAAAGAGAAAATTTATTAATTATTACTCAAGTAAGAAGAAGAAGAAGAAAAGAAATTTTGACTTATTATAGCCTTTATGATGTGGCTTTAGTTACCCACAGTGTGTGTCACTAAGAAAAAAATCAATAAAAGAAAGAATCATGTTATAGCTTATAACTTTCAAAGGTTTGATGAAACATAAATTAAAGTTATTTTTGTTGAGAGTTCTGAGAATTTAAGATTGGAAACGACTTGTTCAGAGCAGAATTGGTAACTTTTTATTGATTTTTAGGTTAAATATCATAGTTTTACTGTACACTTACCTTGATATTGTTTAAAAAAAGACACGTATTTTGAAAGTACACCTCAGCTGCTGTTAGAGAGTACAAGATCAGATGTAAATTCCAAACAGTGTTGCCACTATCACCATAAAAATCACCCTGCTATTATGGCTTTAGTTTCCCCCTAGGCTTTAGTTACCCCCATTTACGGTAATCGAATTCAAACTGAGTGTCAGCTGACTGAAGCTGCGGATGACATGTTGGTTGATTTGTTTGTTCACAGACATGTGGAAATCCAAATAGTCGTGCGGCGGGGGGGAGGGGACCGACCAAACTCGGTCATAGTTCCCATGCAGCAGCAGCAGCAGCCATAGTGTTGAGTTGGAGAGCAAGTAGTGTAATAGGAGCGATTGAGAGCAGTGGAGGGGAATTACAGTAATCATCTTGAATTGGATAATTTGATTTAGTCTCGAGGTCTAGGGGGATCGACTCAACACTAATGACAGGGTGTGAGAGGAGGGGGGTGGGGGGCAGCAACATATCCCGGTGCTGTCGAATGTCGTTGCTTCACAGGAAATGCTCCTCTTACTCCTCCTCCTCCTCACCCAGCACACATGACCTGAGCAGGCCTTGTTCGCCATCGCTACCCGATGAGCTTCTCAAATCCTCTCTCCAAAAGCTCTAGTTACCAAGTGTCCCCATTACGTCTGAGGGCTTCTTAAATCCGTACCAGACAAGTAGTCTGTACAAGTACAATAGTCTAGTCAAGTAAAATGATTCGTATTCAGTGATCCTCGACTAGATTGTAATACTAGAAGGGATTGAAGGAGCTGCAATTATCGGTAATACTATACTATTGGAAGAAAATGAGCTGGAAGAACCTATATTATTCATTTTCAATCATAATTTATATTTTTGATAATAACATAGTATTACTCCACAGGTTGTATCCAGAAAATAGATGAAATATATTAAAAGTATTTGCAGAAGTGGTTGGAGAATAAATAAGTTTAATTTTGATCAATATTCCATTTAAACAGTTACTTCCAGTTTATTACAGGTTTAAACCGTGATTAAACAGTGTAACAGTCATTAATACAGTACATATTATCAAAGTAATACTGTTTTATCAGAAATTATGTGATTTAATGAGTTTGCTTTCGATTCTCGAAACCTTAATCAGAATTCTATACTTTTCTTCATTCAAGGAATATTTATTTATATAATTATGCAACATGTAAGGAAATTTGTTAATTTCGATGAGTTTGTTATTGTTGTTGAACTCTTGGATTATCAGCGGCTCAGTTGTTTTCGAATCGAAATACAATCCTAATATTCTTGGATAGAGAAGGGTGAAACTCATTCCGCATCTATATACGTTATTGATATTATTTTTCCATTCATACAGTATTTTCAATTTGAACATGACATTAATTTATTCCAATTAATGGAATAACAGTTGTAGATAATAATTACTCTTCACAATCCAGTATTGTTGAGATACGATCAATAGCATTCAACTAGAATGTTTGACAAGGGCGAATAACTGGGGAAAATGAGAATAATAAGAGTGCATTCTTTCAGCTGCATTTCTGCAGCGTAAACACTTGACATAAGGTGTTGAGAGATTTAATGGGCAACATTCTTTTCTGCTGGCTGGAAAGTTTTGCTAAGCGCGCACAGATTGCTCGACTAATCGCGTCCGGAGGGGGTTGGGGGGTTGTAGAACCAAGGGCACCCTTCAGCAGGGTTTAGTTGCCTAACACTTTGCTCGGGTAATTGAATTCCGCAATATTTGAGGAGAGTTGTTGTTGCCATGATGGGGGGAAGGAGGGAGGGAGCCCAAGAGGGAGCTAATGTCGTTAGCCGGCAGCCCCTACCTACCCCCACCCACCATCTTCGGCAACACCTCTGCCTCCCATTTATTATTATAGTTCATCGCTTCTGATTGTTTGGCGAAATTCTATTTTCAGGTTCATCAATAGAACACCCTTCCGTATTTCTTTTCCTTCGTAACTCCCTTGTGGCTTGGGGGGCGTCCTCCCCCCCCCATCCTTTCCCAACAAACATTCCCCCACATCACACCTAGTCGTCTCAGCACGAAGCTCAAAAAACGAACGTCTCTCCTCTGATGAAAAAACAACTTTACTTTTTCGACATACAGAAAACTTTCAGGGCTGAGGAAAAAAGATTGCGTTATAGAAAAAAGTGAGCCATTGTACATGTGTTTGTTCTGCAATGGCTTGATAGCCTTGTATACACTGAGGTTTACCAGGTTTTTACGCTTACTTGAATACTCTACTGATATCTGAGTTCAATGATCACTAACCAACATTGACAAGATATAGAGTTGGAGTTTCACATCTGTAGGTATCTGAGTTGAATTTTCTTATTCTTACTAGATCGTTATAGAATAGAGAAAATGCTTTAATCTTCAATTTTTACGCTTTAAAATAGTTTAAAAGATCACACATTTACGGCTTGGTTAAACAATCGCCAGCCGTAAGCCGGTGTTATGCTCATAGTTTACGGAGCATAATGCATTTCCAATGGAATAGAATCACAAGACTATCATTAAATAATGGTTGTGATTCTTGAAGATGATGACAATGGGATGAGTTATGCAAAAAATATCAACAGTTATCGATAATATTGTAGCTAAACAAGTTACAAAATTGAAAAATGAAAGTTTATTTGGACTGTTTTAAATGAATGTTCAGTTTGGAAAATGACAGAGGTAATACCTGCACCAACAATTCACTCTTGAATACTATTACCATAGATTGACCAATTACAAATAAATTATATCTTCTATCACTTAAACTATAATCTAAAACTACATTCTACTGAAGAGCTCTCACAAGTGATTAAATTAGATTTCGCTCTATTTCCCGTTATATGGAGAAACTATAGGAAAAGTCTCGTCAAAAAACCTGAAAGACTCTCACGAGCAAGGCCAGACATCAGAGTATGCAGCAGACAACTTCCAACTACTCCTATAAGTTACCCACTCTAATGGCTGGTTTTCACGATTCTAGTTGACGTTCTGGTTACTGGAGGCAGGTTACTGGTTTATAGGCTTCTGGTAACCTGCCTCCGGTAAGTAGTACGTCTACTAGAATCGTGAAATCCAGCCTTAAAAGAAAATATTGAACACATTTCGATAACAAAAACGAACCGCTTCGGTGACTCATGCATGAGAATTGCTAGAAAAAACAACGCATAGCTGTGGAGAGCGACCTCACAGTCTCGAAAATTGTTTGACAATATTACACCTCGTTTATCAAAGGAGAAGTTGAATTTGATGGAGTGGAGTTGATTCTACGAGGAGGAGGAGGAGAAGGATGGAGATGAATTACCATTTCAATGGCGGCGAGGAAGCCGACCGGTGTCCAGGGTGCGGGGGGGTTGAAAGGGGGGGTGTACGTCGTCGTAACGTATGCGTGTCGTTCTCCTTAGACGCGACACGACTACAGGGTGTGTGATAAATGAGTGTCATCAGACGACGGCTGGCAAAGAGAGAGAGAGGCATTGCCCTGAGGAGGAGGAGGAGGTGTTAGGAGGGGGGGTGGCAACCCTGAATGGAGCCTAATGAAGCTGACCGTTCGGTAGCCGTTGGCACCCAGTATACCTTTTCTTTGTCTACTGGAATTAATATGGAAAGTAAGTAGCCTTAATTACAGCGGGAACATGGTGCAAGCGGCCTGGCGACCTGACATCGCATAGAATAAGCCGCGCCGCTCCGAATTACAACGGCATTCAGACCACATTGCTGTTAGCTGAATTCTTCAACAGCAAAAGTAGCAGGTTGGAGTCACGGCTACTGTGGGTAGTTGAGAATAGCGGGCTGGTGTTTCAGATGCTGTGGGAAGTTGTTGGTGATTGTGGTGGACTAGTCTTACTTGTGTTTCAAAACCAAAATCGTTGGTTTACTGGAACCTAAATGCGTTTACATTGAATGTGTGATACTTACTTAAGTGAGACACTTGTTAGAGAAACAAGAACTGAATGTGAGATCTTAAAACAAAAAATGTATTAGGATAATTATTGTTGACACATAGTTTTATACAGTAAACTATATATTTATATATTCACTTTATATTTGAGATAGCTTGGGTTTAGTTTCTTATTGTATAGTAATAATTTATTATCAAATATTATCATAACCTAAATCTCAAGTTAGTTCACATTTGAATAAATGTTTGAGAATTTCTCACAATATTGGATAAAATTTTGTTCATTCGAATTGATTACTATACTATTAATACTATTATTCGGATTCAGATACTTGTATGAGAAAAAAACAACTCGCACAAGTTGAAGGTTGGAATAAAATCTTGTTAATTATGATTGAAGAATTTTTGATGGCACACGTAACGTGTGAGAAATTCACATTTCTATTAACAAAGTAACTTTTTATTAGCTGATTTGTGAAGACTGATAATGATTATTAAACAGATAGCAGGAAGAAAAGTAGAAACAAGAATATTGAAACAAATAAACGTATTAAAAAACAATGAGAAGTTTCAATTGTAGATGAAGGTGCTTTTGAATTGAACCTTGTTGAATAAATAACGCAATTAAATCTTGTGTTGGTACACTTGAATGAACTTTCAATGAATTTGACTTCAGTTAAACAGGGTAAGAATTGCGACTGAAATATTGATGTGCGAAGATGATTACAATGGGGTAAATCTTAGGCTAGACGTACACCGGTTAGTCAAGACAAGACAGGATTAGTCACAGTACTTCACATAGTTGCTTATGAAGCAACACACACAGATTAGTCATTGCATCAGTGTGTGCTGCTTCATAAGCAAATATGTGAATTACTGTGACTAAACGTGACTAATCTTGTCTTGTCTTGTCTTGACTAGCCGGTGTACGCCTACCCTAAAACAGTTTTCGTCAGAAAGCGTCCGATGCCCGAACAGTTGACAATTTGATTCAATGTTAGCCTTTCAGATGATCGGTCGTTTTCTGACAAAAACGGTTCTAGTGAGTGACCAGGCCTTGTTTTAATCAAAATATAGGTAAAAAAATTCACACAAGATATATCAACACAAGGTTTCCCATCTAGGAGCTTGAAGAACGTAACCAACATGTTTATGTGGTAGGCCAATGCTGGATTGCAACAACCGGAATCAATCATATATTGAATCAGCTAATCTTTCCTTCTTATCATTGAGCTGATCCTGGATTAAAATTGATCTCGCTCGTTGTAATCCAGCATGAACGTGTGTACGTGGCCTACCAATGTTTTGTAATAGGTCTACCTAAACTATTACTGTCCATAATGGATACATTACGCTCCACTACTAAACGAAGGCAGTTTAATTACAAGGTTGTTATGATCCATACAAAAAAACGAGCCTGATACTTTCAAATAATGGCCGGTGATTATGAGGGCCACCGCGAGAGGTAGCTGATGTGTGTGTGTGTGTCTTTGTGTGGCTTGTGATGTCAGCCATCAATATTGCGTCGTTGTGTGTGTGTGTGATGGTGATAAGTTTCAAATCATTGGTGTAGAAAGTAATAGATTAGCTCATTTATCACACGCCGACCATACAAGAATGTGCTCTGTCATTTATGAATGGGACATACCGCGTATGCTCGCTCGCTCCTTGTGGATTTTATTTTACTTGTGTGTGTGTACTCGTATTTGCTTGTGATGGTGGTCAGTTTGTGTGCGAGCACATTATCGGGACAGAAACTTGAAAAATTATGAGTTTTGTAATACAACATCAATAAGATTTCTACAAATAAGTTTTGTAATATTTGAAAAGCGCATGCTTGAAAACCAACAGGTTAAGTAGGACCCTAAGTTGCCATTAATTCAAAATTAATAATTGATTCAATAATAATGAAAACACTAGATGTTGTCAAATATCACTTGGTTTATTAAAGAATTCAACAAACATGTTTCAGCATCATTATGTTTGTTATCTTCAGTGTACTAAATGCTGAACAAGGATAGCAAACTCCCATCTAAGCAATGCTGACTTCTTGACGTGAATCGCACTATAGACACTATTCCATTGAATTTTTAAATTGTGATGAACTCAGCATCCAGTAGCCCTTTCCCATATGTTTCCAATTTTCGAACATATTATAAATATTTACTATACGGATTACAGTATATTGTTTGTTGTGTAGCGGAGATGGTTTTGAGAGTAGATGTTCATCCCATCTTAATCTAGTGATTAGATTTGAATAGGTTAAATCATTCAAAAAATCGGGTTTAATTCCATTGCATTCTCAAGTTGTTATGAACTTAGCATCCAGTAGTCCTTTCCCATCAGTTTCCAATTTTCAAACATATATTTACGACACGAATTATGTTGTTTTTTGTGTAGCAGAGATGCGATTTGGGAGTTGGGTAGGGCGCTATGCAGTCTAGCATAGTTGGGAGGTTGTTTACTCTGAACTAGTTCTCGAACCCAGGTGTTCTACCTGGAGAGCACCCCGCGCCCCCGAAAGAATGTGACGAAATAAATTCGCCCTCTACCTGGAACTGATCTGACACGGAAAAAACAACCCCCTGCCGATCTTCCCACAACGATAGTGTCCTTGGTTCATTCATGGAATTGGAGGACACACGATACTTAACATGCTGAAACACACTGTAATTTCAGAGCTCGGCTCGGTCTCAGTGACAGCCTCGCCCAGCATTCAACGACTGTGTGAAATATGGACGGAAACGCTCTCAATTCAGGTGTCACACACCCACTCACCAACGCGCACTCTCGCCCACACACCCATCATCAAGTGTGGGAGAGGAACTATGTGGAAAGCACACACTCATAGATTCATTCCACTAGGTCAAGGATGTTGAATTATATTAGCTCTCAACCCCTTGGTATCCATGATTTTTCAGTTATCAAGAAAAATAATTCAATTTTGAAAATTTTTGGAACTGATTCGTGAAATTCAATGTTGAACTACATAACCTATATCTTTTCCACATTTCCCATCACGGAAACTGGATGATTCGGCGAAGCGGAACACCCGAAAGGGTCTCCCCGCTAATAAAAGCCATAAGCATAATAATAATAATAGTTATCAAGGTAAACACACACAACAATATAAACTCATCTGATTCAACATTGACATAATACAGTATCAAAACAATGTTAAAATAGTCATGGATGGAAATAAACATTGGTATGAATGTTGTGACTCACGACTCACGTCATCAACTTTGTTTTGTTACGCCTATGACCGAAGAAGTAGATCCTTTAATACTCAGAAATCAAATTAAATCCTTTAATACTATTTATTAATAACTTAGTTACTAAGCATACTTTTGTTGAGGCCGAATAAAATAATTCTCTTATACTATTAATATCCTCCAGTATTATTGACGATGAATATGAATACTATTAATTTTTTATCGTGAAATACATCCTATCACACTATTGATGAGTTGAAAAAAGTGGAATTGTTCTACATCGGTGTAGGCTATATGTGTATTTATTAACTATATACTAGAAATTCAGGTCGGGCTAAAACATTATACAGTAAATATACTATAGATAGTAAAATGTAAAGTCTGTGAATTCACATGACTATAAGTAACATTCGATAGAATTAATTATTACTGTACAGTAAAACAAGTCGTAGATAAAGGAGATCAATTCGGCGATAAGACGAGCTCTCTTATTAAGAGTTTCTAGATAACTACTTATTA